>JAQFVV010006423.1:710602-1310602 GCA_028023455.1 Epiperipatus broadwayi | reverse complement strand
GATTGAAAGCCAAATCAGTACTATGCCAGTCAATATAGCCCTGCAAGATGGAGCGACTCCCATGATTTGAAGGCCTAGAAAAGTTCCCTTTGCACTTCACACTAAAGTGGAGCAAGAATTAAATGATTTAATTAGCAAGAAAAGGTTGATGATGAGAAGGCTAATTGAATCACTTTGATTGTAGTGATATCTAAACCAAATGGCAAAAGATCTGTGCAAGGTTATCACTGATTCTCCCTTATCAAAATTTATCAAGTAATGAAACACAGAGCACAGAATTGCAGTATGCAGAGGGAGAAAAAGTCTGGGTGAGAGAAGTTCTTGGAAAACACTGGGTGAAAGGCATAATTAAAAAATATATGTCAAAACAAATTGTAGTAATCGAGACAGAAACAGGGAAAATCACACGAAAACATGTAAATTATGTCAGATGGCAGGAAGAAAAAATTGAGTGAACTGGAAGTAATATAGTGCTGGACATTCCAAAATATATAGTGGAGGCAGACTCACCAGAAGTAAACAATGAACACAAATTAGCAAGGACATTATTATTGAAAGGGAAGACACTTCGTATAGGTCCCAAAGAATCAAGAAGGAACCGACTTATCTGAAAGAGTATGTGAGACATCAAAAATGGTAATTTTCAAAGTAAAGGAGTGCTATATATATATATATATAAAACTTAAAGAAATAAAGTATTACACAGTTACGAATGCTAAGATTAAAATGTTAATAAGCAGTTCCAGTTTAGAAAATGATTATTTAAAAAAGATAAATAAGAATAATAATAGATAGGGGAATGTTCTGGAACATTCCACTATCAGCAGGAAGGTATAAAAGCTCACAGATAAAGATAATAAGGGTCTTATTGTACATTTGCATTGTGGGAGTGGATTGTTGCTGACAGAAGATACATAATATTGCCTGAGTGTAAGGAGAACAATGGAGGGACTCAGTCCACACCACTGAAGGTACCAAAGTGGATTTAGGGACTATACAGGCCATATTGGTTTTATTATAATTTATGTATACCTCATGAAGCCATGTATTTGTAAGTAATAATATTGATATATATAATTTGTAAATATATTAAATATGTTGTGGCAATAAAGTCAGTATTTAGTTATAAAACTTCATTTCCAAATTTACATTTCTTTCTGTTCATCAGCCTACCTTTACCCTGACTGTAGTATTCATGATGGCTGTACACAGCATAGTATTAGACATGCTGTGAAATATCAAGCCATGCTGGGTTAAAGTTGAGATCAAGTTTTATCATAGCAGACCTAATACTGAAGTAATAACAAAAAAAAAAAAACAATCACAAAAAATGCATCACCATATATATATATGAATAACTCTCCAGAACAATCATAACCATGGTATCATATGTAATCAAAAGCATATTCAGATAGAGAAACAACATAACAATTGGAATGTTAGATTGCAACCAGGCAGTGACATCATTGAACTTTGAGGCCTGGGCACAAATATGGAGTGAGGCCCCCAGTAAATAAAAAAGTGAATAAATAAAATATTTAATTTTTAATACAAGAAAGGAACATATACAACATTTATTGGGAATTTAATACACTTCATTCCAAAATTTATCTTTATGTATAAGAACTTATGTCAAATATTGGATTATCAGTCTATTTTATTAATATGTAAGATATATATTGTGCTATTGATATATATTATGAAGTTTGAAGAAAAATAAAAAAATTATATTATGAATTCTTTTTTTGAGAAAAATGTTAAAAGGAAATGGACATGGAAGCATCCAAATGAAGGTGCGGCAGAATTGGATTATATTTTGACTAAGAGAAAATACATATTTCAAGATTGTAATATTTTTAATAAATTTAACACATGAAGTGATCATCGATTAATAAGATGTAAGATATATGTTAATGCAAAACTAGAGACAAAAATTATTAAGAAAAACAATATTTACAGTTGATATTCCTAATCTTCAGAAACATTCTAATGAATTTAAATTAGAACTTACAAATTGGTTTCAAGTATTAGTAGATTTTGAACATGATTCAGATTTGAATGAAATTAATATGAAAATAACTGATACACTTTTGAAAACTGCAACAAAGATAGATGGTAGAAAAAAGCAGCAATTGACCAATAAAATTTCTACTGAGACTAGAGAATTTATGAAGAAAAGAAGGAACATGAAGATATATAAAAATGATGCATTAAAAAGGATTGAATATCTCAAATTTTGTAAAATGCTGCAGAAAAAAGTCGAAAATGATATAAGAAAGTATAACTGTGAACTAGCAAGGAAAGCTGTAGAAGAGAATAAAAATCTCAAGAGTGGAAAACAACATTTTGATATTGGTAGGAAATTTATATCTGCAATAAGAAAAAAAGATAGAATTATTATTAAAAAGAGAGATGACATTATGAAATGGGTAGAAGACTTTTATCAAAAATTGTATAGTAATAAAGAACAAGTACCTCCTATATCTATTACATCTGAATTGCTTAAAATTTTTAAATGAAGAATTGAGACATGCAATTAAATGTATGAAGAAAGGAAAGGTTCCAGATAATGATAGAATTATAATTGATATATTAAAAGAAGCAGATGAAGAAATATAATTTTTTTTAGCAAAGTTAAATACCAAATGTCTAAATGATAAAGATGTACCAGATGATTGGAAGAATGCAGTATTAATATTAATATTTTAAAAAGGTGATAAAGAAGATATTAGAAGTTAATAAACATCATGTGACCACCACTTCTTATGCTTGTGTATAATTGTCTTAATATTAGAAATTACAGACCTATCAGCCTTTTATTAGTTTTATACAAAAAAAATTCCAAAATAATTACAATTTGTCTACAGAGAACACTGGATTTCCACCAACCAAGAGAACAAGCTGGATTTAAAAGTGATTTTAGTACAGTAGATCATATATAGGTATTGAGAGAAGTTATAGAAAGGATAAATGAATATGAGTTACCATTATGCTTTGGATTTGTAGATTATAAAAAGTCATTTGATTCTATAAACATTTCTTTATTGATTAAAGCATTGGATCATCAAGGTATAGATCCAGGATATTGTCATATTTTAAAGAATATTTATGAAAATGCAACAGCAACAATTAGATTACATAATGATACTGGAAAAGTCAACATTGAGAAGAGTGTAAGACAGGGTGACTCCATATCTCCAAAACTTTTTACAGCAGTGCTGCAAAAATTATTTTGGATTAAAAATCGGAGCTAAAGAAGTGAAAGTAAATGTAGTTGTTTTTGCAAATAATGCTTTAGAGCTGCAGGAAATGTTGCAGGAATTATCAGATGAAAGTAGGACTAAAGATAAATATTAAAAAGACTAAAATAATGTTTAATGGATTTTCTCAAAAATATGAAAATTGATTATGATGAATTAGAAGAAGTTAACAGTTACAAATACCTTGGTCAGATTATTAATACAGATGGAAACATAATGGATGCAATTAATCATAGAATTAACTTAGTTGGAGTGCTTTTGGTAGAAATAACTTGATATTAAAAGGAAATATGCCTATGTGTTTGAAAAGGAAGGTTTTTAATAAATGTGTTTTACCAGTTGGATCTGAGACTTGGACACTTAATAGAAGAGCGATACAGAGACTTCAGACCACTTAAAGAAATATGGAGAGATGCATGTTGTTGTAACAAGAAGAGATCGAGAATGCAATATATGGGTAAGAGAACAAATAGGTGTTACTGACCTCACTGAAAAAATTAAAAGACTGAAGTGGATTTGGGCTGGACATATTGCTAGACGAGATGATAATAGATGGATAATTGAAATCTTAAATGGGATTCAAGGAGATTGTAAAAGACCCAGAAAGAGACCAAATGTGAGAGGATGGATGAAATAAGAAAGTGTGCAGGGGTGATGTGGAGAAGCGAAGCTAAATATCGGAGATAGATTGAACTTGGAAAGCCTTACATCCTGCAGTGGACTGATAATGGTTGATGCTGATGATAATTGATTAAAGTAAGATAGTTCGGTGCGGCACATCACTAGCCCCCGGGGCCCAGTCATATGCCCGGTTGACTGACCTTAGGAATACTATTGCAACCAGGCGACCGAGTGTTCAATGAATCACTTGTTGAGGTTTTTGCGACTGACATCCACGGCCACGCTAAAAACAATTATTATTAATTTTAAAAATTAAAGTTGATCAAATTTCTCACATTACACATGTCGGTCACAGCAAACGTAAGTTGTGTATATGAATTTTTAGTAAAAAATAATTAATTTTCTTACAGCTTTTACTATTTGTTTCCAGATACTACACTTTGGGGGAAAGTAAACGACAAGAAAACCTAGCCATACATACTTTAAAAAAAAAAAAAGTTAACTCGACAGCAAAAAAGTTACAATTTTATCAATTTCGCGGCGCTATGATCGTTTTTCCTTCTGTCATGGCGCCATTTACCGCTTATTATGAAGATATGCAAAAATATTTCCACGCAAATGGACGAACCAAAGAATTTTCAGCTCACACAGCCAAAGTACATTCCGTAGACTGGAGCTGCGATGGATGGAGATTAGCTTCTGGCAGTTTTGATAAAACTGTTAGCATTTTTGTACTTGATAAAGATCGTATGGTAAATTTATTGATTGAATTTTCTAAATTATTCATCCAATTTAAAGTTTTAAATAACAACTATCAAAAAATTCTCTATATGCAGATAAATCAGTAAGTAGTATTTAATAAGTTATTTCAGTATACTGATAAAAAACATTAAATGCTGTAGATCTAAATTGAAATTCTAGAAGAGAAGAGTACTATCAATAATGATTAAGTGCAATATTCTATTGTTGAATTAATTCAGCTTATTTTCAGATTAAAAAAACTCAACATACAGAACATATTATATAAATATTTATTGTACAACGATAAGTTAGGTAAGTAAAAGGCTTTAAATATTCTACTGCAAAGGAAAGGCCTTTGCAATAACCCTTCAAAGAGAATAGTGTAAATGGAAATACAATCTAGCTAATTATCGAATTGTGAGAACTTTAGTTTTTGTTTTCCATGCTTTATTCCCATGTTAAGAATAGCTAGATATATAATAATAATTTTTTTGTTAATAGATAGATACCCAATAATAAGACTTTAAAATATTCCGTTAAAATAATTCGCGTTACGGGAATAAATTATTAAAAATACAGCCTTATATTTTAATGTAGCTGGAATTCCTGATATGTTCAATTATTTCAGTCTGCAATTTTAAACCAATTTCTCTGGTTCAAAGCATTTTTTTTTCTATCCCCCTATATACGTGAACTTTTTCTATGTCTTACTCAATTTCTTTGGATACAGTTTAAGACTTCAGTTGTTTGTTTTTTGTCATCTCTAGTGATATTTTCAGACCATATCCATTTCAATCTTAATTTTTTTATTGAGATGAGTAATACCTATTTATTTTTTCACACATATTTTATTTTTGGTCATTTCTTACTGTCAATATGCATCTCTACAATTCTCTGTGAACTTTTAAATTTCTATATTGCTCTTCTACTTTAGATACTGATGAAATGCATTTATTGAACATTTTTCTTTACAAATTTTTGGCATATCACAAGACAACAGATTAGTTGAAGAAACTAATCTTTTATGCTAAATTGTATTTTAAAACATACCATTGGAAAAAATAAATAATGCAAATGTAAGTATTGGTACTGAAAATGTTTTTATAACATGTAAATTTATCATATACTTCAAATTTGTTGAAATTTTCAATATTTAAAGAATATAGTGGTGAAATCTTAAATTTTGCCCAGATTTGTTTAATTTTTAAAGTATGAATTACCGAACTTCTCTGAAAATGAATTTTGATTTCACATTTTATCCAATAATGTAGTAACAAAATAGTTATAGTGGCAAATGCTTCATAATCAACTGTATAACTTACAATAAAATTATTTAGTAGACTGATTGTTGATCTAAATTTATTTAAATTACATAAAAAATTAAAGAATTTTTCAAATTAGCAAAAAAGTTCCTTAGAACGAGAGATATCAGAGTTAAGTTCCTATACTCTAGAAATGTTTCAGAGCTGCATTCCTGAGACCTTCAGATAAAATTTAGTTGCACAAAAATTTAAATAATTTTGGAACTTAAGTAAGATTATAAATTTTGCAACATCATATTAAATAATGAAAACAAAGTATGTCAAAATGAAACGATTGTGTTTGATCATAGTTGATAGAAATCTGAAAATAAAATCGCATTTTTAAACAAAAAATTTTCTAACCAAATTAGCTTGATTTTTCCATCTAAAAGGAAAAACAGGAGCTATTTTGTTATTAAAAAGATATGTTGTTAAGGAACCTTTAAACAGCCATATGTGCACGCATACATTCACACATAAAACAATTTTAATTTAATAATTCTTGAAACTTTTGGATATCACTTGATGGTATCCTAATATGCATGCAACTTATTAAATAATGTGATAGTTTATAGCAAATATATAATGCTTAAAAGTTTAACTAAAAGTAATTATTAATTCTGAAACATGAAAACTTGTTCTCTCATTTTATAAGTTAATGGAAAAAGTACAAAATCATAGTCTAGCAATGGAACTGCAATGTTGTCTAATCATGCATATTTCGAATGAATATATTTAATAATTATTTATATATTTCATTTCAGCTAATAAGCAGAACTTTTTATAAAACATTTTGGTTTTAAAATGATGTAGACATTCACTAGTGAATTCTAATAATATTTTATAGATAGCAATGTGTCAGCATTTCATAAAATCTATATCTCTAAAGTAAAATAAATGATAAAGATAGACCATGAGCACTGTCTTTGTAGGAATATGAAGTCTTTTTACCAATGATAAAGGCTGCATTATATTACTATCATTTTTTTTTTAATAATCAATGTGTCAATACTCGCTTTCCCAGATGTTTTACTCTATAATAATGGCTAGACCAGTGATTGACAATCTTTTGATCCCAAACCACTTTATATTGAATATTTTGCATCTCCTTCCTAGGTCATATGAACAAATTGATGTTAATTGATGATTACTGACAAAATTTATGTATAACATGAAAAATGATATTAATAAAAATGTATTAGTATGCATATGATAATAAAAAGTGTATTGTTATTATAATATAAATGCAATTTCAAAAAATAACTCTTTTTAGAATAATATCAAATTGATAAAAAAAAATATAAATAGTAGAAACATCTCAAAGTTATGTTTACATAAATTAAAAATTTAACTATAAACTATAATAACAATTAGATGAATGACCTTAGTGCTGTTTTTATCTGAACGAAGCTTTTAAATTTCATTTAATAATTTGATACTTTTATGCACACATAAGATTCTGTACTGCCATGTGTTACCGGATTACTTAATTGTTTTAAAATCTAATTCATTTGGGAAAGATTCATTCACAGATATATGATGAATCACAAATGGGTTAAAATAGATACAGCTTCTATTTTTATCATTAAAAACTATTCAGAAATAAGTGTCCAACATTCTAATATAATTTTATTTGAATATTTGGAACTTTTTTTTTTACTTCTTCATGTTTCTTTGAATTTATGAGCTCAAAAAATTTTTAAAATCAATTAATTTTTTTTCCAAATTATTGATTTCCAGAAAATAAAAATAGTGCATCATTTGTATAAATTTATTTTATCAATATTCTGTGATTCAGTGACAGGCCTCAGTTGAGTAAATTTAATATATTAATTGCTAAAATAAATATCCATTTAATAAAATAAGAATCCACTGAAATATTTTATTTTTGTAAATTTATCAATTCAATAAAACAAACCTATTTTTTTGGAAAGCAATTTTTGAGCTATTCCAAATGCATTTATGATCACTTAGTGACCACCAGTGGATCATATGTTGCTAAGTACTGGTCAAAATTTCCTTAGCAACCAATAATTAGATAACTAATTGTGAGGACTACCTGAAAGAAAAATCCTAAGTCTACTTGTTTGAAAAATATTTTCATGTTTTTTAAACACCATGCTCATGCATTAACTATTATATCAAAAAGTTCTTTATTCTTCTAAAATGATGGGTCGTAATCATTATCATTAATTATTTATCAGAAAATATCATAAATTCCTATTCTTTGTTTTTTTTTTTTTTTTTTAAAAAAAATATATATATATATATACACCTTAAGGATAACAATTTTTTTTTCTTCTAAATCTCACTTTCCTAAATTCTTTTCAGATATTCTTTTAAATATATTCTTATCCAGTTTCTTCTCCATTTGACTATTTCCTCAATAAATAATAGCGATTCATCTATTTTTTTCGTTATTTTTACATTATTAACTATCTTCCAAATTTTTTTTTCTAATTCTATAAATCTACCTTTAAAGTTTCCAAGTCTAGTATATTTTTTTCCCCATTTTTTAATTGTTTAAGTAATACTTACATGGTGAATTATTTAAAATCAAGTAGTGTTGAAATCCTAAAGTGGTAGGCAGAGCCTAATAGTTCTCCCAGTTAAGTAATTTTTTTTCAATTTTTTTTTATTACTTATTTGAAAATTGTTGTGAAGGAGAGGATACAGAAATAATTGTCTCTTTCTCAGACCTAACTTTAATGAGGCTCAGAACAATTTTTTATCATTATTAGAAGCCTTTTTAGATATTGTAATTAACATTCTTTTATCCTTTATCTATTTTCATTACATCAGTTTAAACTGTATTTTCTTCCATCCAAACTTTTAAGATATTAGCATTTAATAAAAGCCTTTTATTTTTGATGATAAATGATTATAAAAAAGAAACAGAAAAACAATTACTAAAGAGTTGCAGTTTTAATATAAAGATTAGAATAATTGCAAATTTTAAACACTACATATTGTGACTAAATATATCTTTGTCTGTGTCATTAGTTTAGTTTTCTAAAGAATATTGAAGCTTAGTTTTTTTAATGTATCAATTGATTCTTTTTGACTTCCAAGGAATTCTTAGCAATTTTTATCACATCACAATTCAAAAGCATCTATTCTTATTATTTTTAGTCTGCATGGCGCAGTGGTAGAGTGGCAGATTCTGGAGCTTAAGATCAAGGATCATACCAAGCTCTGTCATTTCTGGCACTCAAACTTCTCATGAACTGAGCAATAAAGCTATTTGATTGATTTATATTTATTTTTTATTTTTGCATGAAATTTGACTTTGACACACATTCATTATCTCTAGAGAGACTAATGATCTTTTTTTTTTTTTCTATTGTAATATGTTTCTTAGACTATTGGAGATAAATAAGTTTGAGCTTAGAACAATAATGCCAATTACTCAAGTCTTATTCATGCTGAATATATTAATATTCATAAATGTTGCCTTTTTGATATTTGTAATTAAAATCTTAAATTAAATCTTCTTTATTTTCAACTGCAATATAGCATCATTTGCTTATTGTAAATTGATGATTTTCACACTTCTTATTTTAAAGCTAGCCAAGTCTTTATTGAAAATCACATTCACTATGCAGATTGAATGTATTTGATGAGAACATACAATCCCGAGAAGCATCCTATCAATATGAAACATTCCTAAATTATTAGCTGTTTTAGTTTTATTGTGGCTTCTTAATAATCAGAAGTGTTTAATAAGTAGAATAAAGGACTTTGGTGTTCTGAGAAATTTTCATAAATTTGGAAAGGTCAGTATGATCAAAAACCTTTGAGTGATTAATAAATAGTTATAGCTTATATCACTAAAATACTAGCAACATCTCTTTAAATTCCAGAAGCCTTAAAGAGGAATTGGGTAAAATTTTATTGTTTTTTTTTTTATCCATTTTTTTTTTTTTTTGTTAAAAGGTTAAAAAGACTTGTGTTTTTGCTTGTAACTGTAGTCATTGAAATTATATAATTGCTGGCTGAGGATCAGATTTTTATAACTGGATAAGAATAAAAGAAGGCTACTGAGTAAAAATGATGAAAGTATATTATCTTCTAGAAAAGAGTAGTTAGTTGCAAACTGGTCATAAAAATATGTCACTTTATTGAACATTGATGATACTCATTGTTTATCTTGTGGTTTCTGCAATAGAAAAAAGAACTCAATATATAATTATTGGTTTTCACAATTTTATTATGACTAACATTTGAAAAAGTTCTGGGCTACCATTTATTTTAGTATTTGACAAGCAATGCAAATATGAAAGATTTTCTTCTCTACTGTCTACTTTATTATATTTATATAAAAAAGGATGAATAAAAAAGAAATGTTACGATATAATTTGAAGTACTGGAAACAAGAAAGTTGGAATTTTAAAAGGCCCATTGACTTTTAAAAGAAAAAGAAAAGCACTCCAGAAGAAATGATAAATAATTGATTATGGGTTTTTTTAAAATTACAAAATGATAAAGAGAAAATATGTATGTTTTGTTAGTTTAATTAATGAAAAAAAAAGAGCTGATTAAATCTGAAAGTAACAGAATAAGAAGTTGAGGAAAAATAATTTGAATTAATAAGACAAGAAATGATTAGGCTGTCTGAATAAATTAAAATACATTGTTTGAATTGGTAAATGCAGAATTTAATTAGTGGGAAGATAAGAAATTCAGAGATATATAAAGAGTAAAAAAAAAAGGGACAGGGAACAAATTGGGTTTCCTCCGTCAACGAGCAGTTAGCAGAAAAGATATAGAGGAGAGAGTTGGCATCGCAAGACATCGTGGAGATACTGGTCTCAGGTACCAGTTACCTGAAGGATAATGAGCTGGTTAGAACTGTATACAGATTGTCCTGATCTTATTCTTTCAGATACACCTGACAAGGCTCTCTGACGATTTACTACAAAATGATAAAGTAGGAACATGTATTGTTTGATTGTTATAAATTTATGGAGCATAGGAAATAATAGTTGTCTTTAGTTAAGGATCTATATTTCATAAAAAATGCATTGGAGATTTAATTTTTAACTTGTGCAGTTTAGAGTTTTGTATTGTTGGGAGACTTATTGTATGTTTGTCATATCATTAAAGACAATTTTAGCATATTGAGTTTGTAAATTTATTTAATACTATTTTAATCTATTTTGCTGTGATATTTTAATAGTTTGTTTGCAAATACATAGCAAAAGTTAGCGCAGTCAAAAAACCGGAACCTAGCTGCAGGGAACTAAGTCTAAAGTTATGAAATAAGATAGTAGGAATTTTTCTTATTTTAGTTGGTATGTAGGGCTATTGCTCTAGCAAGGATAAAAAATGTTCTTGGGTCAATCAAATATATTGGAGTTTGATATTGGTTATGCAGTAGAATGGCCACTATATATTATTCAAATTGAAAATTTTTTTCTGCTGAATGATATTCAAGATAATAAATGAAAAATAGCAGCTATGCAGTGTCTGGCAGGACGGAAGATTATCGATATAAATATTTTGAGCTACCAATAAATGAGTTAATCACATATCTATAGTAAAAAAATTGAATGATTTTAGCCGGAAACCATCTCGACACATAGCCAGAATAACACTAAGAAATCGAAAGCAATATAATGGTGAAAGAATAGAATGTGGAAGTTATCAAAAAAAATTGTGATTATTGCACTTTTATAGACCAAGTACTTCTGGATCAGTTATTATTAGGGGTCTCAGATGATAGGTTTTGTTAAAATTTATTTACAGAGGCAGATTTATGAAAGTGGAATTAAGAAGAGAATAGCATATAAGCTAATAGTTGAACAGGTTCTGGCATTCAGAAATAAAAATGAGAAAGATTAAAAAATGTTAGTGTTTAAAACGGTGAGAATGAAAGGTTAACAAGGTAAAAAATAAAAAGTTTTTGCTGCAGAGCAAAGGGCCATGTCACATGTTTTTGCAAATGGAAAAACGAGTCTTACTAGTGTAAAGTTAGAGGGTATCTAACAAAAGTATGTACAAAGCCTGAAACTTTACAGAAGTACGATGGATCCTAAAATAAAAAACGGAAGAGAGGGAAATTGAGTAGTATTCATACAGTAAAAAGTATGAAAGCAATAATGGAAAACAAATTCATGACAAAATTAGAGATATGGATACAGAAGTAGAGATGGAGGTAGATAATGGATCGGGAATCACATTAGTCTCGGACTAACTATGGGAAAAAATAAGCACAGGGAAAATAACATGAAAATAAAGAACATGGTTGTAAAGGCGCAAGATATAAGTGAAAGTGAGATAGATATTAAAGAAATTGTGGAAGTACCAATTAAATATAGAAATAAGAGAGATAAAATTTCCTTTGTATATAATGAAATGGGATATTAGTCCCACTATAGAGCGTGAATGGTTTGATGCAGTCAGAATCAATATTAGTATAATTAAAAATATGATTGAGCAAAATTTCCTAAATTATTTGAGAATGATTTAGGCTTGATGAGTACAAACCCGGTGTTTGTGGAGTTAGTTGAGAATGCAAGTCCAATAATATGTAGATACAAGAAAGATACAAAGATACCATTAGCACAATGTGCCAAAGTGGAAGAAAAACTTCATTGTTTAGTTACAATGGAGTATTCACCCCTGTTGAAGTTTCAGAATGGCCACACCTATTGTAGTTATAACAAAACCAAACAGACAGATCATACTTTGTGGGTATTACAGAGTTGCCATAAACAGATTTTTAATTAAGGAGGCCTATCCAGTGCCAAACTTGAATGAAGTATTGGCAGCATTAACAGATGCAAAAGTTTTTGCTAAGCTAGATAGATATGAATTCAGTGTACCACCAAGTAGCAGTAACAGAAAGAAGGGCACAAATGCTGGCCTAACAGATGACCATTCGGTGTAACTACAGCCCCCAATATTTTCCAAGTAAAAATAAATATTTTACAAGGTTTGGAGGGATTAATACTGTATTATGATGATGTACTGATTTCTGCAGAGTCACAGAAAGTATTGCACAGAAGAGTAAGAAAAGTGTGCAAAGGGTTAAATAGAGTTGGGATTAGTTTAAATGCTGAAAAATCAGTGTGACAAATAGATGAATTAGTTTTTCTCAGACATATCTCTTGAAGAAGTGAGGGCCGTGAAGAATGCTGATAAGACAAAAAATGTAAAGCAATTACAGGTTTTTTTTTGGTTTGATTAATTTTCTTGAACCATTTCTTAAAAATAAAGCAATGGTGACACACAACCATTATATCAATTGTTAAAAAAGAACAAGTTGAGGAAAAATAATTTGAATTAATAAGACAGGAAATGATTAGCCTGTCTGAATAAATTAAAACACTTAATTGAATTGATAAATGCAGAATTTAATTAATGAGAAGATAAGAAATTCAGAGATATATAAAGGGACAGGATAATTTATTTGTTTTTACGAGTGTGTGGAATAAATTGTGTTTCCTCTGTCATTGGCCTGTTAAAATAAATATATAGCCAAAAGTTGGCACTGCAAGATATCATAGAGATACCGATCCCAGGCACCAATTACCTGAAAGTTAATGAGATGTTTAGAATTATATACAGATCGTTCTGATCTTATTATTATTTCAGATATGCCTGACAAGGATCTCTGAGGATTTATTAACAAATAGTAAAATAGAAACATGTTGTTTGATATATATATACAATGGTTAGATTGATTATTATATATTGTTTGATTATTATAAATTTATGGGATGTAATAAATAATAGCTGTCTCTGGTTAAGGTTCTATATTTTATAAAAAAGGCATTGAAGATTTATTGATGGGGAACATATTATATGTTAGTCATCAATAAAGACTTAATTTTAGCATAATGGGTTTGTAAATTTATTGAATACTATTTCAATATATTTTGCTGTGTTTTAATAGTTTGTTTTGCAAATACATTGCAAACTTTAAATTTCTAAACATTTTAATTCTCTCTTAAAATGCAATAAAATCTTTTATTGCAATGTTATGTTGATTCATGATGTGTAGTTCTTTTATAATTATTTGTCTAGGAATAAAACGAAAATAATAAATTATTATTTCTGAAAGACATTTTAAATATAAAGACTTCTATTCTTTATATGATTGATACTTGATCAAACACCATAATGTTTTTTTTTTTGTGTTTAGCTTTGTTGTTTGCCTTTTTTTTTTCTGCTAGAGCAAAGAGCACACTTTTGATGGTCATACAGATAGTGTTGATCAATTATGTTGGCATCCAAGCAATCCTGATCAACTTGCTACTGCAAGTCTAGATAAGACAGTGAGAATGTGGGATACAAGGCTGCAAAAAAGTATAGCTACAGTTAAAACTAAAGGTGAATTACTTATATTTCTGTTTTTTTTTTTTTTTTAAACCAACATTGTACCAATCATTAATACCCTTTTCATTTAGGCACCCTTAGGTTTTATGCCTGGTAGCTCCAAAATAATAAGATGATTAATCATTCGCCTAATTTATTTTAAAAAGAACCTAATTTCATATTTATTAAACACTTAAAAGATTATATGAAAATAATATGAAAAGAATTTCATCATGAAAAAGGTTTAAGAAACCACGGACATAAATGATAATAGTGAATATCATCATGGAATGGAATCTTTTCTTTGAATAAAAATTAGTATTTGTGGATTTTTTTATGCTTAACAATTATCTTACCACTGGAGCCTTTTATAAAATCATAATGGCTATGATTTATTCACTAGTAGTAATAGTAATAATAAAAATATGTTATTTATTTTTGATTTTCATCTGCCAAAAGAGTAATGAAAGTTATTTTAATAATAAAATTTGAACTCATAATTAAACAGAAGAAATTTTGGAATACAATATAATATTTATAAAAAAAAGATGAATCTGAAATTGTTAGAAAATTATTACGAAGCATTTTAAAATATTTTTACAAATAATGAATTATCATCATCAATTAAAGGGAGCCCATAGATCCTCTTTCTTCAACTATCTCTAGGTTATTCTTATTGTTGGTTTCTTTATTAAGAGCACTCATTAATTTCTTTTCTCTCTCTTTTTTTTCATTTTAATAGATTTTTCACAATTTTTTTACTTCTAAGTGCATGCCCAATCTAACATATTTTCACTTCTTAATCTTAGTAGATATTTTTTCCCCCCACTTAATCTTTTCCACACTTTTATATTAATTATCTAATTTTCTAACTTTTTAATTTAAAGCAGTTCTTCAAACAAAACATTTAATAAATCTTTTTGTAAAAAATATAAGTTCAGTAAGCCAAGAAGAAATCATCTAACATTACTTCAAGTCTGTTTAGTCATTTCAATAATTATTATTCTTATTTGTTGCTATGGTTCATCATCAATTATGCAGTTTTCCAATCACTTCTGTAACATTCTTTTTGTTTTTTTTACCATTTGTGATTATTTTAGTTTTAATTCTCTTTATTTTGATCACAAGCTTTCTATAGACTTTTACCATTCCCATATTTTTAAAGCTTAGTCATACTATCACAATTTTTGGATGAAAATCAACAATTCCACCTTTCCAATTGCATATTTATTAGAACAACCCTCATTTAATAACCCATTGAAGTAAACCTTTAGAAAAAATTAAAAATAGATATCATTTCTGTCTTATATATTTTCCTATGATATAACTTTTCTCTAAAAGGACTCATATATAGTTTTTCCAATTTATATCTTTCCTCTTTAAAGTTTCAATATAAAAATTTATTTGTCAGTGAAATTAATATGTATTTTCCTTCTATCTATTTATCTATATAGTTCTAATCACAATTTTTGTCTTTTTATTTCAAAATTCAAATAATTTTTTATAGATAATAATGTTTCATTTATAAGTATTATATATATTCAAAAAATTTTAGTTGTATACGAAATTGAACTAATTAGTCTAAAATTATCACACATCAATTAACAATTAAAGTGAATTTTATAAATTTTATTATGTTAGCTAAATTTCTCAAAATCTTTTTTTCCTACAGTGTTTAAAAATCCAGTTGGAATCTTTTTACTTTCTTGTCTTTGCCAATCTAATTCTCAGTTATAATTTTTACAACTATTTTTTATCTACTATTACATAACCAATTTTTATTATTATTATTATTATCATCATCATCAATTTTTAGTTGTTTTTTTTATTTCTATCATAAAAAAATCATTTAACTATCTAATTCTTCTTTTCCAGTACATTCATTTTATTATTATTATTAACAATTTATTATTCAAAATGTTCGGTATTAAATTTATAATCTAAATGACAGAAATATTTTAGATTTTGAATTCTTAGGTAGGTGATATTTATTGAATTTATTAGATATTTATTTTTCAAGTTGTTTCTTAAATATTTGTGATAGTAATATTCACATTTAAAAATAAAACATGAATTATTATATAAATGAAGGAGTTATGCCCACGTAAAAAACAGTATTATTTTGCTATTTCCCATTCTCAAGTTTATGTAAACCCATTACAACAACTTAATAAATATCTGCTATTTTTGCCAAATATGTGATCTATGAATATTACTGTTGTAATTTGGCTGAATTGCAGATTTCAGACTCAAACCTGCAGTAATATTAAAAGTTAAAAACACTCATTATTTAATATGTATAATTTATTAGAACAAATATACATACATATTATACAATGTGACATATAACTTTGAGCTGATCATGCCAAATGACTGGACTCACTTCCAGCTGTATATTTAGCTTGCCTCATGAGTTCTAGTCAAACTCTTCCATCTGTAGTGGACAGCTTGCTTCAAGTTTGTTAAATGACTTTTCCAGCTGTAATAGACAGCTGGCCTCGAGTCTGCCAAAGTCATAGCAGCTTCCAGTCCTATCTGGACTTACCTCACTGCATAGACATATCGGTAGTGAATATAGTAAAACATCTTCACTTGTAGGAAGTGGTTTCAATGAAGAGCACGTTCAGGTAGGCAGACGTTATCTGCTTTGCCTCCAAAAGGCAGACTATTTATTGCCAAATCCCCTCTCTTAATGGCAGCAGTCGGATTCAGAGAACCTAACTAATGGTAGAATTTTATACACATGTTTATACATTGGCCATGCTTGTTTTTACCCTTTGGCCATTTTTATATATTGGTTGTCCACATGTTTGCACATTGGTTAGTAACAACGAGTGCTCAATCCAATCAAATAAGGAATCTAGACTAGTCCACTTCTGAAGGCAAGGTCAGATATGACATCCCTCTCCCTGGCTAAATTTATCCCTGGAGAACTCAGTTTTTGAGCTAAGCTGGATGATATGTTGTCTGCTTTGTTGATTTCTCAGGTTTATTGCTGATCTTGTCTTCATCTTCCTTGTTTGAATGAACTTGTCTATGGTTGTTTGCTACTGTCTTCAGTTTGATGGTCATCATTTTTACTTGATGTACTTATCCTTAGTTGTTTGCTGCTGTTTTCAGTTTCTGTGTGATTCGTCTCGGTTTAGGTAGTGATGTTGCTAACCATCTACTGTTTGAACTACTACAATGTAGAGACCTTTCAGTTGTATAACCACTGCTGGTATCCATTTTGTGCATCCATAGTACATTTTACATAGCAACTGAGTGTCTATTTGCATTTTATAGTCTTTTTTTTTTACCACAGTTTGGATCAGGTTTCAGGGCTGACAGATTAACTTTAGGCCACTGAGCTGTTTTGCTTTTGCTGGCATGTTTGGATTCATTTTTCTTAATGTTATGACCTGGTTCACTTTTGTCACTGCAAAGTCTAACTGACTGAACCAGTCATGGTCTAATAAATTGCTATGATTACCTAATGCCACTACCAGTGGTAGGGGATAGTCTTGTTAGGCATTGTAGTTTTAACTGTTGTTTGGCCCAACACTTTTATTTTATTGCCCTGATAGTCTAAGATTGACTTGCTGCTAGGATGCAGCTTATATTTATTATTCTTATTAATGATAGCCCAGGTCCTTTTTGAAACAATAGACACTGCAGACTCAGTGTCCACTTCCATTCTAACTGGTGTTTCATTAATTATAGTACCGTTTATAAATCCAGACTGATCGTCTTTAATATGATATAGGCAACTTGTTTATTTTTCTTATAATTGTCTTTGCTGTTTTGGAATGGATTTTTCCATTCTCATATCGGTTGTCTGTCTTTTCAATTTCAGACATGCAGTCTATATATGTTCGTCTCGCAAAATGTACATGTTGTATAGCGGTGCGGGTATTCCGTATGTGTGTGCATTTTATTCCTCGCATCTATAGCAACATCTAAGACTATTTGATGCTGAATTATCTGAGCTGACTGAATGTCTGACTGACCCAGTGTTATGCTTGATTTTTTGCACATCATACTTAATAATTTTTTTTAATGGCGTTGCTTGATTAGCTATTGATTCAGCTAGTACTGCTTGAGTTACAGCTGTTTCAAAATGTAAATCCGGAATCATTTAACATTTTAAGTCTTAAATTGTGATCGTTTATGCCACAAATAAAACAATCACAAATTGCTTCATTCATGAAATCTTTGAATTCGCACTTTAATGCTAATGTTCAGTTTCTTGTTGCAAATTCGCTAGCCCCCCCCCTCCCATTCTTTAATCCTGAGATTGAAATAATATCTCTGCATTATTGCCAAAGGTTTTTGGGAAAAATAATCTGTGAGAATTGTTAAAGTTTTGTCAAAATCTAGGTCAGCTGGGTTTTTGCCCTAGATTGAGACTTGAGTATCTCGTAAGTTTGAGGACCTAATATGGTCATTAATATGGCTAATTTTACTTCAGGCTTCTTGATCTGATTAGCCTATAAATAAAATATTAATTGCTCTTTATAGCTTATCCAGCCGTCGGGATGAGATGGGCCAAAAGCTTCCATAGAGGTAATTAAATTAATCGTTTTTTTTAATTTTCTCTCGTTTCTTCATAAGAGAAACCCATTACTGATTTTTATTTTTGCGAGTTTCCACTACACTGTTTGTAGCTGTTCAAATTTTTTTTTATTTTTTGAGTTACCACTCGTAATTTTAATTTTATAACCGTCTAAAAAAAAAATCAATAGTGACAAAGCTAACAATGCACTAGGCGAGCTTTTGTCGCTTTGTTGTAAGTAAAGCTTTCTTGATTGGTTGAAGCTTTTAATTGACACGCCTATACATTTGCAGAAGATTTTTATATTTGAACAGATAAGTGATTTTAGTAGTCACCTTAATGTAAATATGTCTTTAGCCGCACTCACATATTTTCTTTATTTTTCCAACTGTTCTGTTGGAACTGACTTGTTTTATACTATTTTTCCAGTCAATGGGGAAAAATAAATTCGTTTATTTGACTGCACCAACCCTGTCATGTTTGGCTGAATTGCAGGTTTCGGACTCAAATCAACAATAATATTCACAATTTATAAACATTCAATATTTAATATTGTACCGTTTATTTATATACGGTACAAATATATTGGCATTTGGTAAAAGCTAAAAAGTAAATTTAGATTTTTTTTGTTTGTATAATTTATTTTTTATAAAACATACGATGAAAGTTAAATTTTAGTCCACATTTTTTTTTGTCTAATTAAAAATTAAAATTGGAGAGAATAAATGACACGCAGATTACTAATCCAGATAAATTAAAATAATTCCAAAAGTAAAAAGATAAGCTAAAAGAAAAATATTTTAGCTAATTAAAGATGGCCGAAAAACTTGATAAAAAAAGAGAACTTTAAACGTAAATTTTATAAAGAATCTACAAGATTATGAACCAAAAAACGCCATGATAATAGCATGCGCAGAAGTCTGAAAACTGGGCCTCTAGTATAAAAAGGCAGAGACCGGTTTGAAGAACATCTTGTTTGTCTGTTTTTTCCTTTGGCTGGTTTTGGATTATTCAATCCAAGACCACTTCACAATGAAATAATTCTTCATGCGGAAGTAGGCCGGAGCTTTAGCTGACATCGTTACAGAAGATGGACAACAGAAAAGCCTCTGTGACTAGCCTTCAGAATAGACTACAAGATCAACTTATAACCAACCTATGGTCGAGCTCATTCTAACCCAAAAAACTATGCATAGTAATCTACAAGCTTTGTGAACTCACAAAACTTACCGGTAAGTTAAGACTACTTATTCCTGATTGTGACAAAATTAAGCGTTCGCAAAAAAAAAAAATTTTTAAAATAATCCTGATAGAGACATTAATTTTCTTATTAAAGAGACTTTCGTTTAAATAATTTTATGCAAGATCTTGGAAATGAATTGTAATAAATGAACATTATTAAATTATTTTATCCAACTGTTTTTTTTTATAAATTGATAAATGTCTGGATTGGTGTGGGTTCTCTCCAGTTTATTTAATTCGTAATTTAACTGTTAGAATAAAAGAGATTTTACTTTTATCAACCTTTTTCATTGTGCGTTATTAATAATAATTATTAATATTTATTATTAAAGTTACTAGTATTAGTTGAGTGATATTTAAAAATATAATTTACCTTTGCCAATAATAATCCCAAAAAAAAAAAAAATTCTAATTACGGTATAATTTAATACCGATTCCTTTTAAAACACCTTTTCTTTTTTTATTTACAACTTGCGAGTCATGCTGGCGACAGATTTCAGCGGATTCTTATGGATCTTGGCGCCCAGAACAAATAAATTAAAAGCTGATTTCATCAATAGCACAATTAATAACAATCCTAGGCCGAGTTGATCAGGAAATATAGTTATGTTTTTTAGAAATAGAAATACAAATTTTCTTCTTTTTGGCATAACTTGATCAACTCGCGCGCAGTTTATATTGCGTGTAGAGGCCTAGCAAGACGAAAACGTTATAATGGCGACCCAACTCGAGGCTTGATACAACAACCACAACCTGAGATACGTTGTAATGATATAAAGAACATTACAATGATGACCCAAAAAACTCGTAGCCGGAGAACAAATAGTAGTTAAAAAAAAAAACTAACTAACTCATTAAACCCTGATTATTAAAATATAAAAATATTTTTTTAATATGACGTACAAAAAGAAAAAAAATATATATATATTTTTTAATATGTCTAAAAAAAAACACGATCATGGCTGATGTAGACATAAGTCAAAAGTATTTGACTGGGTAGGCGGTTACTGAAGAGGGGAAAAACATAGCCCCGAGTCCCTGTATGCAGTATATTAACATAAGACCATCTTTATATGCCCATCAGTCTATTTCTAGCAGGGATCCTAATAAAGGGGAAGGCAGATCAAGTTGGACCAAGTTGCCGCGAGCCTGTAAGACTCAAAACGATGAGCAACGCTTGGGAAATATTTCTCATTCCCGCCATGTTAGACCTAAAAGTGGGCGTTAAAGCCAAACGTCGCTTGTGAATGAATCTACGAAATATATCAGCACGCTAATACAAAAAAAACCACGAATATGAATTTAGAAAACTTAAAAATAAAATTAGTGTAAACCCCTATTTTATTCTCATCTCCTGGCCCTGGTGGTATGTACCGTTTATTTATATACGGTACAAATATATTGGCATTTGGTATAAGCTAAAAAATAAATTTAGATTTTTTTTGTTTGTATAATTTATTTTTTATAAAACGTACGATGAAAGTTAAATTTTAGTCCACATTTTTTTTTGTCTAATTAAAAATTAAAATTGGAGAGAATAAATGACACGCAGATTACTAATCCAGATAAATTAAAATAATTCCAAAAGTAAAAAGTTAAGCTAAAATAGAAATATTTTAGCTAATTAAAGATGGCCGAAAAACTTGATAAAAAAAGAGAACTTTATAACATAAATGTTATAAAGAATCTACAAGATTATGAACCAAAAAACGCCATGATAATAGCATGCGCAGAAGTCTGAAAACTGGGCCTTTAGTATAAAAAGGCAGAGACCGGTTTAAAGAACGTCTTGTTTGTCTGTTTTTTCTTTTGGCTGGTTTTGGATTATTCAATCCAAGACCACTTCACGATGAAATAATCCTTCATGCGGAAGTAGACCGGAGCTTTAGCTGATATCGTTACGGAAGATGGACAACAGAAAAGCCTCTGCGACTAGCCTTCGGAAAGACTACAAGATCAACTTATAACCAACCTATGGCCGAGCTCATTCTAACCCAAAAAACTATGCATAGTAATCTACAAGCTTCGTGAACTCACAAAACTTACCGGTAAGTTAAGACTACTTATTTCTGATTGTGATAAAATTAAGCGTTCGCAAAAAAAAAAAATTCTTAAAATAATCATGATAGAGACATTAATTTTCTTATTAAAGAGACTTTCGTTTAAATAATTTTATGCAAGATCTTGGAAATGAATTGTAATAAATGAACATTATTAAATTACTTTATCCAACTGTTTTTTTTTATAAATTGATTCATGTCTGGATTGGCGTATGTTCTCTCCAGTTTATTTAATTCGTAATTTAACTTACAAATATTTTTAGTTTGTTAGAATAGAAGAGATTTTACTTTTATCAACCTTTTTCATTGTGCGTTATTAATAATAATTATTAATATTTATTATTAAAGTTACTAGTATTAGTTCAGTGATATTTAAAAATATAATTTACTTTTGCCAATATGTTTTAAATAAGCCCAGGAATAATAATCCAAAAAAAAAAAAAAAATTCTAATTGCGGTATAATTTAATACCGATTCCTTTTAAAACATCTTTTCTTTTTTTATTTACAACTTGCGAGTCGTGCTGGCGACAGATTTCAGCGGATTCTTATGGATCCTGGCGCCCAGAACAAATAAATTAAAAGCTGATTTCGTCAATAGCACAATTAATAACAATCCTAGGCTGAGTTGATCAGGAAATATAGTTATGTTTTTTTAGAAATAGAAATACAAATTTTCTTCTTTTTGGCATAACTTGATCAACTTGCTCGCAGTTTATATTGCGTGTAGAGGCCTAGCAAGACGGAAAACGTTATAATATGTATAATTTATTAGAACAAATATACATACATATTAAACAATCAATAAATACAATGTGATGTATAACTTTGTCAATAATGAACTGGCTATGCCGAGTGGCTGAACTCACTTCCAGTTGTATATTTAGCTTGTCTCGTGAGTTCTACTCTAAACTCTTCCAGCTGTACTGGGCAGTTTCCATTGAGTTTGTTAAATGACTTTTCTGGCTGTAATAGATTGCCTCAAGTCAGCCAAAGTCATAGCAGCTTCCAGACCTATATGGACTTATCTTACTGCATAGATGTATCGGTAGTGAGTATAGTAGAAACACTTTCACTGTAGGAATTGGTTTCAATGGAGAGCACATTCATTCGTTCATATAAACAGACATTCTCTGCCTTGCCTCCAAAAAGGCTGACTATTTATTGCCAGATCCCCTTCCTTAATGGCAGCAGTCGAATTTAGAGAGCCTAACCAATGGTAGGATTTTATACACATGTTTACACATTGGCCATACTTGTTTTTATCCTTTGGGCATGTTTATATATTGGTTGTCCACATGTTTATACATTGGTTAGTAGCAACTAGTGCTCAATCAATCAGATAAGGAATCCTGGACTAATCCATTTCTGATGGCAATGTCAGATATGACAAGTATCATATTTATTTAAATATAAAACCATTAGGATACTTTTCCTTATACATAAATATAATTATTTTTGGATTATAAAAATTGATGAGGAAATTAAATTTTAGAAACAATTAGTGCTGTGTACTTATTCTCATTTTAAATTGACATCACTTAACTGAGAAAATATATATAGAGTTTGAAAATATAACAATCATTAAAGATCCTTGGAAGGTATAAAGTAGAGATTCATATGTTTGTCTGAAAGTTTGTGATGATAGCAATTTTATTTATAATTATATGTTGGACTTTTTCTGTCATCTTATATAAATTATTAGGAAAAATTTAAACTTTATTTAAACTTTTCAAATACATTCAGCTATTAGCAATAGTGCACATAATATTTTGAATAGTAATATTATTGTCTTTTCTTCAGGTATTACTGTTTTGATCAACTATGATATTAACATGGGAATTGAATTAGGATTCTTAGCTTTGTGAATATTGAAATTAAGGTGATGCTCTAACCAACTACAACATTACATTAAATTCAGTAATTCTGAATAGAGCATTTAAAACTAAATATTTATGAATTTAAAGGTTCCTGGTTTGATTCTTGTGCTAACTTTGTCACTGGTCAGGCCAGGTTAAAAAGAGAGGAAAATAATAATACTTGAAACTTTGTGTTACAACTAACAGCTGAATCTATTTGAAAATTTAAATAAAGTTTAAATTTTTCTAAAACACATTTCAGACCACTAATGTTAAGTAAGTATTATGCTTAGTTTCTTATGCCCTATTTTTATTAATTAGGAGAATGAATACGAGTCATTAGTGGTGAATAATTATGACAGTATACAATAATGAAATCTATCCCATATTTGTTTAAAACAGTTGTTTGGTTAAGATAAAGATGGCACAAAGGACACAAAATTTGAATATTTTGTTTGGTATTAATGGCAATGTTAGGAAAATTGTAGGTTTGAATATTTCTTTATGTATTTAAAAGTGATTGTATAGTTAACATTCTTTTATTTTCATTTTGCTTTTTTTTTTTAATATAATACCATTTTATATTTATATATGATTTTAATACATGTTTCAAATATTTTAAATTTTTAGGGGAAAATATTAATATTTGTTGGTCTCCGGATGGTCAAACTATTGCTGTTGGCAATAAAGAAGACTTAGTAACCTTCATTGATGTAAGAACTCATCGCACAAAAGCTGAAGAACAGTTTAAATTTGAAGTTAATGAAATATCATGGAATAATGACAATGATTTATTTTTTCTAACCAATGGTTTAGGATGTATTCATATATTAAGGTAAGTTTATTATACATTTTGTGCTACTAAATTGTTTGTAAGATTTCTCAAGTACTTCACAGTATTTGATAAGTCTTAAAACAAAGACCATTTTTATTAAAGATTATAATTCATATTATATATTATTTGACAAGTTTTTTGTTTTTTTTTGTCATCAAGTTTGATATTGAAGCATGATTAATTACAGCAATTCTTTATTTAATTTCTTTTTCTTTTTTTTTTTGTCCATCAATTTAAACTATTTATGATCATTTAATTCTTTGATGGTTTTATTTTCTCCTGTTATATTTTATGTAAAAATTATTTAAATTTTTTATCTGTTTTTTATGGTTTAAGTTATTTTGTCTTTTTAGATTATTTTTTTGTTTTTATGTTTGTGTTTATGAATGTAAATATGTCTGTATCTTTGAGTATATATTTATATAGTTTTTTGTGTATATATACCTACATTGAATTGAAATACATAAAATTGTTATAATATGCAATGGATTTGTTTTTATTCATTTTATAAATATGTAAGTTATTATGATATGCATATAATTAATTTTTTATATTTGCATGCAAAATCTTCATTGATTCTATTAATTTTGAAATTAATATATGAATATATATTCAATTTTTATAATATTTTATCAAGTTCAACTTCTAGACATGCACTTTGAAATATCAATTCTAGGTATGTGCTAGGAAATAAATGTTATGTTTAAAACTAAAGAAATTTTAAAAATGACATACTTTGACTTTTATGACTGCTAAAAATGAATTGTACAAGATACAGATGCTAAAGATACTTTGAAGATAATTGTATTGTGCATTGATTCAAAATTTTATTTTAATTAATAAAAAAAGTGGAATATAGAATGCTAATGAAAGATGCTAGAGAATAAGAATATGATTTGAGGTTAACATTATTTATGAGAATTTTTTTTATCTATTCAAATTTTTTTATCAATTCCACATTTTTAAATTTTTATAATTTTAAATTAAATTTGAAACTTTTTTCCTGTGCATAAATATTAATTATTATTATTTTTTAATATAAGTAAAAAAACACCTATTTGTTAAGTCTAAAACAATTAAAAATATTGCACAGTGTCCCTTAAAGAACTAAAATGCCATGTGCTTGCTAACATTATTTATCAGAAAATTTTTTATTCAAATTTTTTATCAATTTCACGTTGCTAAATTTTTATAATTTCAAATTAAATTTAAAAAGATTTTGCCTTATAAATATTAAATAATTATATTATTTAAAGTATATATCTAAAATTCAAATCCTTGTTTATATTCTAAAATCCCCATAATATTACTTATGTTTTCTCATTCATAAATATCCATAAAATTATAAAAACTACAAAAACATCATATTATCTTCATGCCCAACTAGTTAATAAATAATCATAATTACCCAAAATTTCCAACTAAACCAGACTAGTCAAGAAAATAAACTCTAAAACCCTCTGGCATTCACCCTTAATATTAAAAGAACTTTTAAATAAATTAACCATTTCAGAATCATACATTTTTAATAATAAAGATGACAGGCCACACTATTAATTTTGATGAAACTAAGGTCGTCTTTTTTGATGGAATAAAAAGAATTAAACAATCTTTATTATTAAAAATTTATGATTCTGAAGCAGTTAACTTATTTAAGTTCTTTTAATATTAAGGGTGTTTGGGAAGTGGAATTGTGGGTAATGTTTAGTTCAAATGTTATTTTGTAGTTCTTTACACTTGAGAGGTTTGCTTGTAGTAGGGAAACCATTGGTAGTATTTTAGAGTTTATTTTCTTGGCTAATCTGGTTTAGTTGTGAATTTGGGGTAATTTTGATTATTTTAGTAACTGTAGATTGATAATGCAATTTTATTTAGCAATATGAATAGTTTTTATAATTTATCATTTATATTAGATCATATCACTTATTAATAACACAAACCAGCATGATTTTGTGCTAAAATAGAAAATAGTTTATTTTAATGGAAATGTTGCCAATTTCTTCATTTCATTTCTAGTTGTGGCGCAATTATTTTTTTAGCATCTACGGCCGTAAAAAGTTATGCTGAGAGATGTTCTCATGCATCTCTTTTTATAATACAATTATATAATTTTAATTGCGATTGTTTGTGTATTTGATTATTTAATATGTTTTGCAGTCATATTAATTATAGTATTGGAGTTGGGTTTTGCCTAGTACATTCATAACACTCCCTCCAGATGTGCATTAAGAAAAGCACAATGGAAATTTGGATATAGATAAGAAGTTAGATGCTTCTCTCAAACCATTTGTATAAAAAGAAATGTTTTAAATCTTAACCCTATCTTATTTGGTTGGAAATATTGGGCTAATGTTTCTTTTGAAGATTACTTATCAGTTATGCTTACAACACAATCCAATAAGTTCATGTTCAATGTGTTTTTTACTTTCATTTGCATCCATGCGTGCATTATTGTGAATAGAAAAACATATTTTCATCTTTAAAATACTTATAATAAAAATTTCATGAATAAAGAATTCCATGACTAGTATATAAGGGGTACACAAAGTTTTCCAGAGAGCACTCAAGAACTTGCAAGAACTCACAAATTTTATGACAAAGGTAAAAGGTGATTGAGGAATTTTAATATATATTTCAAAGGAGTGTAATGTGAATAACTTTCAATTCATGTATATTTTACTTTGTTTTTTAAGTTGTTTTTGCTTATATGTTATACGTCTTTTCTTTGCATACTTAATTTTGTCCTTAAAGAATGAAGTTTATTGATGAAATTGGCAAATTTTTGAAAAATTATTTAAATGTCAAAAAGCCATATTCAGCTATATGTTTTGCAATAGGCATGACAATTTCAATATTTTCTTGGATTTATTCATTTTATTAAAAAGTAGCTTTCCTGTATGTGTGTGTATATATGCTACACACATCATTTTTTCTTAAATATTCTTGATTATATTCTTAATAAAACTATCTATGGATAACTATGTAATTTTTATTAAAGTAGGGCTAGTAATTTAAATATGTTACTAGCACAAAATACATATTCACTGCTTCAATTTTGCATACTTAAACATAAGTAAAAAGCAACATACAAACCATCTTATTATTTATAAAGCAGCTTTTACTTATGTTTAATGTTAGAAAAATTAAGATTGCAAGTTGCATACTAATGTTTATATGTAACATATCTAATTTAATCAATATTAAGTTATTGAAATTTTACATAATGACAAAATAACATTTTGCATTACTGCCAATTAACAAGACATGATACAGCAAAACAAAATGTATTTTTGAAATCAGTGTAATGAAATTAGTAAAATTTACCTATTTCGGTTTTTACTACAGAAAAAAAGTTGTTATTTGCAGGCCAGTGTAACCTGAATTATTTTTGGTTGTAAATTTTTAGTTTATTTTAATACTTATTCAAAAATATTTTGTTTATTAGCCAGAAAAGCTATTTTTAAGCAAAAATTTTATAATGAATAACCATTCTTATTGTTGTCAATTTTTATTCAGTATTTGAGTAATCAATTTTTTTTTGTATATATAATAATAACAATGGTGATAATAATAATAATAATAATTAATCAATTTTTTTTTATTAATTTATATATAACTTTTTTTTTTTTTAAATATTATATGCAGAATGTTATATAATTTAAATACTTTTTTTTTTTAAGAACCTTATTTACGAATTTTCTCAAAGCTAAACAATCTTAAATCATGTGCTAAAAATTTTATATTACAACTAGTGTCCATAACGTTCGGATAATTTATAATTTGTTGATATTTATCTATATATCATATTTTGTTGTTTGAGTTATATTTTGGAATTAATGTGTGTATTTATTTTAACGGATTTAAATTTTACATTAATATCTTTACCACACATTTGTTTTTGTTATATATATTTATTATATAATAAAACAGAAAAATAAGACTGTGCTTAGTTCGAGGACAAGAATTTGGGGGGGGGGGGGCAGCAAGATTAGTATTTGTAATTCATATGTGGTTTAATCAAATAAAATTGTCTGGAAAGTCATAATTTGATAGCTTTTGAAATATAGAGTTTATTGGGAGGAGAGATGAAACTCTTTGCCATGAAGAGACTCTCTCCAATTATTTTTTAAAAAAAAGGAAACTCATTATTATGATTAAGGTGAAGAAGTGCAAGAATCAGATAATATATTAATAAGAATAGGATCTAAAAATGAACTGAATGGTATTTTTTATCTGATAATGTTCAAAAGGAAGATATTTTTATTGCCAAGTTTATGTCATTGAAAGACATCTATATTTTGTAGAATAATTACTAGAATTTGATTTTATTATTATAAAGCTGTGAAACTAAATGATTAAATTGTGTCAATTGAAATATTTTAAAGCACTTGTTAAATTGACGAAAGAAAATTTTATATGATAAGAAAAATGTGTTAAATGTAAAATAGAACACACATAACTTGCTTACATATTAATATTTTAGATATGTTAAAAATAGTTTGTGTGCATGAGATATTGGATATTGTTGCAAATGGATTTATATATGCTCACCTTTGAAATGCTTTTAGAAGGCAGATTAATGGAAAGCCTGAAAGATGTAGATTGAGAAAAGAATTCTTAGAAGTTATCAAAGCAAGAATTTATTAGATGATCAAGAAGCTGACCTTTATTAGAATATCATTGGAATTAATCCATATTGAACTAACAATTCTGGAGTTGAACAGAAAAGTGTTGAATAGAACTAAAAAATTAAACAAAAGAGAGCCTCAAATGTACCAATCACTTTTTGATTTTATAGCAGTCACAACATACAATTACTACAAGGCAGTAGTGACTAACAACAAAAATGGAGAAACATGATTCAGATTTTGTTTAAATAGAAGGATCAAAAGATATGATGAAAAGATTATGCAAACGCATTTTAGAGAATGTCTAGTAAGATCTGTGGTAATTATGGATTCAAAAATAATAATTTGTGATTTAAGAACCCTTAATTTTTGTTTCTGAAAGTTCTGTAGTGAAATCATTAAACTACATGTTTTTCTTGTGAGTATTCCATAATCACCTAATAACCCTAAGTTTCTTTTATCTCTTGAACATAATTATTATGTAGCTAGTGGATATTTGGTGTAGCTTGACATCAGTCATTTTTTAAGATGAAGCGTAGTATCTTAAAGATTACCCATTCCAGAAGACATTAATAGTTATCTTATTCTTATAATAATTTAGACAAAGTGATCCTTTTTGAAGATTTAATCATTCATCTCTTTCATTCAAAAAAATGTATATTATTATTATATAAAGTTGTCTTTTTTTCATTGGTTTATCAATATACATATCTCTTTCTTGCTATCTATCCAGCCACCTACACACACACTATGGAGTCTGCTGTAACAAATTAATTGGCTCCAGAATGCTATTTATTTTATCATTTGTTTGTTGTAGCTTGCATTGAAATGCATTTATTTAAGAGTCATCTGCTCCAGATCCACATATTATATCTAAGTTACCAGCAAAATCAATAATTTAAGAAGGTAAAAATCAAAAGTATAAATATAAAAATACATATAAAATTAATTGCAGTATATATTACATAGTTAGATTTTTAAAAAAACTAAAATTCATTTGTAAAAACAAAATTAAATATAAATGAATTTACATATCCTAAAAAAAATTCACCAATTGATTTCAGAATTTCTGCTTTCTTACGAGATAACATTCTGTAATGGTATGAATTCAACTTTGTTGGAAGTAAACTTCTTCACAAAAACTAAACTTGTACTAAGAAGACTTTGCAAAAAATTCTTTAAAAAATTGCTTGACCTTTTCACAAAAAACTGTCTCTGGTGCTATCATCTGCCACTTTTAATTCATCATTATGTGCTGTAATGCCACAATGTAAACTGCTCGTTAGAAATCTTTTTTGTTTTCTGAGATATTTTATTAAAATAGTATAGATTGTTAATTTAACTATACTGCATTCAGAACTTAAATCAATATCATTTTTTAGAAGTGATTTTTTTTTTTTTTTTATTTCAATATTCATTAGTTTTTTAGTACTGTTTTTCTGACCTATAGTTGTGTATATATGAAAATAATTTTTAAAAAAATTAATGAAGTTGAATAAAGTTCAGGAAATATAATAAAAATGTCCAACACTTTACAAAGTTGAAACATTGAAAAGTTTTGCACACATGGTTGCTATATCAGTGAAATTTCATCACTTTAATAATCCCATGTTTAATGCTTAGATTTCCAGCATTTTCATCATACTTTTGTTTTGAAATTAATCAGCTTTCAAATTGTAACAGTGTATGCACTAAAGAAAAGACTTTAAAGACAAATTTATACAAAATTTTTACTGTTAGAGATAGAAAGAAGTAAACTAAATTGATAATTAATTTGAACAGATTTCTGCTTTTTTATCATATTTTCATTTTGAAAATTTTTTTTTGACATTAAACCACTTTCAAATTATGCTTTTATGACTTATGGCTAAAATTATTATAATATACATACCTAGGGGAATATTTTAAAGAAAAACATATACAATATTGTTATCGCTAGAGATAGGAAGAAGTAAGAAAGCTAAATCGATAATTAAATTTTGCACATCCAAGATGTTTGTAATTATTATGTTCATTATATGTCTGCATTTGTTGTATAAATCTTAATTCAATGGAAAAAAATATTTTTTTTCCTATTAATTATTCACTGTACAGACCTTCGTGGTACTAGACTTTACTGTGTATATATATATTCATACATATTCAGAGTTTTCTGCAAGATATTGATTCAAAAGATATATTAATTAGAAAATACTAAAGTTGATATACTTACACAAAATATTATAATTTGACTAATATGAAGTTATGACCATGCATTTGCTGATAAGCTTTACACCAATTGTTTAGAACATCTTTTAATCCAGAATAAGATATTAATATTTTTTAAAAAGGGTATATTTTATTGTTGCCTAATTATTGAATATAATCTGTAGGAAGGTACTGTAGGTTTATTTTTTAAGTCAGCAGAAACTACATAGAGAAAGGAAATAATAATATTAAATAAAGACTATTGATAATAATAATCAGTAATTATTAAAAATATATATATTTAAATCTCTATGCAACATGTTAGAAGAATTTTATCAATTAATAATGATTTTCCTGTGCTATTTAAAGAAATAAAAATAATAGTAAGTTAGAGAATAGTGTCCCTGCTTTGATTCTTACAGTGTAAAATAAAATTGAGTTTGGAACTGTGGTAATCAATCTCCATGCTGAACACTTCATAATCTCTCAAACAAGTAACCATGCAATTATTATTTATTTCTGATTCTTGCTATAAATTGATTAAAAGACTTTATTGTTCTTATTGTAGTTATCCTGATTTGAAACTTCAGCATGTGTTAAGTGCACACCCTGCTAACTGTATTTGTATTGAGTTTGATCCTACAGGTAAATACTTTGCTACAGGTAGTTTAGATGCTCTGGTCAGTTTATGGGATATTGAAGAACTAGTCTGTCTACGGACTTTTTCAAGGTATTATTTTCTATGTGCAATATCTATTTTATAACAAGTCATCATATTAAATTAATTATAAATTACAGTAGTGTTAATTAAGTTGAAATTTTTTTTCTATTGGCTCTGCCAGTTACCATATAGTTTTATTCATTAAAATTTTTTATATTCAGGTTAGATTGGCCTGTTCGTACTATCAGTTTCAGTTATGATGGCAAAATGTTAGCATCAGCATCTGAGGATTTACTAATAGATATTGCAGAAGTTGAAACAGGTAAGAGTTTCAATTATTTAATTTTTTGATTTTATTCAGTCTATAACAATGTTTAAAATTAAAGATATATATATCTTCTAATGTATAGGTTATGAAAAATGGAAACATTTCCAAGTTATTATTTATTAGACCAAACATTTATAATTTATGTTTATTATTGTAATTAGAAGAGCTTTGAATTCAGACTTTCAAGCTCTCTATGCTATCCATTCCATCTTATACAATGGATATACATGACCACATATATGTGAAAAAGATAAATGATATCCAATATACATATTTCGTGCTGAACTAGTACTCATCAGTTGGTTCAGATTATCATCTCCCACACACATATATAATCAGTACTCAGTTTATATTAGATAGCAAATCTTCAAACTTTAATGAATAGGCTTCAATTTTCTCCATTCTTCAGCCATTCATATCATTGAAAATCTGATGATGGAATGCTCAAAGTCCTTGTTGATGCCAATATTATTGTTATACCCATCTTTTTCATATGTTGTCATGGGTATTGATTGTATAAGATGGAGTGGATAGCTGTAGGGAGCTTGAAAGTCTGATCTCAAATACCATCTAATTACATTAAGTTCATATATTGTTAAAACCTTCCATCAGTACAATAAATATATACATAAACTTGTTTCAAAGATTTTATTTTTTAGAATTTCTCACTGCTGAGGCCATCCTCAATGAAAGGTCTCCTTATCCATATCATCTATCTTTGACAGATTATTTTTTGCCATGCTCTTTATCAAGCCTTATTTCCATCATTTCCTTGATCTTCCTCTCCTTTTTTTACTTTGCTTCCCAATCAATCATTATTCCTTGTATTCAGTTTTTACTTATTCTTCTAATGTAACCATGCTATGCTATATTAATATTCCTTATTTCAATGGCTATTATCACTATTTGTTTTTTTAACTCTAACCTCTTTTCTGATTTGTCATTTTCTTTAGTTTTGATATTCTTTCTGTTCTTAACCAGTAATCCTTTTCCATATTTACAGACTATCTCACTTTTTTTTTTTCATTTTTAGCAACATTTTATTATTCCATAACACTTTAGCATTTCTATTGCCTATCTCATTGAACTAATTCTAAACATTTCCTCATTTTAACAATTCTTCTAATGTTCTTTCTTTTATGATGTATTTTTTTAATAATTTATCCTAAATATTGAAAACTGTCCACTTTCATCATCATCATTATTATTATTATTATTATTATTTTCTGTCAGTAAGTGTGATATATTATTTCATCTGTTGCCAAAGATTGATTTAATCATTTTGTTTATTTCTCCATTAGTTTTGTCATAATATATATATATTCAATATCCTCCATATTCATTGTTATAATCTCCTAATTATTTGAAATAATAAATTAAATAAATATTTATTATTACATAATCTTACATTCATTTTTTATCCATTCCATCAAAGCCATATCAATATAAATTTTGAACAGATGTAGTTCTGGATATGTAATGTTAGAATAAATTTTGTTAAGGAATTTCAAATAAAAACTAACTATCATAAAAATGAAAAAATGTTAATTATGGACTCAGAATCTATAAAGTATGAAACCATTTTCCTCATTGGTGAAGATAGCATTATAGTTATTATTATTTTATTTATCTAATCTATATTTCATTATTAAAATAGGTAATACCTATTTTTCAATCATTATTAAATGATTAGTTGTTTTGCTTGATTAGACTGTTTTATTGGCAAATGCTGGAAGAACTTTAGGAAAGAAAATAAATATTCCTAAGTTTTCACTTTCTGCAGATGCTAGTTGTAGCTAATGATTTTTGATGCTGCTGTGTCATCAAGAACTTCCATATTACAACATTGTCATCAGTACTTATCACATTAGATTATTTTACAAAAGTGAAAATTTGTCAATAGAGACTGGTAATTCTCAAATAATGTTATGTTTGAATGTCATTACAAAATTATGCATGCGTTATAGGGGGAAATCTTATATATATATTCTGTAGAAGCATATAACTTTTTAATTATGTTTATAATGTATGTCTATTGTTATAGTCAGTTTATTTTTTTTTAGCAAGAATGAATAGTCATATATTCCACATTTCAAATAATAAATTATTAAACTTATGACTTCTTTTTATGAAAGGATTTGAACAGATGTTTCATAACTGTTTATGACTGAATGAAGTTTTGTAAATTAAAATATTTATATGAATATGTAAATAAACTATTTTGCTTAGTGTTTAAGCCAATAATGAATTTTGTACATAGGGGCTCTATTGTTCACTGCATTTATATATGCAAAACATCTATTAATAAAAATTTTAAGCTTGTTTTCTCTACACCATAAGTCTTTATATTAACCTTCATGTGTAGATGAATGATATGAGAGGTGCATTATTAAAGATAAATTAAACAACTATTATAACGGTACCGTTATACTATAAAATAGTTAAGTGTGAAAAAAGTAACGTTTATTTTTATAATGTCAAAATATTGACTTTCACTGTGGGAAATTTATAAATGACTTCATATATTAAGGCATGAATATAGCCATCACATTTATACTAGAACCGAATAATATGTTTAAATCAAAATTCTCAATCCAGATTGATTGCAACACCATTTAAATTTAAAATGTTTTAAAATGGAGATGTTTGTAAATAGTTGCATTTTTATATGAATCATATATTTTAATTGGGAAACAATTGTCAGTAGTAAATAAATCATAAAATATCAATTTTTTAGATTATACTAATATAAAGACTGATAAATTGAAAGTATGCTAGCCTTTCTCACATGCGCAATTATAACAGAGAAAGCCAATCAGATTTTAAACAGATATCTAATAAATAATCAAGCTTAGACATGAGACAGAGATTTTGATAGAAAAGGTTGGTACCAACCTTTTCTAAACTTAACTTTTATATATATAAGATGCTTAAGACTGGCTAACATATATAAAAGCTAAGTTTAGAAAAGGTTGGTATCAACCTTTTCTATCAAAATCTCTGTCTCATGTCTAAGCTTGGTTATTTATTAGATATCTGTTTAAAATCTGATTGGCTTTCTCTGTTATAATTGCGCATGTGAGAAAGGCTAGCATACTTTCAATTTATTATCAATTTTCAACATGCGATTTAGATAAATATTGTTTAATATAAAGAATATAAATGGATGTCATAGGCAATAAAATTACAATAATTATGAAATAAGAAGCTATTAAACTTTATTAAAAATAATTTTGTATTATATCAATGTATTTGTGAATAATATAGCAAAATAGTGACATTGATATTTATGAAGAAATTATATTTTGACTAAATTTTTTCCAAGCGTTCATCTTAAACCTTGTGGAATCTGTAAATGTAATAATGTATATAAACTAAACCATATTTCTTCATTCCTCTTATGAATTGTTTAATTACTTATTATAACCACTACAAATAGCTATGTATATAGAATTAAAGTTTTTTAAAAAAAATTTGGTGGTATTTTCGAAATTGTTTTTGTTTAATAAAGTATTATTCAGCTTACTTATCTTTAAAAGTGATACTCGTTTATGAATGGAGTAACTTAACTGTATTAAAGTAAAACCTGATTACTGTATATCATTATATAAATATGACTAGAATTGCTGTCACATATAGAAAATATCTTCATTGAGAAATAAGTACATTTTTTGTGTGTGAAAAGCATTTTTAAGAGATTTTTTTGTTTTTCATTAAAAATCATTTAAAAAAAAAAAAAAATTCCAAATACACCCAAGAATTCACAAAATATAAAACATTACAAAAGTAAAAATAATAAACAAGTTTAAAATAAAATCAAAAATATAATTCTCATTTATAATGAAATATTTGTTGTGTCAGCCATTTATCTTCAATCATTCTTTCAAAGAATTCTTAAATTTCATTTACGACACTTAATGTATTTCTGTTAAATGCTTGATTGATTTTAGCATATTGTGTAGTACTTCTGGCAATATATGACTTGATTTATATATTCTAAGAAAATATATTTTTTTTGACAGCAGTAATAAATCCTACTCCTCATGACCATGAATTAATGGTTTAAGATTTAAAATAACAGAAAAATAAACTTTGTTATTCAAATCTTCACATTTAGAGTCTAATTTTTACTTATTATATAGAATAGAATAATTGTTAAATTAATCATGTGAGTAATAAAATTTAAAGCAGACAAAATCCTTCATATATTTTATCAGGAAATCACAGAATAACAAAGAACAAATTTTTGATATTAAGTCCATTTTGTTCATAATTTATTCATATTTTTTAAAATTTACATTAAAAAATGTAGTGTAACATATATATATATTAATAACTAACTTAATTTTGAAATTAATGCAAATTACTGTATATATTTAAGAGATTTTTATATGAGCTCTTATTATGCTTGAATTTTTTGATCTTGTTATTGGTCAGAATGTGTGTGTATGTATATATGTATAAAAGACAGTCAAAAATATTATAATTGTTAAATTATATATTCTTTATTTAACTTAGGTGAAAAAATTACTGAAGTTCCATGTGAATCTCCTACATTTACAGTAGCGTGGCATCCTAAACGAAATCTCTTAGCTTTTGCTTGTGATGACAAGGATGATAGGGACAAAGATGCAGGAACAGTTAAATTATTTGGACTGTCATTTGATTCATGAATTTGTAATTCTAATAAAATCATAAACTTATTTTTTTTGTTTTATAAAATAAAATTTTGTAGTTTTTTAAATTAATTCAGATTTGAATTCAAACATGTTTGTATAAAAATGTTTTGACTAGTTATGAATGTGGTTCTTCATTTCCTGAATTTACCAATCAACTTTTGTGAATAAAATGCACATAATCTGTTTTTATTTTATTTAATTCTAAGAACTTGTTCAATATATTTTAATGTCTGCATCTTTAATTGCATATGATTTATTAAGATTTTCTATGTATTCAATAATTCAGCTACAGAGCTCGAGATTGTATGACTCTAGTAAAGTTACCCTTTAAACAATGTTTGAAACAATTTTGAATTGTAAAATGCCAATGCTTAAACTTTTTTCATTTATAAATGGCAATATAAATTGTAAGCAAGACTATGATTTTATCTTGAGATAGCTGGTCCATAGCCAACCTTTAGTTAATTATTCATTAATACATTGGTTGACAAAATATTTTACTCTTCTTAATTGGGAGGTAAAAGTTCCATATTAACTACTTGTATTGGTCAGATAAGAGACTATTTGCTGTCTGTTAAACAAAATAATAATTCGAAACAATTTAAATAACTAAAATTTGATTTTATTGTCACAAGTTAATAATAGTAAAAATGCTTAATATACTTTACAATTTATATCGTTGCAGTTCAGTATTAAAATTACTTCTCATGAATGCACGGCCACAAAGGCGAAAAATTAAAACATAATAAAGTCGATATGGTCTGTATGGACCCTAGGTTCACTTTTGCACCTTCAGTGATGGAATTCACTGGGTCACTCTACAGTCTTTACACTCTGCCATTCTGTATCTTCATATAAACATGACCAGCTTCAGTGATGTGTGTAGATTAGACCACGATTCCCCTTATCTGTGAGCTTTTATATCTTCCTGCTGATAGTGGCATGTTCTAGAACAGAATTAATTATTATTGTTGCTTATCTTTTTTTAAGTAAACATTTCCTAATCTGGAACTGCTTATCAACTTTTTAATCTTTAACATTCGTATCTTTGTAAAACTTTATTTCATTTAACTTTAGTACACAGTTTATTTCTAATTATATTATCTCTATATTCTAAATATATATATAGCACTAAATATCTATATGTAGCATTTCCACTTCAAAAATGTACAATTTCTGAAGTCCCACATAGTCTTTCAGATAGCTCAGTTACTTCTCGATTCTTTGGGATCTACGCATGGTTTTCTTTTCATCAGTAATATTCTTTATTTTGTGCTCTTTGTTTACTTTCAGCAAGTCCGATTTCTCCAGATAATTTGGAATGTCCAGCACTACATTACTTCCAGTTTGCTCAATTTCTTTCTGACATCTCTATGATTTACATGTTTTCATGTGATTTTCCCTATTTCTATCTTAAATGACTATTTGCTTTGACAGATGTTCTTTAATTATGCCTTTCATCCAGTATTTTCTGCGAACATCTCTCAACAAGACTTCTTCTCCCTCTGTGTACTGCAATTCTGTGCTGTTATTTTCATTACTCGAAAAATTTTGACCTGGGTGAATTAGCGATGGCTTTGTGTGGATTTTCCATTTGAATATCATCTCAGCCGAAGATTTACCAGTACCACTCGGGTACTGTTCATAGCATTTGCTTTAGCATTTGAGCTACCTTTTCTGCAATATCATTCGACTTAGGGTGATATGAGAGCACGACTATATGTATAATTCCCCCATTCCTTAAGAAAGACCTTGAATTTAGTGGGCATGAAACTGATGCCCTTGTTGTGTGCTACTGTTCTGAGAGAAGCAAAAATTTCCTTAAGTTTTCTGATTGTTTTTTCAGTGATTGTATTTTTTATAATTCTATACTCAGTTCACTTTGAGTAGCTTTTCTACTTTTTCTTTGGAACGTTTGCGTTCACTTGATAATTCTCACAGGTTTTCACAAATTGTTCCATCTCAAAATTAATTCCGGGCGACCATACATAACTTCAAACAAGTGCTTTAGCCCATACAATACCTGGATGATCTTGATGAATAAGCTGAATTAATACTCTATCGACCATTAACATGTGTCCCTTATTTGTAGAGTTTTTTCTTATGTCCCATATAGCTTTATGAAGTATCTCTGATCAATTTTTAGGCCAGCCTTTGCTGTTTCACTTGATTAGCAGTTTGTAACCATGCACAGCTTTTGTCCAACCTGCTATCTTTTTACTGTCTATTACTACATTATTCCAGTTCTCTATGAAGTTAATGGTTGGATCAAGCTCCTGTGGAACTGATTTAATTGGGATTCCTGCATTCTTAAATATATTTGTGTATTTATTTATTTCTTCCTCAATAGTAATCTTGTTAACCATACATATTTCTATTCCCAGAGCATTGAATCATTCCTTACCTGTAATAGCATTAAGACCACTTTGCACTATATACAATGGTAATCCTTTCCCTACCACTAGCATCTTTCACTCTCAAACTAGTTTTCATTAATATAGGGGGATTCATACAATTTTTTTGTTACCTTATTTTAATCTTTGACTGCCATCATTGATATACTTGATCTGCTGTTAATTTCTATTTTCAAATTTGTATTTAATAGTTTCACTGACATTATGAATTGATTGCAATGAGCAATCTGAGTGTTATAAATCTCGCATTTCTGCTAATTTCCCTTTGGAAAAGTTGGTGAGATGCTACAACCCCTCCCCCCCCCCCCATTATCCCTACATGCTTTCTCTAAATAACCTACTTTGCCACTGGTTCTACAATGCTCTTTGTTAAATCTACATTTCCCTGCTATGTGGCCTTTTTTTTGCACACCAGTCATAATCAATTTCATCTTACTCTTAGCAGGTTGATATTTATTTTGTTTTTCATATAAACCCACTATATTTATTATTATTGGTAAAATTTTGAAACTCCTTCGATTGGTCAAACGTCCTATATGTCAATTCTCTTGAGGCCAGTAACTGTTATCCAACCTTATCAGCAAGTTCAATCCTGTTGATTGTCAGTTTTCTATGTACAGCCACTACGAATGCTACAGTCGTGGTATAAGTAGTCAGACAAGCAGTTACAAAATTAATTCGAAACAGTTTAAATAACTAAAATTTAATTTTATTGTCACAAGTTAACAATAGTAAAAATTAATCCAACAATACTTAATATACAGTTCAGTATTAAAATTAGTACTTACGAATCTATGGCCATAAAGGTGTAAATTAAAACATAATAAAGCCGGTGTGGCCTGTATGGTCCGTAGGTCCACTTTTGCACCTTCAATGGTGGAATTCATTGGTCAGTCCACAGTCCTTACACTTGCCATTTTGTATCTTCATATAAACATGACCAGGTTATTTATATCTTCCCATTGATAGTGGAATGTTCTAGAATATAATTAATTATTATTATTCTTTATCTTTTTAAGTAATCATTTTCTAATCCAGAACTGCTTATCAAATACATTCATAATACTTGACGTTTTTTAAATTTAGCACACATTTCTAATTATATTATCTATTTACGTTATATATATATATAGGAGATCGTAAAAATGATTATTTATTAATCTACCTTCAGACAGTTTATCCTAGCCTGTTTAATAAAGTTTATTTAAAAGTTTGTAATCAGTTTTAATCTCAATCTGTCTTGGTCATTTGCTGTCACTCATTGTCTATTTAAGATATTAGACTCTAATGATGATTTCCATTTATTATCCGAGTGTAGCCTTGACAACAGATTGGTTATATTCTCTTAGTTTATTTTAAGCATTGGCTGTGATGAGTTGATTTACATATAATAACCAATTAGGTATGACATTTATTTAATATATTTATGTATTTTATATACACACACATACAAGTGACTATTGATAATCTAGAAGTCTTAGTTCTCAAGTCTTTTTGGATTAATGATTTTTCTGAATAACTGATACTCATACAATAATCATAGAAACTTAAATATTATTTCATAGCATTACACAAAAATTAAATGGTAATTTATTAAAAAATTTTGCTGAAAAATGTTATTAATTCAATTTTTTATTGAAGATTTGCTTCATCTTCATTTTATATTTTTCATTCTCTTTTCCTAGATGATCTTTGCAGGAACTTGGCTACAGGTTATTCATTTATTATATGTTAATAGTATTATAGTTTGGGAGGTATTCCATTACTTTTTTGCCACTCATTCTCTGGTTTTATAGGAGTTATATGAATTATTTTCTCATCTTTTAATAATAATCTTGATGTTTGGAGGCTATATATTTTAGCAAAAATCTTTACACTTGCTCACACATTCATACTAAAAAAAATAATAAACTACAAAAACTATTTAACAGACATTTTTTAATATCTTCTAAATGGCGATAATGATAGCTTTTATATATATATTTAAACAGTTATAAAAATAAATTTTGTTAAACCTGCTATTTTTTTTTTTTATTACAGAGATTCACTCCATGGCAATAAATAAATGCGTTTCTATTTACACAATACTTTTGTTAATTATGGAGTAGTCAGATAAAAACAAACATGATGGCACTTGCTAGATGATGTCAATGTTTTACTAGCCTAAAAAAAACCAGAATCTTTAAAAAAAAAAAAGGGATAAAGGCATGAGTAGGATAATAAAACAACAGACAAAAAGAAAAAAATAAATCTCTTCACTAGCGATAGCATACTATGCAGATGTTATGTGGGTTGTTAGAAAAACAGCCCTCTCATTATTATAAATGAAGCATTCAACCCACTCTACAGGAGCAGATTAAATTACATGAAGGGAAAAATTTTTGTGCGTGACATTTTGCTGTAGCCATCATCAGACACTGGATTCTGCAGGAGTGAAAACAGATTCACTGGGAAGATGTGAAGAAAGCTGTCCAGTGTAGGAATTGGTGGCTTTGCTGCTTTGCAATGCCTCCACTTCTTCCTTATCTGAGTGACTACTGTTAGTAGATTTATTCTCTTTACAATTGGCCTTGGTTTGACCAAGAATCTACAAGGAAAAAAAAAAAGCATTATATATATATGTAATCTTAAAAATATTTATCACTATCTTACTTTTTATTTATCTAAATTTCATTCTATTATGTTATTGTGAATTATTTGACAATTGAAAATCATCTGCATTTTGAAAACTAAATGGATTAATTTAAATTTTTATATTCTCCTTTTATACACATTTTCACTAATTAGTATTATTATTTTATTTATTTATTTTAAAAATTATATATTTATAGTATATTTTTTATTGTGATTTTTAAAAAAATTTTTTATACCAATATAATCCATTTATCTTTGAATGGAAGGGGGGCAACTATTATTTCTGATATTTTCATTATACAATGTATTGAACTATATATATAATAATTAATAAATCATACGAAAAAACTAACACTAAAACATCTACTAGAAAACTCACTATCAAATAAAATATTGTTATACTATTTATACTATAGTTAACTTATATAATATAAAAGATGATAACCAAGATGCATTAGACAAGTTTTAAAGAAACTTTTATATCAATTTATCTAATCTTTAGAAATCACTGACAACAAATCAGAATTAGATAAAATCTTGTTTTGTATAAAGGAGATTTTATGGATACATCATCTTAGTTAATATTAACTAAGGTAAAAATTCCAGAGTAATTGTTTTGATGCATGATCTTCACCACTGATGGAGGTGTCGTACTTCTTTGAGCACTGACCATAGTTTATTTTCATCTTAACTTAGAAAATATATTTTAATAAGCAAAGAACTGGAAGCATCCCAAATTTTTTTTTACTTATCTGAGAAAGACCAGTCAATTTCATTAAATTTATGGTTTACTTGCTTATGGAAATTATTTTACATTAATGAGATATCGTGTGGATTAGTCGTAATTTCATTTTAAATGAGAATTTCATAAACTGTTATTACTACAGACTGGTGCTTAAAAATTCAAATTATTCAGATTCATAATTTTCATATGACTTTCTATGTTTAAAAAGCTGAAAAACTGAAGCAATAGGGCAGAATATATATTGTTGCTAATGCAGAAAAATTTAAGAATATTGTGTATAGCAAAGTAAACAAACTAATTAGATTAAAGTCACTGTTTTGAACAAAGAAATTCTAATTGGTAGTAAAAGTCTATAATGTTGAGGAAACAAAAATCAAGAGAAATAGGAACATCCATTCATTAGATGTTTCATCTCAATAACTGAATAAAGACTCAAATTTATTTTTTAGAAAATACTATTTTATGATTGTAAAAGAGATGACACCAAATCATTTCTAGATTGCAGTTTCAGTAATATAAAATAATGCAATAATGACTAAAACCATTTATCATAGCTATGAATAGTTAAAATACATATATATTGTAACAGAATAAAAAGTTGCATCATGTTTTTGGATAACATTTTATAATTTACATGAAAAGATGATGATGAAATAAATAATCCTTATTATTGCCGTAAAGTTAGAGCGTCATTTGTAACAGAATAAAAAAATGACTGTATACTCTTAATACACCACAGCTTTGGGAGCCATTTGTAACAAACCGGATATGACAAAACCATGATAGAGTGATCCTGTTTAATAATGCCCTGCAAATTGCAGCTCTATTTATGATAGAATAAATATGTATGCTAACCTCTGTTATAGCCCCAATTTAGGCAACATTTGTAACAGATCGAAAATATGCAATGGGAAATAACTAAAATATAGTCCAGTCATTGGTTGCCCTATGTAACAGAATAAAAATGAGCCCTGAAGTTGGACGTCATTTGTATCTGAATAAAATATAAATCAAAGAAAAATAATATTTTATAATGCTCTGAATAATAATATCATATAATAGAATGAATATAATAAACTAAGCTAAATGAATACCAATCAATAAATAATTATTCAGTACTTAAAATAATCATTTATCTAATCACATATCCGACTGTTAACTATATCAAAACAAAACAATGATGATAATCTTTATTATAGCATTTTAAATAAATAGAAAACAAACTAAATTATCGTTTCAATTAAAATATAATCATTTAAAATAGATTAAAATAAAGCAAACCAAATATTTTCTGAAAACAATAATATATGCTTAAAATATATTTCATTTATAATCAAATGAAAATAATGATAAATCATTCAACAACCAAATTCTAATTTTCTTAACAAATCAAATATTACTTATAATAATAAATACTTATGCTAAAATTTAAAGATGTTCATATTTAAATAAAATACTTCATGAATGATTGAGATAACAGCTTTAGTATGTCCTATAAGTTTATAATATCTAAAATGTATAACCCAATAATTTAAAATTCCAATTTAATAAAATAGTAAATTATACTAACTCAGTAATGCTATACTCATATTAATTTATTATTAATAATCATGCTATTTAGTACAAGATAAAATACTTAATGATGTAATATCAATAAACCTATAAAATAATCTTGAATCTATAATATCCAATCATACCAGTATATAAAAGAAATAGCAGATTTCTATTGGATATTTACTTAAGTACAATTAACTAATATCAATTTATTTTAAATTTCCTATAATTAAATTATTAAAATTGTATATTATAATCAAAACATATAAAAAGAATAATTAGCATTTATTATAATCAAGTATAATAACATGAAAGCTAAACACCTTCAAACAGATACGCTTTAAAAATGCTTACGTGACAGCCAATCAGATGGAATAATGGCATCACATGGGACTCTAAATTCTAAAACACAAGCCAGAACTATTAGAAAAAGATGGGACCCATCTTAATCTATGCCTCAATTATATTTAAATAAGCCAGACTAAAGCATTTTGAACTAAGAGTGTGAAGCTTAAATACCTTCACATTTAATCCACTAAATATTATATATATAAATTAACAACGCGAAATCATCCGATTTACAACGAAGCAATATTTTAAATCTAATGAAATGATATAAATAAATGTAAATATATTAAATTTAAGCGTAAACAGATATTATAATAATGTGAAAGCTAAACACATTCAAACAGATACGCTTTAAAAATGCTTATGTGACAGCCAATCAGATGGAATAATGGCATCACATGGGACTCTAAATTCTAAAACACAAGCCAGAACTACTAGAAAAAGATGGGACCCGTTTTAATCTATGCCTCAATTATATTTAAATAAGCCAGACTAAAGCATTTTGAACTAAGAGTGTGAAGCTTAAATACCTTCACATTTAATCCACTAAATATTTAGAGTCCCATGTGATTGGCTGTCACGTAAGCATTTTTAAAGCGTATCTGTTTGAAGGTGTTTAGCTTTCACATTATAATATTATCTGTTTACACTTAAATTTAATATATTTACATTTATTTATATCATTTCATTAGATTTAAAATATTGCTTCGTTGTAAATCGGATGATTTCGCGTTGTTAATTTATATATATAATATTTAGTGGATTAAATGTGAAGGTATTTAAGCTTCACACTTTTAGTTCAAAATGCTTTAGTCTGGCTTATTTAAATATAATTGAGGCATAGATTAAGATGGGTCCCATCTTTTTCTAATAGTTCTGGCTTGTGTTTTAGAATTTAGAGTCCCATGTGATGCCATTATTCCATCTGATTGGCTGTCACATAAGCATTTTTAAAGCGTATCTGTTTGAAGGTGTTTAGCTTTCACATTATTATAATATTATCTGTTTACACTTAAATTTAATATATTTATAATCAAGTATGAATATTAAAATTGAATATTTAAATGATTTACAATCCAAATTGACCTAATTTAAATATAATTAAAACAAATCATTCTGACTTAAAATATACTACTATCAGCCTTATAATTGAATAAGATTAAGATGAACTCAATAGCATACTTATCCGAAACAATAATTTAGATAAAACAAATATTAGATTATGATTACCATATAAAATTTATATTTAGTCAGATAATAACTATTGAATTCGATACAAAAAAAAATATAACCATACTTATCGATCCTGAGATTTCATTTCTGGATTATGTGATATAGTTATTTCAAATCAATTTTATGATATAGTCAATTTATCTTGTCTCATTCGAATCTTATTAATCAATAAATTCATATTGCACAATTGAACAATGATCAGACAAGTTTATTTGATTTATGTTAAATTAAAATTATTAATAAAAGAATATCAATTATATAATTATATATTGTGCCATTACAATTTAGTCATTAGCTAAATTTGTAATGTGCATGAAAGAAAAGGTGGAACAAAAATCACATTTTTATATAAAAAGGAAGCTGTAGGGTATCCAAGTTTAAACCCTACAAGATCAAGTTTTAAAAGCTTTAGACAGAAAGAGTGGGACAACAGTTATATTCTTTAATTGTGTGTTGATAGAAAACTCAAAAAGAGTAATACACACATTTAATTATTCAATATTTAATTTTTTGTTAAAAAGTAAAGTTATAACACATGTATAGGCAGTGTGGGTGTAAGCTGTTTAATTGTCCTTGTATATTTCAAATAAACTCTCTTCAAGGCTAACCTACATTTGCTAAATTCTAATATTTTATTCTATTTCTATTTTTGTTCTTTTTCTATGATTATAATTTGGGGCTTAAAAGTTGTAGTCTGGGGTTTAAAAATTGTAAGAGTTTAATGTAGATATTAAAATTATAATTTCTAAAAAGCATTTAGATTGTTTTATAAGCCTGTTTTATAAATAATTTGAATGAGTGTGTGTGTGTACATTGCATACATAAACTACATTTTTATTTATTAAATATTGAAAGAAACAGAAGAAAATCTGTTAAATTATTATTTTTTTTTTTACTCAACAATTTTGTATTATAAGGGTTGTTTTTCTGTTAAAACTTTGAGACCGAAAACCGCATATTTCTGCAAAAAAAAAAGTTTGCAATTTCGACCGCAATAACATGCAAACCTTATACGTCACAGTTACGGGTCTTTTTTCTTTCTCTCCGTCATTTTTCTATCTTTTTGTATATCTAAAAATTTTTTCTGTGCAATGAAAATTACATTTTTTATAGCAATTTTTGTGAAGTACGTTATTAAAATTTTATAAATTTTTTTTTCTTTCTAGATTTTATCAACGTATAAAAAAATTATCCACATGAATGGTTTCTGTCGCCGCTGAACATAATTTTGATTGATTCTGACGAAAACTATTTTGTTTATGTGTTTGACTTTGAGGTTTTGTCATATTTCCCCATTGCCCGTGAGTATTCAATTCCTGATCTATTTCATTTATTTTTTATGCAAAATTATATATTTGCAGCTGATCTATTTCATTTATTTTTTATACAAAATTATATTGCACTGAAAGCAATAGGTATGTTTCAGAGTGGAAGGCATTACCAAAGTGGGTTGATCTGTCATCCGCCGAGTTGAATGCATTTTTTGGTATGATTATTCATGTTTGTACTATATCACGCATACCAAAACTAAAATTTATTTGGTCTAAAAATGAATATTTGCATCAACAGGTACTTCTAGAGTTATGACCCGAAATCGATTTTTTGGTATTCTAAATAATTTACAATGCCTCCCAATGCTGAATCAACAGTCATCATCATCATCTCCCACTGATATATAATAATTGCTTGTAATTCCTTTGGGTTATTTATTTTATTTTATTTACTGTTTTTATTCATTTCATTGTAGATAAGTTTTTAATTACTTTGAAACATACTTTACTATTATGGTCTCCTGTGAAATAATGCATAATTTAGCTCACCCTCATGATATTTCCATAATATAGTAATTATTTTTTACACCCATAACTTAGAATTTACTATGTTTTTATTCATTTTATTTTAGAAACAAATTTTTAATTTATTTCATCACATACTATGTTTTTATTCATTTCATTGTAGATAAGTTTTTAATTACTTTGAAGCATACTTTGCTATTATGGTCTTCTATGAAATAATGCATAATTTAGCTCGCCTTTTCTCCCATATTCCAATAATATAGTAATTATTTTTTACCCCCATAACTTACACTTTACTAAAGTTATTACTGTTATTTTTTTTTGATCCACACTAAAACTTTGCATTTCTAATAGATATCCCGCGTAGAGGGCCTAGAAAAACAACTGCTTGCAAAAATTGAACATATAGGCTGGTTAATAAAAAAGCGAAACTTTTGCCACATTACACCAACAAACTGTAACTCAGGTACGTCATGTTATATATTATTTTTTTCTGCATTTTATGACGAATGTGATGAAGCTATCTATGAAATTGTAACTTTAGGTTATACATTTCAAAATTGAGAGTTTGTGAACCAATATAAAAATGTGAAAAATATGACTACTTTATCAGCTTCATTACATTCTTTCATATTTGCACTTTATAAAAATGTATATATATATATTTATTTATTGTAATAAATTAGACATTTTATTTAAAATTGTATGTCCTGTAATTTTTTCTGGGAATTCAAAATGGCCGTTCAGGTCTCTAAGAGTTAAGTTCTAATTAGATATACTAAGATTAAGCAATAATTATGAATTTCTTGATGAAAATTAAGTTTATGATTAGGCTTGGTCCTAAAGCTGTGGTTGAAACCATTATCGTTATCATTGTCATCATCGTCATCATCACGTTTTAATTAATGAGCTAGATAAATGTTCAAAGGTCAGAAATAAATAAGTGATTTCATGGTGTTTAGTTGACATTCGTGAATAAATATAATCACCATTCCATCATCTATATCATGCAAGGATACTAATTACCATCCTAAATTAATAATAATCTGAGCTAGTAAAATCTATAAAAAAATATTGAAATGCATTTATTATGTTAAGATCTAAGAAATGATTTCTATCTAATGAAATTTATATACTCCACTTTAGTTTAAGGATGATTTATGTTTACCTAAATATTAGTGCATACAGTGATATGGGTCTAAAAGCAAAATCCTCCATTTTATTAGAAATAAAGTACCAAAAGGGGATTCAAACCCGGTACATGTGAAAAGGTTATAAGATATAACCGTGTCTAGGTTCAGATAATCTAATGGCGCCCTGCTAGACCATATTCACTTGTTATTTATTTAAATATGCACTTGACATCCAGCCAAGAGATGAAAGTGAATAAAATCTACCGTCTGTATACCTGAGAAGATATTTTATTGAGTTATCAGTGTACTCACCCACTTGATGTTATTTCCTGAGTTATAATAACTCGTTCTTAATAATTTGTTTAATAGCTTATACTCAGCAAGTTGCATATTTTAATTCTTTTCCTTTTGATATAAAATAAAAGCTACAATTCTTTTTTTCGTTTATTAAGTTATAATATTATGATCTTATATGTTGTAGACTACTCAGGTATGGTAATATCTTTTGATCTAAGTTAATTTATGTTACAAAGGATCTTTGATCACTTAATTATGTTACAATATATATTGAATAAATCGTAATCAATCGATTTGTAAACCTATAATCTAATTGTATAGACAATTAATCATCAATTGTCATTAATCTCATATTTAAATATGATTGCCTATTAATCTCCAATTATTTAGTACCAAATATGAAACGTATGTCTATGTTGCAGGAAGTTTGTACTTTCCAAGATACAAGAGAGTTTAATATATATCTTCTTTTTAGATTTCATATAAAAATACAATTAATCAAAAATATATATTTACAAAGATAAATCTAGTTATTTGTTAATATAATTTAAGAGAAAATAAAATGAATACTTATTGTGATAAAATCTTTTTGAACTTCTAATATAAATGATACACCTAAAGTTAATTTAAAATCAGTATTAAAAAAATGAATAGTAAAATATATTTTTACTATGTCATAAGATATGAGTTTAAACTTAGTAAAACATAACTCATATTTTGATTTGTGAATATATTACCATCTAACTTAAAGTTATATAAACATTTTAAATAATATTTATTTTATAAAGCGCACAGTATTGAAATTAAATTGAGAGAAACTGCAAACCTCTTGCGCTCATTAGTATCTAACAGCCAATCATATCGTAAATAAGCCAATCTAAAGTACTTAGATCTGAAAGCATGAATATTAAATATCTTCACACTTCACTCACTGAGTTTAAATTACAAACATACAGCGTGAAATCCTATGATTTACTACGCAGTAGTTTTTAGATGTTATAACTTGCAGTAATGTATGTAAATAATATTTATTTTATAAAGTGCACAGTATTGAAATTAAATTGAGAGAAACTGCAAACCTCTCGCACTCACTAAATTGAGAGAAACTGCAAACCTCTCGCACTCACTAAATTGAGAGAAACTGCAAACCTCTCGCGCTCACTAAATTGAGAGAAACTGCAAACCTCTCGCGCTCACTAAATTGAGAGAAACTGCAAACCTCTCGCGCTCACTAAATTGAGAGAAACTGCAAACCTCTTGTGCTCACTAAATTGAGATAAACTGCAAACCTCTCGCGCTCACTAAATTGAGATAAACTGCAAACCTCTTGCGCTAAATTGAGAGAAACTGCAAATCTCTCACGCTCACTAAATTGAGATAAACTGCAAACCTCTTGCACTAAATTGAGAGAAACTGCAAACCTCTCGCGCTCACTAAATTGAGAGAAACTGCAAACCTCTCGCACTCACTAAATTGAGAGAAACTGCAAACCTCTCGCGCTCACTAAATTGAGAGAAACTGCAAACCTCTCGCGCTCACTAAATTGAGAGAAACTGCAAACCTCTCGCGCTCACTAAATTGAGAGAAACTGCAAACCTCTCACACTCACTAAATTGAGAGAAACTGCAAACCTCTCGCGCTCACTAAATTAAGAGAAACTGCAAACCTCTCGCGCTCACTAAATTGAGAGAAACTGTAAACCTCTCACGCTCACTAAATTAAGAGAAACTGCAAACCTCTCGCGCTCACTAAATTGAGAGAAACTGCAAACCTCTCACGCTCACTAAATTAAAAGAAACTGCAAACCTCTCATGCTCACTAAATTGAGAGAAACTGCAAACCTCTCGCGCTCACTAAATTGAGAGAAACTGCAAACCTCTCGCACTCACTAAATTGAGATAAACTGCAAACCTCTTGCGCTAAATTGAGAGAAACTGCAAACCTCTCGCGCTCACTAAATTGAGATAAACTACAAACCTCTTGCGCTAAATTGAGAGAAACTACAAACCTCTCACGCTCACTAAATTGAGAGAAACTGCAAACCTCTCGCACTCACTAAATTGAGAGAAACTGCAAACCTCTCGCGCTCACTAAATTGAGAGAAACTGCAAACCTCTCGCGCTCACTAAATTGAGATAAACTGCAAACCTCTCGCGCTCACTAAATTGAGATAAACTGCAAACCTCTTGCGCTAAATTGAGAGAAACTGCAAACCTCTCGCGCTCACTAAATTGAGAGAAACTGCAAACCTCTTGCGCTAAATTGAGAGAAACTGCAAACTCTCGCGCTCACTAAATTGAGAGAAACTGCAAACCTCTCGCGCTCACTAAATTGAGAGAAACTGCAAACCTCTCGTGTGCAGTTTCTCTCAATTTAGTGAGCGCGAGAGGTTTGCAGTTTCTCTCAATTTAGTGAGCGCGAGAGGTTTGCAGTTTCTCTTAATTTAGTGAGCGCGAGAGGTTTGCAGTTTCTCTCAATTTAGTGAGCGCGAGAGGTTTGCAGTTTCTCTTAATTTAGTGAGCGCGAGAGGTTTGCAGTTTCTCTCAATTTAGTGAGCGCGAGAGGTTTGCAGTTTCTCTTAATTTAGTGAGCATGAGAGGTTTGCAGTTTCTCTCAATTTAGTGAGCGCGAGAGGTTTGCAGTTTCTCTCAATTTAATTTCAATACTGTGCACTTTATAAAATAAATATTATTTACATACATTTTTGCAAGTTATAACATCTAAAAACTACTGCGTAGTAAATCATAGGATTTCACACTGTATGTTTGTAATTTAAACTCAGTGAGTGAAGTGTGAAGATAATTAATATTCATGCTTTCAGATCTAAGTACTTTAGACTGGCTTGGATATATAGAAAGACAAGTAAAGAATAGGGTGGACCGCCCTTTTCTTGTTAAATTCTCTGTCTTGTATTTATGATTTGATTGGCTGTTAGATACTAATGAGCGTGAGAGGTTTGCAGTTTCTCTCAATTTAATAAACATTTTAAATGAAGAGAGAAATATATATCAATAATAATGATAAACACAAATGACATGAATGAGAGTCTTATGTCTTTGTTCCAGAAAAAATATAATATATTCACAAAAACTTTTAAATCCAAGATACATTTTGTCTTTTCCGATATTTTACATATACAGTATATCCAACTTATTCTTTCCAATAGTAATTGTTTGGTTTATATGATGTTATGCACATAAGTAATAGTTTATATTTACAATGATATGAAGAGATATTCTTTTATGAACAAATATTTCAAAATGTGACGAATGAATAGATGCTAGCTTTATCGAAGAAGATATGATAGGAAATTAAACTGATTCATATCTTAGAAAAAGTTGATCAATCGATCTAATAAAATTACATAGGTAGGTAGATATAACTGTTGTACACTTGACATTTGTTTCATCTTTAAAACATCCATTTTAAAGGATAAAATATTCTGATGGTTTATGATGTAATGAAGTAATTTCAATTTTTTCCTTTTATAATAAATTGTCATTTTCTCAACAATGCTACCTGGTCCATGGGAAGATAATATTACTTCTTATCCCTCCATTTTGTTCACTCAACAATATGCTTTAAATGAAATAAAAAGAAAATCATATAAAAAATGTATACATGCTTCTGTTTAAAGCCAAATCAAGAGAGTGAGAGAAAGTGATTTCAAATTATTCATTTATATTTTTTTACCGACATCAGTGTAATTATAGCAATCCTCTATTTTCATTCTTTAAGCGATTTCCAGTAACATTTATCTTATAAACATTTATTTTATACAACAAATAAAATAAATATTTTAGAATTATTACATACAACAAAAATCCACATTTCACATTATCAATACTATTTTTTATTTCAACAAAAATTAAACAATTTAGATTTTCAATATATTATATTGAAAATATATTTTTATACATATTACTTTAATATATAATATACAAATAAAATGGACAAATATATTTGAAATATTAAACATTCATTTGTATTGTTGATAATTTACTATAGTGAATGCAGTAATGAAAATAAAACATACCAAAAGAATAATAATTTTATCCAGACTATATACTTTAGTATTCACATATTCATTTTCCTTTTTAAAATGAATAAAGTCAATTTACAATCTTACAACACAATTAATAATAAACAATTTTATATTAATATTGTCATAGCAACACAGTTCAATGTTTCATAAGTTAGCATCCAAAAATCAAACGAAAGTTAAAAAAAAAAATTTATGACTGACATCTTACCACATAGTGAAATAATATGTATATATGCCAATGAAAAAATAAAAATGTTATTTAATTACTTACCTTATGTTCGTTTGAAGTTCGTTTGATTTCTTCTAAAATAGATTGGGGAATCAGGCCCCTATGGCCTTGTACCTATAATAACATAAAAGTAATAATATCAAGATGCATGAGCATATTAATAATTTTAATTGCTTGTAAATGATTTTTATTGCTGATCAACTATGTAATGTTTAAGTTTATAAATATTTCACAGAACGCTTCATTTGAATACATTACTATGACAAATTGCAAGCAGCATATTGTAAAACCCATTGTAATAAACCTGCAAATATGTTTACATTTGTTATGTCAATGCCAATCTATTTTGTCTGATAAAAGGAATATCCTCTTCCATCTGATCTTCCACTGTATTATTGTAAATAAATCAAGCATTATTAGCCAAAAGAGGCTGAAACTTTATATTAATGCTGCATTTTGATATGATTGCTCTGTAAAGTATTTATATTCTTAAATGTTACATATTTGATCAAGCAGTAAAAATCATTTACATGCAATTAAAATTATTAATATTTAATTTAAATTAATACTTAAAACAGTAAGCTGGCTTGATTGATTTTTAAACTAAGATCACCTCTAATATAAAATTTCAACTTTTTCGGCTATGAATGCTTGATTCGTTTACAATATATAAATTCAAAAGTGAGATGAGAAAAAATTTCCTTTTATCAAACAAAATGAATTGGCAATGATAAAGGAAAGTGTAAACATATTTTCAAGTTTATTTAAAAATGAATGTTTAAAATCTATTTCCAATTTGTCTTGGCAATATATTTGAACGTGATTGTTGTGTGAAGTATTTACTTGAGCATATATATACTATATTTATGTTTATGTCATAAATCGGCTTAATAAATAATTCTCGGAAAAATTAGATCTAAAATTTAATTAATAATAATCTGTTAACATACTTATCATTTATGTAAGCAATATCCATACATAATAAAAATAGTATACAGTGGACTTTGGGATCAAGATAATGTATTGATTCATTGTGGCAGGAATCTCTAAGAAGTCTCTGCTAATTGTCTGTTGAAGCATGAATGTCAAAAAAAAAAAAAACATTTATTACATTTTCTAAGATTCACAAATTGCATCTATCTAAATTTCAACTCTTATAGAAATGAAATAAAGGAAATTTTGAATGATGGTTCTAAGTAGATATACACAATAGAATATTGAAATATTGCCACAGACTCTGCATTGAAACCTGTATTGCCATTTTTCCTAATATCATTAAAGAGATTTGGAACAATTTATGTCTTTACAATCTAAATTTTGTTTGATTTTAAAAATCTATTTGTAATTTAAAGGATCAATTTTTTTGGGTTTGTGGCTAAGTGGATTTTTCCACTGAGGTCTCCTGTCTATCTTTGAACGGGAAAAGCAAGTCTTTTGTTTCTATTCCTCGACTCTTATCTATTTCGTAATCAACTTTTTAATGGTCATTTCCCCCTAATGATCTGTTTGTAATTTTTATTTTTAAGATTAAAAACTCTCTTCATTAATTTTAAAATTAAAAGGTTTTTATTATATTTTATTTAAAGATTAGAATCTTTGCTTTGATTCTATATTTTTTTTAAAGCTTATCTTATTTCAATATTTAAATTAAACTTATTAATAAATTAATAATTCATTATCTGTGCATTTTGAATGTTGTGCTTTTAATTCAGTATTAGATATTTACAAAAAAATTAAGTATTACAATTTAAATGTAACGCATATATATATATATATCCCGTTACAATATCAATATACTACATTTTAAAGAAAATAATTTTTATAGTCATATATAAATTTAAAACTGATTAATTACCTCTCCATAATACAATCCATCAGGTCTGACTGGACCAAAAGTGGTCACAAGATCTCCCTTCTGAATAGATAGTACATGGCCCAGGGGTTCCCTTTGCGGTGAGTGGACCCGATTTGTGTAATCACATTTAGCCAGGAACTATAACAAAAAAAATGAATAACTATAATATATTGTAATAAAAAAAAATTCTGATCAATCTTTATGAAACTTATACATCAAATGTTATTTTTAAGAAAATTCTAGATGCAAAAGACAAGTTTCATAGACTAAAAGAAAACTGTATTTTGTGATAAAACATATTTTTATGAAAAGTATAAAATTTCTATTAAAAGTAGTTCTTATAGCATGTATCGACTTCAGGCCGATGTCCGCAAATTTTATTTAGTGTTCAGAATTTTAACCAATCTTTGACTTCAAATTATGACTGCGCATAATTGGTAAGGACTGCAAAAAACTGCATTACATCATTCTGTAATGAATAATTTACTTCGCCAATCTATTCATTATTTTGTTCAGTTTCAAAAGATTTTTTCTATGATAAAATTTGGATTTTTTTTGTAAAAAGGGACTTTTAATTTATTTTTTTTTTGTTTTTAAATTTTAACGAAAAACAATCATAAAAATATTTAACTGGAAAAATGGAATCAGATTTGGAATTACTAGTAGATGATCCATGTTTATCAGAGGCCTCAATGTTGGCAGTTCTTCTGATAAATATTGTTTAAGTGACTGTTTAGATAATGATAAATCTGTAATTCCTAAAAAAAAAAAAAAGTTCATATATGAACAAGACTTCTCTATGTACAAATGCTGCAGCCATTTCTATGCCCAGAGTCGTTTTCTGACAATAATGTTAATGTATCACACCTGCTAATCGGATAATTTACAAAGTCTCCAGTACAATATTGTTGATTATTTTTATTTTGTTATATGAAAAAAATTGATTTGAGACTAATATATATGTTACTGAAGAGAAAAAAGTTCCGAATTGGGTGACTGTCAATCTGAAAATTGTCTGCATTTTTTGGCATGATAAGTATGATTTCTACAGTAGATGTGAAAAGATTATGATTTATTTGGGAAAAAGATCCTGATATCAAACAACCGAAATTTGCAAAAGTTATGATCCGTGATAGATTTTTTGCAATTTTATCTTGTCTTTATTTCAATGACTAAAAAAAAATGCCAAAAATTGGTAGTAAAGATTATGATAAAATTAGGCTGATTATAGATTACCATAATGTAAATTTCAAAGCTGCATATCAGAGTCATAAAGAGATAGTAGTTGATGAAGCAATTGCAAAGCTTAAGGGTTGTAACACAAGCAGTATGAGCCCTCAAAACCAATAAAGAGAGGGTTCAAGTGGTGAATGTGTGCAGTCAGCCATAATGGATATGTGTACCACATGGAGTTGTATAGAGGCAAAAGTGCAATTTCTGACCTATTTCTGGGTATTCAAGTGGTGCTGTCAGTTTTGCTACATCTTTCAAAACAACCATATTTTTTGTGATGGATTTTTCAGTAGTGTGGAATTGGCAAAAGGGCTATATGCCAAAAAATTCTGTTGTGAGACAGTCAAAGCTGATAGGAAAGATATCCCAGAGAGCATCAAAAATGTATATAAAAATGAAAAGATCAGATTCCAGTTTTGTATTTGATAAAGACAGTGGTCTTCAGTTTGTAGTCTGGGTGGATAAGCTAATTCTTTTGCTCAATAATGCTCATCTATCTTCAGGAAATGATACCATTTATAGAAGAGATTAAACTGGTACACATATCCATTTCCACCAGTAATAAAAAAGTACAATTGTTACATGGGTGGTGTTGATTTGACCAATCATAAATGAGTTCAGAATAGTTGAGATAGAACGTCTGGGTAATGTCCCATGTTCTGCTTCTGGCATTTCTTTGATATAGCTATTTCAAATGCTTTAATTATTTACTTGCTGCACATGGCCTAGAACATTTGTAGGTTTGAATAGCTTTATCAAGGAGCCTTAGAGAAGACTTTTCATTCAGAAAGGTGCATCTGAAGCCTCCACATCTGGCTTGGCTATTGGATAAACATATTCTAGTTGATCTGCGCCATCACAATATTCCAAATTAAAGATGTGCTAAGTGCTTGAAGAAAAAACAAAGGCATGAAGGAATGTGGACTAGTTGCCTTATGTAAAAGTGATACAAGAGTTGCTTTTTAGAGTACCAAATGAAAAGTGTGATATATGAAGCACCTTTCCATGCATCCCCACTTCACACACACAGAAAAGAATAATTCTTAGCTTAGGATGGCACAGATCTTTGGAATCAGCACCGTGAATTTTGATAGGTAAGAAATAACATTTTATACATATTTTCATTCTTTTATTGCATGAATATAGTAATTATATTTGTTAGTCATGATTTTATAATAATAATTTGATATTACATTTTTGAACCTTTTTGATTTTGCAAATAGTAAGACAGATAATGCTAGTATGATTATTCTCATATTTTATATTGCACTAATTCTAAGAAAAACTTTCCTGTTTAGTTAACAAAATGCATGGAAGTGGATAGAAAGAGAACAATTTCAAGGATGTTTTTAGTTTCACCACTTGTTATCTCTGTCATCTTTATTTTATTACATATTTTTCAAGGGTGCTTATAATTTCATTTTATTGGTTATCTATGATTATATATTGTATAGTAATTTTTTTTCTAAATATTTTTATTTTGTTATTTATTGATTTCTTTTGTTTTTATTCATTTAATTTTAGACTAACTTTCTATTCGTTTGATATTTGATATCTTGAATAAACTTTTTTACTTGAATAATTTTTTTAATCTCTCCCCCCCCTCCCATTTTTGAATAATATAAATTAATATTTAACAATGAATTTTATTTATTGATAAATTACAATTTATGAAAGTTCTTTTTGCATAGCATTTGATTTACAATAATTATTAAAAATAAGCTTTCTTTATTAGACACATATTATCAGCAAACACCTGCATGCCAGAGATAGAGGTAGTCAAGTTAGCAAAAATGAAATTCAAGAATGTCTTCTTTGTAATGTTTTACTATAAAGAATTATCTCAGGTGTCATATTATATATATATTTTTTTAAGTGAGCTGGTACCAAGTTAATGGCGAAGCTAAGGTACAACTTATAATTAATTATAATTAAGGTACAACTTGTAATATTAATTCGCTGAGCATTTTCAAGAAGTTTTATCTTATGATAATCATAGTGAAAAGGTCAGACTCCTCATACAGTGTGCAAGATCAGTGCCCTCAAACTAATTGCAGTGTTTTATACTATGGCAAATCCCATGCATCCATCTCAACATTGATACTTACACAAAAAAGCTCTTAATAAATCTGAATACCATCTTTTTAGAACATCAAAGGTCCACCGGTCTTATGTTTGAACTTTCCTCCACTTCTATTACATGTATAGAACAACATGACTCCAAATGTAAATCAAAAAAGCATGGCATATAGCTAACAATATCCATATTATAAACCAAAAGGAAGCATGCTTTCCCCTCCAAAAAATGGCCTTTTAATCTATTATTTACATATATTTAAATATTGTCACATATATTCCACCTTTTTCAGATGATCTTTTCACTACAATTATGAGAAGATAAAATTTCTCAAAAGCATTCAGCCACTTAATATTACAAGTCATATCTTAGCTTTACCATTAATTGCATTCCAGCACATTTAGACATATCTGATTGTTTAATTTAATCATAAATATATGACTGTATAGAGAAAAGCTTTCATAAAGTCCTGTTTTTTAATTTTTTAAACAGTATGTGCTTAGCCTACTTTTGACTATTACAAGTCATAGATGGCATAAATTGGAAAGTGGGTATATCTATATGTGCTGAAAATTTAGGGAGAATATGACATTTTTTTGAAAGGGGCATGCATGATTCTTTTCTACTGATAAAGGTTTTATCATCTGAAATGACACACTGAACAAAGTGATTTTAAACGAAAAATTAAAGAGGCATGGCATATCTCAGGTGACAAAAACTCTCAATAGAAAAGAATCATGCATGCCCCTCTCAAAAAGATGGCCTATTCTCTCTAATTAATTTTCATATTTAAATTTTATGTTATTAGTAGTAACAGCGTATGCATATATACGCCCACTCACAGTTTCCAATTTATGCTATGTCTATGACTTGTAATAGTCAAAATTCGGCTAAGCACATACTATTTAAAAAATACAAAAACGGACTTTATGAAAGCTTTGCTCTATATGGTCTTTGTATATTTATGATTACATTAGTCTGAGTTAAAGCTTTTATAATTATTTGTTTAATTGGAAAATCTATCTTTCTTTCATTCTTATACCTTTTTTATAGTTTCTTGAGGAATGTAATTAAACTGTTTAGAAAAGTATCGGATTAAAATTTAATTCTCAAAATTTTAAATTTGTAAACCTATTTAAAAATTTTGCATTTGTAAAAATGTTAAAATCTAATTTTTGCTAAAGGTAATAACTATTTTCTCAGCTTTATGACATTTCTTAACATTTGCTCTTTTTAACATGTGGCACTTCCTATTTGGTCCATTATTCTTGAAGACAAATTGTACCTAATTCCAATTGGTTAAAATTCAACATGGCGTCCATTAGCATTGAAGGGGATAATAATAGTGGTCAAATGCAACTATCAAGACAATTTAGCATAACTGCCAGACAATTTATAGTAGTTTTATATAATGCTGTTTTATAAAATTCATAAATGTATATATTTCTTGTAAAACTTTAGAATAGATTATTAAATTATGTAATCTGTTTTTCTTATATCATGTATAAATTTTTATTTAAAATTTTAATAAAAAATTAAGTGGGATGTTGCCATTTCTATAGCTACTTGAAAGAACTTTTACTCTAAAATTAGGCTAGGATGAGAAATAATGTGTTAAATCTAATTTTAAAATAAAAACCTGATAAAGAATGTTCGACATAACCCAATATAAACAGTATAAATTTAAAAAAACCAGTATAAGTTATTTCAAAGTAATATAAATAGAGATGTTAAAAAATATTTGATTAATATAGTAATTAATATTCCTAATAGTTTATACAAACAGTGCTGTCACCAATCAACATTCTATTTTAGAGTTCAGTTCTAAAAGAATAAATCGAGTGGCTCGGCACATTCTTCATATCAAAAGGCTGTCAAATGTAAAAAAAAAAAAAAGCATCAATAGTCACTAATTTTGGCAATAAGGTAAACATTTTGCAAACAATATGAATTCAAAAACAATTCAGTCTGTAAAGAAAGAAAAAATATTAACAGTAATAAACTTTAAACATGTAACAGTGAGCTTTATAAAAGATAATAAAGATTGTACTGCAATAATAAAAAAATACATTTGTTAATTTTACATTAAGTTTTAAAGCATTATAATAAAGTCTGTAACAAGATAAGAATTTCCTATTTTAAAAGAAAAAAAGACTACACATCACAGTTTATTCTACAAACACATAAAATTCATTAACACAAATCCACAATTTGTATGGTTTTTGGAGGTATAACAACAAATGTTCATACAATTTCAACAGCAAAAACAACCAGCATATATTTCATACAATCCCCTCTACTTTTTCGATACTTATTTTATTAAATTAAAATTAATCCATCTGACAGTTTCGATTGCCAGCAATCTTCTCCAGAGCTACAAAACATAAATATACAAATACATAATCATATAAACATACAACCTTATATTTACTTGTAAAAGATTTTTTTTTTTTACAAGTATATATAAGGTATATTTATAAGATTATGTATTTGTATCCTTCCCATCTATCTTCTGGTTATTTAAATGGACATGGTCCTATACATAAAAGATCACTTAAAGACAACATTGGCATGACAATAATGTTGGCATTAACAAGAGATCTAGACATTCCAGCATCAGATCTTCAATGATTATGTATTTGTATATTTATGTATTTATATGTGTTTTGTAGCTCTGAGGAAGATTGCTAGGCAATTGAAACTCAGCTGGATTAATTTAATAAAATAAGCACTGAGAAAGGAAGAGTGGGTTGTTTGGTTTTTTTATAATTTTGGCAGCAGAAGTCAAGTCAAGTCTAGCCATAAAGCCAGTATTGTTGCCTAATTTTAAAAATGTACACATTAAAAATATCAATAACAATCAAAAGTGTTGTGCTAAATTCCAATTGGTGCAAAAACATTTAAAATAGTTTCTGCTTTGGTAACACCAAAGTCACTCAGAGATATAATGTACACTGAACTAATAGAATATTTAGCATCCAAGAAAAATATTCTCATTGCACATGTTTTTTTTAATCAAAGTATTAAACTGAACAATCAATTGTAGATGTTATGTTATGAACTGATTTTGAGAGATTGCAAATTCAATTCTCAATGTGAATGCAAAGCATCAATTGCTAATATTTTTATCATGCAATTCAAGATATCAAAAGATAATATCATCAGAGAATAGTTACAATGTTATGAACTGATTAGAGAAATTACAAATTCAGTTCTCCATGTGACTACACAGTACCAATTGCCAATATTTTTATCTGAATGCAATTTATTTGAGACATCAAAAGATAATACTATCAGAGAGTAGTTGTTACAGTCGGATCCGAAATTTTGAGTTTTCAAGTTATTTTAACCAAGGTTATAGCACTGGAAATATTAAGAGTTAGCTTAAAAATTAGAACAAAATTTTTTATCGTTACCATCTATATCAGATGTCAACAATGCCCCTCAAATGCTGTATGAAAAATTAACAGAATGAGTGAAATTATTGAGAAAAAAAAACACTTTATGCTTTTTGGAACATCATCGGTTTTTGCCTATGCTGTGGTTACTTAATGAAAGTATGCCTCAATACATATCAAAGCCCATCATTTATCTAACTGAAAAAACAAATTCAAATTATTTTGCTTATATGAAATTAAAGAGATCATTTCAGCCAAGAACTGTAATTAATTATCTTCTTGCAAAATTTAAATATATAATCTTCCATACATAATAAACCATGTACTAGTTCATAGAGAAAATGAACTAATCATATGGTGACTACTATTCTTGCTTATTGTAGCAAATCTCAAAACGTGTTTTCCTGAAAAACTGCCAAAAGAAAAATTTCAAAAAGTAATAGTCATTGTATTCTATGGCATCCATAGAAAGTTATCTACAGAAAATTTTTAAAAAAATGTCCTGATAACAGAAGAAATTTTGTGAACTTATAGCTATGTGCAGAGAAATTAGTAATGTTGAACATGTGTGATTGTTGACTGGATAACATGTCTAAATTTCTGTATTAAGAATAATGATGAATTTATTATGTAATTATTATAAATAAAAGTTTTGGTTTAAAATAATTTTGATATTGGATTTATGATCATAATTCTATATAGTGTGGCCAACATAAATTGTTTATAATATTCAGACTATATTAAAAATATTAAGAAAGCTATTTGATTATTGTTGAGATTGTTCCAAACTAAATCTCAAATAGGAATTAGAAACTTTTTTAAGATACGAAGCATGCACTAAGTATAAATTTTATGTATGGTCTCTTATAAACATTCACATGTAAAGATAAACTTACTTTTTTATTAGGTATAAGATGCCAGGGTTTCTCTGACACTGAGCTCTGGGTATCATCAGAATCTGAGTGGCTGGTCTCTGATTTAATAATCTTATTGTCATAGACAATGTTAACTGGTAAAGAGTTTTTCCCATTTTCTCCAAATGTTTCAATGCTGATATGTACTGGAGAATTCAGCTTCATATTTTCTAATAAAGCTTTACTTCGATGGGGACTGGATATTGTCATCTTCAACTGACTATCCACACAGACCTGGAATTCAAGAATTTATAAACAAATTATTTAGCATGTAATCTGTAAAAATTTTATCTAAAAGAAGTATAATATAATAGTTTATATGAAAAAAAATTTGGCTGAGAGATTAAAACATTCTTGCTCCCATCTAAAATAAAAATATTGATTATGTAACAATTTGATACAATTATTATCTGCATTATAATTTTTTCATTTTTGTAAAAGTCTTATAATTTAACTAATCCTTCAATAAAATATTTAATTTTGATGCATCTTTAGGTTTATTGGAATTCTGCTTAGTGTTCCAGATTTTGAAATGCATCCTAAACTTTAATGTGCGTCATTTTTTCAAAAAGTTTTTGGTTATTATTTATAAACCTAAATCAATTATCAAAAAACAAATTATTTTTATAATACTTCATGTTTCAAAATATAGGGACATTCATCTTATATAATTTCACTTTGTTTTATATATCTTGGGTATTTTCATGTATATATCATTATCTAAACTATTTCATTCTCATCTAAATTTTGCATTAATTTACATCTAATTAGGAAATATAAATATTTCTGCTATCAATTTTGTTTTTAGAAATTCATTTATTTTTTTTTTGCTAAATCTTAAAATAAATTTCTAAGCACAATTCTTTTTGTGTGGAAATAACTCGTCTGATTTCAGTTTATTTATAGTCATAATGACAATGTTATTTAAAACATAATTTATTATAAGATTATTGATTTTAATATTCTAATTTGTTGTGTATTAATTTAAATATATATATTTGTAATAAAATACAATTATTGAATGCTTAATTTCTTGAGCAGTCAGCACCAGTAGCGATAGATTGATCCAGAAATTTTAAGCTCAGGGTAATTATAGTTATATAAATAAATATATTATAGTTTATATGGATTAAGGGATATGCTTTTGAAAAAAGTGTTTGTTCCTTACAGTATTACATATAATTTATTTACAAAGATTTTAAAGTTATTAGCAAAACATTTTTTTGATAAAACATAGCAAGAATATATAATAAACAAAATTGTTATATTCTTTGTTTGTTTAGTCAAAATAAGTGATGTATGTTTAAGATTATTAAACAACTCATTTAAAATAATAATTGATTAAAACACTCTTGACAAAAAGCTATTTTAAATCACTTAAACGGACTAAAGTTTCTGTAATAGAATCATTTAGAAATATTAGAAAAATAAAAAGGATTTTAAACTAATGTTTCATACAAATATAAAAAGTCTTTATGAAGATAGGTAAGATTAAGATGTGTAAATTAATATGCGGATTTTTAAAATACAGAACAAGAAATACAAGTGATAGTAATTTTTTTACTTTACAATGAAAAGTAAAAGATATCTATATATTTATATGCACACATATATCACAATGCTTGGTCTTTGATTCAGTTAAAAGTAGGTCCTGTGAGAGTCTATCAATTTTCGAAATTGTTGCAAATCAACAACATTGATTTCATATTATGAAAATTGACAGCTCACTGTCATTTGCTGTCTACTTATCCACATCCAATCTACTTGTCTTTCATTAGTGATATTTTTTAGTGGCTAAACCATTGCTTTATTATAATTTATTATGATTGGAGATAAAGATCACTATATGATTTTGCCAAAAATGTGAAATGTATTCTATTGTAAAAATTACAAATTATCTTAACTTTTAGATATTCAAGAAATGATATCATAAATATAAGAATAATTAATTGAAGAGAAAAACCTGATTTGATCTTACATTAAAATAAATCTTAAAACTAGAATAATAACAAAATCTTCATAAGTAAACTTCATAAATTGAATCAGAACTCAAACATTCTCATTTTACATACCCAGTTGTGATCACAATCTATACATAAATGAATACAACAGGAACAATTATGAAATCACTGGATCAATAAACTCCAAATGCTAATTCTATCAATACACCATTCTCTATTAATAGATTTTCTTTGCAAATGTATAATAGATAAGATTGAAGTATAATTACCTGGATATATAGATTAATAGAAAAATTGTCTACACTGTATAAGAACTATAACATTGATAATAAATTTCTTATTTTATAATAAAAAAATAAAAGATTTCTGTTTATATGTAAACAAATTTTCCAAGCACTAATTATATTGATACACCATGTCAATTGACAGATTTACTTTGCAAACATAAAATGAATTAATTTACTTTTCCAGGTTTTTTTTTAAGGATAACTAACCCTTTAATCAGGATGAACACCCAATTGTGCTCATATTTCAACACAGTCGTATTAATTCTATCTTGTGAAGTTAAATTATTATTGTACTAAATGAAGAATAATAAATGTAACAAATGATATTAATGAGGATGGATTTTCAATAATTCTTAGATGTTAACATAGCTCTTCATTCAGTACAATAATAATTTAACTTCACAAGATAGAATTAATAAGGCTGTGTTAGTATATGAGCACAATTGAATGTTTGCACTGATTAAAAGTTGGCTATCCTTGAATGAACTGAGAAAATAAATGTAAATTGATTGATTTTGTATTTGCAAAGCAAATTTATCAATAAAAGATAGGGCATTGATATAATTAGTGCATGAAAAGTTTAACAAGGATTATATATAAACAGAAATCATTTATTTTTTTCATTGTAAAATAAATGTATTAGCAACATCGTAATTTTATAGCATTTTATAACTCGTATTACTTTACATATATATATCTTTTTCATGATGAATGAAGCACTTTAAATTCCATTCTATTTTTTTTAAAAATTAACCAAAAAATTTATTTATGAAGATGTTATTATCATTCAAGTGTACAAGATCAAATCAATTTTTTTTCTTTGAAAAATCATTCTCTTTATATTTATGATAACTACTATTTATGAGTTGTGATAATTTGGAAATTTCAAATTTTTAGAAGTGTTGTATTTTTGTAAAAATATTATACAAGTTTGTGCACTCCAGAAAAATTAGAATTTTCTAGAGAGATTTTTTTTTAGATCGCTATTTACTGATTGCAAATATTTCTTGATAATAGACTAAATTGCCTTATATGGTAAGGAATTCCGAAGGCATAATTTAATTAGCTATGGACCTAAATACCTTACCTTATATGGAGAAGGTAATTAATTGTAGGAGTAATCAGAAAGCTATAAAAAGAGTATGTACAAGTATGTGGACCATTCAAGTGCATCTCCACTTGACTTTCCAGTTCAATTCCAGCATAGCAGAGATCTTGTGTCAGGATTTGGTTAATGTGCAGCTCTTAATGGAAATGTGTTCATGGAAAATAGTTGAATAGTCCCACAGAAATTGGGAGACCATAGCCTGAAGAAACCGTCTGGATAGCACCTAAAAAAAGAGTTGAGGTTCCAATGGTTTTCAAGTGGAGCTACAGGTGGACTGTTGCAAAGATGGAAACTGTAAGGAGCTTATAGTCAGTTGCAGTGCTATACTATGTTGTGTTCATGGGCAGCTTAAATGGACTGGGCCAAGGTGTGTAATCCAAGCCCATTGGGAACCATTTTTGTAGCAGCCACTCTGAAAGTAAATCGTTAAAATTGAACATCAGTGAACTGTCGAGATATTGTTGTTGCAGAATATTCACTATTCAGATTATTCTTTATTGTGTAAATAGTATTTGCTGGAAAATAAGTAACTGGGGACTTAAGCTCTATCAATTTCAAACTGTATAGTCACATTAAAGATCAGTAGGGTAATTATTTATTTTCTTCCAAATTTGTACATAAATTATTATTGCTTCAAATATTACTGTTATTTTGTTGAGTTCTTTATTGTGTATTTGTTTGCTGGTCACTCAGCCATAGTTGGGGATGCAGAAAATTATTGGCACAATCACATTTTAAACCTGTTAGTACCAAATACATTTTGCATTACAACAAGCTTAGCCACAGTTGGAAGAAACCGGGTGAAAATGGAAATTCCAGTAGTAAAACGCTAATAACGGAAGTGAATGGCTAAAAAATTCACTGCAAGTGTACATGATGTAACAACACAAAAGTAGGAAATAAAACATTTGCATATTCATCATCGGAAGCTGAATTCCACCACACTTGCACAGCCATCATTGAACCTGTAAGTGACGATGAAGTTGCGGCAGCAGTTTAAATTGGATATATCTTAAAACAAAACATTGAGGAATAGCAACATGGGTTTTTCTGGGGTGGGAGGAGGCATTGTATTTTTGTAAAAGTATTATACAAGTTTGTGCACCCCAGAAAAACTAGAATTTAATTATTAAAGAGATTTTTTTTTTATATTGTGAACTGATAACTGATAAAAATTTAAGAATTAACATAATTGTGACTGATAAAATTCCAAGAAATATTTGCTGATTGCAAATATTTCTTGATAAGAGACTAAATTGCCTTATATGGTAAGGAATACCGAAGGCACAATTTAATTAGCTATGGACCTAAATACCTTACCTTATATGGAGAAGGTAATTAATTGTAGGAGTAATCAGAAAGCTATAAAAAGAGTACTAACAAGAACATGGACCATTATAATAGGATAATGGCAATAGTAGCAGATGTGAAAAAAGATGGATTTATAGAATATAAAAAAGTTTCTGAAAGAGTAAATGTTTAAATTGGATAATAAGATTATTGAGCATATGGCTAAAGTAAACAATTTTTAGTTATCTTTTACATAATATAAGCAAGCTGATGAAATAACATGGTGTATATGTAGATATATATATTTAAAAGCTACTGTAATTGTTTGCACTTTTAACAGATAGTTGACTTGAACTTTATTCAGCAATTTTTAGTATTTTAATAATGTAGTCTTCTTAAAATTAAAATCATTTATTATATTTCCAAAATGGAGAGACGGGAGAATAAGCTTGTTTAACTATCAATAAATAGTAAAAGCATTGTAATACTAATATTGTACATTCAGAGAAAACCTTGAAATTATTAAGATATAATCTTAATGCATTTTTGGGAATGAGCAATAAAAGACAAACATATTTAAATGTATCATTTACAAATCTCAAGAGCAATGGAAAAATAATAGGAACTTCTATATTGTCACCATTACTATCAAAATAATAGATTTAATAAAGAAATTAGATGATGAAACAAAAGTAGCAATAATCAACTAACTTTTGATTATATGTAACACTAAAGAGTGGCAATATAAAACACTAACAATACGATAGTAATAAAAAAACAACTGCAAATTAATTTTCAATTTTATAAATATATATATATTTATGATACTGACTCTGTAACCAGATACTGGAACTCCATTACTTCTTGCGAATTCATCCATTGATGGCGGACTCCAACTAATTAATAAACTACTATTTCCAACAACCCTGTCAATGCCAAAGTTCAATGGGGGTTCAGGTGTAACTGAAATAAAAACAATTTATTTAATAAGAGTCAGATTATTAAGTTCATTTAAATTTTTGAACATGCATTTAAAAACATTATTATTAATTATATGATGGTATTATGTATATTGATAGGTCATTTCAAAGAAATGGGAACAAAATATAACTGAATTTTTATGTTGAGTAAAAATAAATTTGTTAACAGATAAGAATGCAGTATTATTCAGGAAAGAAAATTCAAGATATGAATTTAAAAAATATAGATTAGTATGAAAAAAATCCATATGTTAATAACATAAAAAAATGAAAAGTGACCTTTTGAGTACAGTGCAAAGAGGATTTTTTTATGTCTGCTTTCCAATTATATAAGCAAATACAATTAGACAATAAATTTGTTCTGTTTGAGTGTTCATTTATAAAATTTGATCATTTTTATTTCTAAATGTTTTTATGAGTAGATGTTGAGTGAATTTTGACACTCAAATATTATCTCAAGGCTAAATCATTTTGTCTAGAAGATAGTATATATCTAGAGTAATGCTATACATATAAGGTCAATGTAATTATTATTATGGAAACTAGAGAAAATGAATCAGTACAAGCAATAATTTTACAAATCTTATACATCTTACAGTGATTTTGTAAACTATAGATACAATAGTTGAAGATTAAGTGACTGTATTTTTTAAATATTACTTGAAGTTATAAAAAATTGCTTTCTAATTCTAGATGATGAATTGTTTTGTAAATATGTTGTGTGCATATATGATTCTAATAAATGACTCATATAAATATAATTAACATATTTACTTTACATGTATATATTATATTTATAAATCTGTTCAAGACTATTTAAATCTGTTGGTGTATATATATATCAATACATTTATAAATATATGTACAATAATATTTGCTATACCTTACATCTGATATATTCACTAAGGTATAACATTTAGTTGCCCTGCAACTATTAACGTAAAGTTATTTCAGATGCCCATCTAGATAAAGTGATCCAGTTATTATGTGACACCTTGCTTCATATTTTACTTAAATTCTAGAAGTTTCCAGTTCTAGCATGAACTTGCCTCATTGATTTAGTCATATAGTAGACAACATGCATATTGCTGCTCAGTTCTGACAGTAATTTGTTATTGTTTCACTTTATCTCCAATTGAACTGTCTATTTATGCCAGATCCCCATCCATAATGAAAGCAATTGGATTCACTGAGCATTGTCACCCAATGACCTAGTTCTGCTGTTGGATATATCTTATTAATCGATATATCTATTGGTCTATGGTGATGAATGCTCACTTTGATCAAAATAAGATGGAATCCAGACTAGTCCATTAGTTGAAGTAAATTGAGATGTAACAAGATGACAAAATTGTTATGTTCAAAAAAAAAAAAAAAAATAAGAAGTATTTTTTTACTAAAATCATTTGTTTATTGACTAAGAATTTTTCATTTACAGTGAACATGCTGAAAGAGTATATCACAATAAGCATTTCAATAAGTAAAGCAGTGAATTCATTTTTCAATTTTATTTATTTTGAATCTGGAGAATTTATGACTGTTTGTATATAATTATATATTCTCATGATTATCAGAATAGCTATGTGATTAAAGAGTGAAAATGTAGTCATACAATTAGATTATCACTTTGCCCCAAATCAGTGCAGAGAGATAGCCTGAAAAGGTCATTGGTAATTAAGCCTTATACTACTATGTATGATTAGATTAAAAACAGTAAGATAAAAAGAAAAGAAGGTAAAAGCTTTGACAGAAAGGGGACAGAAAAGATTGCTTGCATCTAAACAATACTTAGCATTCGATGCACTACAGTTAATTTACGAAGTAGCAGACATTTTGTTAAATATAGGCTTTGGTGAGCCAACAAAATATGTTATGTGGCAGCAAGAGATATGTGATTTACTACTGATTATTTAACATTATTTAAAGGTCATTCTAATGTCTGAAAATATTGGATCCTAATAAGAGTGTGAATTTAGCATTCCAAGTAAATACATCTAAATAATATATAATTATTTAACAATAATTAATTTTAAAGTAACTTTAAAAAAAAAGAGCATTTCTTTATTGTTAACATTTTTCATATCGAAAAGATGCAATAAAATTTCAAAAAAGCAAAAGATTAGTCAGATGAATGAGAAAAAATAATAAATTGACTAAAAGAATAATTAATTATAAAAACTTCATAGTAGCTTCAGCAAGATTTCATTCTTAAAACTAAACAGAGATAATGCAAGTGAATAAAGTCTCATTTACAATGACCACAAAAAATATAAAAATGTATGATAAATTATAATTTGTGAAATAAAATGTCAATAGCTAAAATGTTATAAAATAATTCTTAAAAAATAAATGAAAGATAAGCCATTATAATCAATAAATGAAAAAGTTGAAAAATTATTTTCATTACGAAAATAAAGAAAAATTGCATATACAATTACTTATTAAATAGTTGTACTCCTTTTATGCACTTCTCATTATGCTTTATTTAATTCTAAAATTAATAAATAAAAAAGTACAGCTTGGGTGTAATTTTTTAAAGATTTAATAAAATCATTGCAAGAAAAGTGGAATGTGTTGGACATTTTTGGAAATATTATACAACTATTTAACTGTTAAACATAAAAGTATGTAAATGGTATAATAATAATAAAAAATCTAATTATAAAAGTTCATGATAAAAAAAATATAGAATCTATTGTGTTAGAATACTTATTTTAATAATTGTGTGAATTATTATAAATGCTTTCTTGCATAAAATGAAAATTTCAAAACATTAATTACTTACATCTTTAAATATATTTCCAGTCTAGAATATCTTTTCAAAAGGCAACTGTTAGAATAACAACATGCAATAATGTTAAGTATACTGTGGAAAATAATTTAAATTTACTTTAATATGTTTCAAAACACCTTAAATTTAACACTATTGAATTTTCAATTTATCACTGAGCATAAGATATTAAAAATCCACACTTCTTTTATTCCTCATCTTCTATTATCTCTGTCATTGCAAACTATCTTTATTATCGAGTCAAAACATGACAGTAAGCCTGCACTAATGTTTGCCATTGAGTCTTGATTTTAGTTGTGTAATGCTTATTTTAATAAAAAAAATAATAATGTTGTGGATATCATATAAATAGTTAATTAAATATATATATTCACAATTCTGTATGCAAACTGCTAAATGTAGCAGATAGAAGAAAGTTAATTTAGATAGCAAAGTTCATTAATAATAAATCCAAGAACAATAGCAAAGATAATTGGTGAGCACTTTTAAATGTGAAGAATGATGCAGATTTTTTTTTCGCTTTTAATATACAGCCATTTAAATAAAAAGTAATAATTCATTAACATAATTTTGTTATTATAAATAAAAACAAAATGACAAACTGAAATAACTTTTAGAAAATTTTCTTATTAAAATCAGAATATGATGAAACATAATAATTTCAGTAAATAAATTTTCTAATCTGGAAATAGAAAATAAATTTTTCATGAAAATGTATAAAATTGTGTAATTTATAATATATTTAGTTAAAATTTAATACTGAAAAGAAAGTTCTAAAAGAGGGGGAAAAGGAAATACTTTATATGTATATAAATAGATAGTGGCATATCCACATATCACTGTCAGAGAAATACTCAGATACATATAAATAATGTGTGAGCAATTATTAAATACTAAAAAATTAATATATCATGTCCAGACTTTAATAATATAAGATTCAAGCATATGAAATGCATAAATGAAACTTTTTTTTTTTTCAAATATTGTCTGTCTGTTGATACATTGCAAATTGGAAGTCTTTAAGATAAAAATAAAATAAGAATTTTAAGTTTTTGATTGGAGGCAGGATATTTCTAATATAATATGACAATAATTTAGCATTATCATTAATATTTACAGGTACATCTAACAATAGAGGGTGGGAAATTTATATAATAATTTTTTATGAATAGAATGTATTTAATCAAACATACATCAAAAAATTTTGATTTTAGTTTTATCTAACAAATGTTTATGCATCTCATAATATACAGATAATAATAAAAAGTGTACTTACCAAACTTGGATGAAGATATTGGAGAAATTCCTAATTTTAATTTATCTTTTGTTGAATTGCACCCTTTACTTGTTTTATAAGATGATAGCCCAGAATCATCATTAGTACTTGCTTGTTGCCACAATGTATAAGATGACTGCTTACTCAATGATGTCTCTAAACCAGGTGAGACACGATTGGATCTGGATACTGAAAATTAAAAAAAAAAAGCATATTAAAAAATTATTTTCAATAGTTTTTTGTAAGCATTATTTTTAAAAAGTAATGCAGCACAAGGTCTATGCTCCCATTCATAGAGGCAAGATTTTGTTCATGTCAGGGGGGTATTATGATAAATTATATGCAATACAACAAATTCTTTGATTTTGAATTCACATGCTCTTAACTTTTCTTGGGCTTAAAAACCTTCATGGTTTATTTTTGATATATCAGGCAATATCTCAATAGTATATTAAAAATAGAGGCAACATTTTTCTCATATCAGAATACATTCATAGTATTTTTATCCAGTCTTCAAGGATAGCTTTCTAACTGAGGTAATATATGTGTGTTAATAAGCAGAGTATCATAATTAAATTATATGCAATACAACAAATTCATTGATTTTGAAAGAAAAAGCTCTTAAGTTACTCTTACATGTTCTTAACTTTTTCTTAGGCTTAAAACCCCTTGTGGTTTATTTATAATATATCCTGCAATATCTCGATAATATTTTCTTAGCTATAAATTATAATTTCATCTTAGCAGCATGTATTTTTAAATAGATGAAAGAAACAAAGTTATCAAACAGCAAACACTTGAGTTATATAAATGGATTTAAAAAGATTGAAATTTATATAACTAAAATTTATTTCTTATTTAAAAATTTATAAAAACATTTATTAAGTATATTACTTGTTCTCCTAAAGCACCTTTTCTTGGAAATCCATGACATTTCTTGGGAAATTTGCATATTTTGTTACAAAACATGTATTTGTGTGTATAATATGTATCAGGAGTTCACCTTTAATAGAAACAAGATTTGAATCTGAATTTTTTAGATATACATAATTTTTAAAAAAATTAAAAAACTGTTTATCAGCTTCTGGAGTAGAATTCTACAATAAAGAATTATTGAATACTGTGAAATACAACACTTAGAATAACTGGCTCAAAGTAAATGTTTCTATCATTTGATATCCTCATTGAGAAAGTAGGATAAAAGCAAAAAAAAGATGGCAAGGGGAGAGGATTGTTACTTCCAAACTATCATTTCATTATTCTGATTTTGGAAATAATTCTCCTTAAGAAAAATTAATAAAAAAAAATTTGATAGTGTAGAAATCTTATTGTGAAATCAATAAAAATAGACAGTATGACCTTTATATATAAGTATCTTCTTTAGAAAAGAAAAAAATTCTACCCCCCATGTAATTATAGTTAGACATTGATTTTTTAATCTAATTTTCTAGAAATATCAATATCTACATCAGTTTCATGCTTAATCATATATTTTATTTTGTAAAAATGATATCATAAGGAAAAATCATTTAGAAGTTGAATAAAATCAAGAGATGAAGATAATTATTAAATAATATTTTGTCATTATGCTGCTATTGAAAGCAAAGAGGGATATTAATTATGAAATAAATTTACAATTTAATAAAAAAACAAACTACAATTAAATAAAAAGTAAACTTCTATCACTAATATAGTCAGATACACAAGAATCAAATGAAAAGTTGGTTGCACTTTTAATTTCCCATTTAAAAAACCCAGTAACTGCTTTTTTTTTTTTGTTCAATGATTGTTTATCGTTATATTTAAGGTAAAACACACAACAAACTGAATTTTATGTAAGCAGTGAATCACTATTAAAAATTTTGACAATTGCAAAAATTCTCTCTTAATTGCAATTTCACCATTACAGTTGATATATTCGTGATACAAATATAAGAACTGTATTTGCTGTTAACTTTATTTTATACACAAATATTATAATTTCATTAGATTTTTGAATGGCTTGTTTTTTACTAAAATTTCTATAAAAAAAACTAGATAGAATCTGCTGATATATATAAAAAAAAAAATTAGCTCGTACAACAATAAAAGTTGAATCCTATGAGAAGGTATAATATGCTTTAAATGATGAGTAAAAGTATAGATTTTTTTTGGAAATATGATTAGAACTTTTTAATAGGTTGTAGATATATAAGCCTGTATAATAAGTGTGTGATTTAAAAAAGGTAAAAATTCAAAAGTAAATTATAAAAATTTTCACATTCCATGTGTTAAAGTATTCCCCATTAAATTAAAAATTAAGTTTTACTCTCCATTCAACTTCATAATTGCCTTGAAATTTGTGTGTGAATTTGGTTAAGAACTTTAAATATATCACACACTTTACATTTCATATTATTTATATTATTCTATGAAACATTATTATTACAAACATATGTCAACGATTCTTTCAGGTTATCTTGTAGGTAAGGAAAGAACAAAAGATCATTCATGCAGATAAAAGTCAGTAGGTGTGAGTCCTGATCATATAGTAACAACTATTGTTCGCTGACATGCTGATAACTTCCCAGTTGTTAAAATATCAGTAAATACTTTAAAATACTGTGAGTAGGTATAATGTTCAGGACAATCCATCCATTGAACTTTTTCCACATATATAATCATTGGCTTTATACTTACACAATTAAAAAAACACACACACACAAGAACATTATGCACATTTTTGTGCCACACACACATATATAATCAGATGAAAAAGAGATGCTAACCACAAAAAAAAAAAAAGAGAGAAAAAAATATAAAATTCAATATTAACAACAACAAAAAAAGCATATTTCTTACTGTTATGTCCAGTTTCTCGTAGTTGAAGCAGCTCTTCATGAAGATTTAAAATTTTTTCAGGTGCACCATTTTCTAATTTTTTATTTTTCTTTTTGAATGTATTAAAGGATTCTGGAGTCTGCACTGGTAACAAATGAGATATAGGCACTAGTCCAAGTTTGCCATTTACCTGAGCTCTAAAAAATCGTCCATTCTCATGCTGTCCAACAACAGCAACAATGTTCCCCTTTTTAATAGGCAACTCGGGTAAGCCATCAAGTACATATCTTGATGGCTTATAATCACAGACAGCTTGGTAGAGGGAAAGTTTTTCTGGAGATGATTCTTTGCTATTTTTAACTTTCTTTTTTTCTTTGGAAGAATATCTACCAGTAATAAATCGTGTGATTGACAATGAGCTTAATGATGAACTTTTTGTACTAGATGCCAAACGAGGAATGCGTGATTTATTACCCCACCGAGACGATCTACGATTGTTGTCATCTGTTAAGTTTTCAGTTGTATCACTTGACATAGAACTTGATAAAGAATCCATTGGTGAAAATGGACGATCTTGATAATGAATTGCTCTCCACTGATGACTGAAAGCATCTTCTGATATTTCACTCTAGTAAAAATAAAATAAATATATAGATTCATGATAACAAAATGGCAAATAATAAACATAAATCATAATCTTAAAAATTAAATGTTACTAAATCCAATTGTATTTTTGTCTAAAAAATAAATATTTCTATTTTCTTTTATCCCCACCCCCAATATTTATGACAAAAAATATTTAAACATATATATTTTTTTAAAAATACAATAAATAAATATCTCTGATCAGGATCACAATAAGCTTAGCAAAAAAACACAATGGTGCCTGTGCTTTCAATATTCATGCTGACTTATATATTAATTAAAATTCCAAACATGCAAACTCCAAACGCAATTTTAATAAGGTTGAACACTATTGAGATGGATTAGATACTTATAACAAGAAATTAGCTTTCTAATATTATTTTGGATCTGTTCTTCGGTAATCATTTCATGGCATTCGTTACCAAATCATGATTCTTTTGCAATATTTTCTCAAATGAATTGTTTGTTTTTTTAAAAAAAATTTAAGCTATATATATTACTTTTGTTCAATTTCTAGTTTTCTTGAATTTAAAAATTTTTTTTGGATACACTGCTACTAAGAATAATGCTTTATCAAAGATGGTTAAGGTACACTTATTTCCAAGTTTGTAATTCATTACAAATATTTCTGTATGCGTTTATGGATAGTGGGACTGAAAATCCACTGCATCAACATCCACTTTTTCAACTATCCCCTAACGAAAAAGAGAAAACTAAAATAAAAATTTTTAATATTTTAGTTTACATTTAAACTGTTTGGTGGCACAATCCACGTGTTTAATCAATTTTAATATCATTTAGATAGTTTTTTTTTTTTGCATTTTGTCCTGATCAGTTTCATCAACTTTTTGTTTGTAAAAAGTGTATGCATACATTTCAGTTTAATACTTATAATCAAACTGTTCAAGTACAATATTTTTTCTAATTTGCAATCTTGATTAAAATTCTCATAGACATTTGTATTGCCTACTTTAAATTTTTAATGAATAAAGTTGGGAGAGGAAAAGATTAAGTTAATTAAATTAAGCTGAAGCAAACAAAAAAAATTACTTCTAATACTTTAAAATATTTCAAAAATAATGCTATTGTATTCATTATTATAGTAAACGTAATTGTGTGTTTTTTTTATTTTATTTTAAAAAAAGACAATTCATTCGCAAGATAATTAGAAAAAAAAATACTAACATAAACCTTCAGACACATATAAAAGAATGCCTCTAAGTTTTTGTTTGAAATACAAAAGTATATATTTATTACTATTAACTATGTGTATATATTTTATTAATTTTTAAATTATAACATGTAGATGTATATCTAAAAATATCTGCAGTTATTTATACAAGTGTATGTTTTAAATATTTTTATTTATTTTAATCATTTATAGCAGGGGTGGGCAAATAGTGGCCCAAGAGCCACATGCAGCCTGCTAAGAGATTTTATGCGGCCCACCAAGGCCATCAGAAAAATCCACCTTGAACTGAGATTTCCTTCCCCTGCACGACTGAAGATTCATCTCGTATTTTCCACTAGGATGGCCATGCCAATACACATGCGCAGTGTAGATACAATGTGCAGTGCTTTTCCAGTTGATCTGGTTAATTTCAATTTTGTCTTTGCATTACCAAATATATACATTTCCAACTTTAGTGAAACCATGAACCCTCCGAAAAAATGTAAAATCGGTGATGAATGTTATGTGTTTAATGAAGAATGGACAAACAAATATTTCTTTGATAATACAGGGAATAAAGCAGTGTGTTTATTGTGTCATGAAAAAAGGTGTGGCCCTCCACTAACCTTTGTTTCCACAAAGTAGCCTCCAATGCGGCCCTCCACCAACCTCTGTGGCCCCCGAGCCAAAACAATTGCCCACCCCTGCTTTATAGGATTGTAAATGAATAAACTGTGAGCTATTATCTGCTATACATAACATTCACTAGGAGACCTTAAAACAAGTGGCTCCACTGTATGCTACTTTTATGTATCATTCTGGTTTATTATATGTCCTCCCCATTTTTTTTTCATAATAGTATAATATTTATTTTATTTAGTGGAAAAAGATGGCAAGCTTAAACTTGTACTAAATTTTGCCAATATTAAACACTGAGTAGTTTCCAAAGAATAGCAATAACAATACATTGTATGTATCCACAATATTATGACAGCATTCATAAAAATGTTCAATTCTAGAAATGTTTTTACTTTGAATGGAGGTGTCAAATTTACACAAAACAAATATTGAAGTTTTTTTTTTTTTTTTAGTAAATAGTGAAATTAGATTTTTTTTAAACTATGATTGTAAAGATCATTCCAAAATATTAAATTTGTAAATATCATATTAAAATTATATTTGTTTATTTAATTAGCATATGCATTTAGACACATTAACTATTAACAAGATATCATAAATAAACCATAGATACTCCAACCAGAGAATAGATTAACTAATGACTTTATTCTTTTAATTCTGCCACTGTCACTATAAATCCAATGGTCATTAACAATATGATTCATAATTTGTATTTTCCACATTTACTAAGATCAGTGGTTGTCAAATTCTATTTATAAAGCAGGTTAACATAACAACTATTGTTTGTCCTGAATCCTTTGATGAGATTTCAGTTGCATCTATGAAGATCAAATCCAGTTGACTTTATTGTTGAATCTGGAAAAATAAATTTATTTGGAATCTCGTAAGAATTCCATTTTTTACATCATAATTTTTTCAGTTGTAGATTATTAATTGGACAGTCAAAATGGGGATCTCAATTTGAGTGAAATCTTAGATGGTAAAACTATATCTTGAATTATTGATATCTGATCTGCTTAATAATTTTTTATACATTTTTTGTGAGACAATTTTTTTTCTGATAACTAATGAAAGGAATATGTGAAAGAGAGGAAGTCAATGTAAAACAAGTGCACCAGTAATATTTCTCATGGTAATTTTAATTCAGTATTCAGAAGTTTAAGGTGAAAACTTTTCTCCAAATAGAAATGGTCGGGTGATAGCCTTTCCATGGCCCACACTGCAAGTAACATGCATTAAGATGTGAAATTAATGTTTCTTCATAGAAACCAGACCTCATTCTTGGGTAAGACAGTACATTATGAAAAATTAAATGTATACACATTTTGCAAAGAAAAAGCATGGAAAGGTTTTTGAATTGTACATATGTCAGTGAATTATCATTAAATACTTTTCTTATGTAAAATTTTTTAATGAGTTCCAGTTCTATCATTTTCTTATATCTATGATTAATTTTCTCTAGCAATTTACTACGCAGATAGCTACTAAATTAAAACATTTGTAAAATGGTTTGCCTAACAAATATCTTTCTATTGAGAACTTGTTATAAATGTGATAAAAGGTTTATCTATTGTAAATTTTTTTAAAAAACAGAAAATATTAATTGGGTTGATATAATAAATTAAAAAGTGTGAGTCAATTGCTCTCAGAAAGGTGATGGAAAAGTAGCAAAAGAAATAAAATTAAAAATATTCTTAAAATGGAAAAGTAGTGATGAATATCTTAAAGACAATTTAGAAAAAAGGGGAAATCTAAAAAAATAGTATGAAATGATGTGGACATGCTTACTTATTAATGACTTATGCATTTTATTTTTTCAAAATTTTTCTCAATAACACTTTCAAAGATAAAATTTCTATTTAAGAAATGTTAATATACATATTAACTTACTTCTGGTCCACTAAATCCAAATGGAGAATCTGTGCGAGTATATTCAGCCGTATCAGTTTTGGACTGCAATTCTTCTGCTTCATCAAGAATGGCACTAGATTCACCATTCCGTAACATCTTCACCTCGTCAATGAGTTTATGAATAATGTGATCTTTGTCGCGACACTGCAGGATGACACGTGTTAGTTTTGCTCGTAATGGAGCAACAGACAATTCTGCATTTGTCTTGAGTTGCTCAACTTCTTCGTACTAAAAAATAAATATTAATTTGTTTAATAATTGATAATTTTAGATGTGAATGCTTTTAATAATCTTAGATTTAACACCATCACCATGATTACTTTAATGAATATGAAGCAATAAATAATTTTATAATTTTTAAAGAGAGATAAAAGATTAATTATAAATTAACAATTTTGCTTTAATGATTTTCAAGTTTAACAATACCCATTAGCAAGATCTCAAAAACAAAAAAAAACAACTTTATTTCTGTTATAATTTTTTTGGTATCATATCACTTGAAGTCATCATGAATTAGCAAACCATTTGTCATACAAATAGGATCTTATATCAATTTTAAGCAATGTATATGACTTCTCAATTTCTATTAATGTGCATTAAGTAGCGACGACCTATTTATATCCACTCTATAACCAGTCATTAAAAAAAGTATATACTAGACAGTAGTGCAAACAAATAAAAACTCATCAAGAACGTTTGTACTGCCATTTGCTTTTTTCATTCTTATATGAAGGGTTTTAGAGTGGAGACAGAGAATACCATTGTCTAAGAAGTGATTTCATATACCATAACGATTCATTAATTTATTAAATATTACATAATAGAATTCAAATAAAATATAAAGTTGTTTTTAAAGTTTTCAAAATATAAATAACTTGCCCTTTTTCTCAACTTGCGGTAGTCTTTTTCAATATACTTTAAACTCATCACACAATGGTAAAGATTTCTGTTAAGTCGCTGTAGTTTAAGTTTCTTCTTGTACAGGTAATGCATGCGAATCATCTTCAAGTAACATGCAAAGTGCATAATATATTGTTTTAATTCAAGCTAAATTTACCAATTCTTACCTTCAGTATATAAAATATTTAAAAATTACATAATAATAAACAAAAAATTAATTATATATATTTTATATCCTCTTATATATAGAAAATACTTCAAAAATTTTAATTAGTAAAGTAAAATTTAATTTACAAAAGTACTTATACAGTTAGTTACTTGAGAGGTCATGTGATGTTCAAGCACTTATTAGTAACCGGTTGAAGACAACAGTTCCATGAATTTAATTGAACTGAGATCAGCTGAAGATCAGTCCTGTAACCTTACATTTAAGAATAAGAACTATAAATTTATGTTTTTAAATCCTAGTTTTGTTAGAGATATATTTATAGCCTTTAACTTACAGTGATTTGATTTACAATATAAGAAATATAGAAATTTTAACTACTTAATCTTTGACAAAAAGAAAATATTGTTCAAAGATTCTATGAAAGAAAATTAGTCATCTATAAATATAAATATACTTAATAAATTAATAATTTTAGTTGATTGACAAAGTGGATACGTAAAACATTTTCTGGGATGATGAGAGAAAAAGTATTAAGTTGATATTGGTTTTAAACATGTGCATATAATGTAAAATAATAAAAAGACAAATATAATGATTGAATAACCTTTTTTAATATAGTATTTAAGTGTAAAGGCAATAACTATTTTATTATCATATATTAAAATAATTATAAAATACTATATTGAGAATTGATTAGAGTATTTAATTTTATTTATCTAATATATTTGCAGAATATATAGAAAAATCAAACTGAACTTGAGAAAAAGTAAATTAAAATTTATTTAAAATTTTTAAATATACAAATTAAAGCTGATAAAACATATTTTAACTATAATATAAAATCATAGTGAAAACTTTGATTTATAAATTATATTGTAGGTTTATTATTAAATAAACTTGGGAACTATGTAACAAAAGCAAACATGTTTAGATTAATGCTTGAGATTGCTTCAAATATTTGAGCTAAAATAATAAAAAAATATATCAATAGACAGTATATGTTATATATTTCTAGATTTACAGTAGTTCGTATAATTAAAAAATTCAGAAAAATTAACAATTGCTTGATTTCATTGACAATTCTGCATCAAAAATAGAGGAAGTTCTTAGGAAATTACACTGCTCAAGTTTATTTGCAATCAAAAACAGCTTTTATATTGTTAAAGAATAGATGGAGATGGAGTTCTTATTAGGAAATAGTATCTGTTGTTAAATGGCTAATATTTTACTATAATATATCTAAAAATTTCAGAATTGTTATTTTTCAGCAAAAAAAATAAATTTCCTTTGACATATTATTAGAAACAGGGTAATAGTGAAATCAAAAAAATTCAATATATCTAAAATTCTTCAGAAAGTTCATCCTCCAGCCTTGTATAATTGATTATAAGTTTAATAATTCTTAAGTGTCACATTCTATCTGGATGAGAAATTAATTTCACTCTGGATTATCAACATTATTGACCAAGGTATGCTTATAAACACCAGAGCTCCAAGAATAGGTAGATTCTTTCTATTCTTGAACCTTTGTTCAACATGTAGAGTATTTTTAATTCATATATATATATATGATTAAGGAGTATTACGAAAAGATAACAGTTTGATAAACTTATGAAAAATAAGTTGGCCTGTGTGAGTTTAAAGAGTCAAATTATCACAGATTAATTATGGAAAACTGAATGTATACGAATCTATTATGATCAGAAAATAATGTTTATTGATAGAAACTAATAATACAAAAAAATGTAGAAAATCATAATGAATAAATAAGTAAAGGGGGGTAACACATCAATCTAGAAATTACAATACTAAAGTACTGGACAATAGATAATTAGAGAGTACCATATGATCAGATGAATTATCATTTATATGTTTCTGATCACTGGAAGAATCAATTTCTGATGGAGAATTCCATTAAATTCAATGCCTTATTATGGTATTGTTTTGCAGGTTATTTGAATTTTTAGAGGAGAAAGTTTATCTCCTGATGAAACCATTGTTTCCAAATAACATTATTATTTTCCTAGATAGTGATGCTTCAATTTTTACAGGTAATATAATGTCTGTTTGAAAAACATATTTGACAGTTATTATTTAGGCAGTATGGGCCATTCTTTGAACAATGAATGGGAGATCACATTTTCAAGTCATATTCAGAAAATTTTAGACTATTTCCTTTTAAAAATAATTTAAAATTTCTCTAGTCATTGTAGAAACATTATACAATTTTATCCTATATAAATTAAATGCAGTTCTTGATCAAATGAGGGCTCTTTATTATATATTTTGGTCAATCTCTTTAAATGAATGGAATTATTATAATGAGATCTCTACATTATATAAAATAAACACTAAAATTATACATTAATAACAACCATTGTATTACTTCTGCAATTATTTTTATGAATACAATTTTTCCAAGATGGCTGACTAATCAATATTAATTGATGAAACTGTGGTTCTGGAAGAGAGAAAGTTGGATGCATATATTTTAAAAAGTATTAGTGACTTATAGCAAAAAAAAAATTTCATACAATCTAAAGATCACAGAGTATATATAATACATATGTGAACCTCAAAATGCCATTAGAAAGAACAATTGCTATGTTAAAATGACTACAGGCAAAGATTGAAACATTAAAATTTTAACAAACTAAAATGATATATATATATTGTAAAAATATATGATTATAATTCTAAGTATTTATCTTATTGAACAGCTTCTTGGTATAGTATTAGCATATTTGACTCCATGACCAGGGATTTAAATCTGGCTAAAATTCAATTTTTTTCAGGTTCAAACAAGGTTAGGATTTTTTTAGATGCTACCCATTATTTTCCAATTATTAGTTGGTAAGTGGATATCTGGTTATTAGTCAAAAAATAAAGATTATAGTTTAATATGGAATGGACAAATAGTTCATGCACATACTTTAAAATAAAAATGCAATTGTAATATAATGGAGCTTCATGGTTGTTGAGAGAGATATTATATCCATGTACATGTTAAGACATTGGTTTATTAGTAAATTTATTTTATTAGATTAATTTTGTTTAAAAAAAGTATAAAATATAACAAATATCTTGCTTTCCAATCTGAAGATAATGTTTTTCTTTACAGAAACTATTTTGTAACAAGCAATAAAAAATAAAAAAAAGATGGTTGGAAAACCCAAGTTATCTGATCCTAATTTACAATAATTTAATTTATTCAATTATATTAAAAATAGTTTATTAAACATGACTTTTGATCTTAAAGATAGATACCATATATTTATTTAATAATATTGAGAGGTAGAACTACAAATTCTGTCACTTTTTTTGTGAAGAAGAAAAATTATTAGAGAAAATACATGTTAGAAAATATGAAGAAGTGAATACACATTGAGTTAATATCAAAAAAATAGTTTACATGCTTAAAGATAAAATAAAAAATGACTAAAGTTTTAATTTTCTTGGGAAAATAAATATGTGCAAAATAGACTGCAGTATACTTTCTTAATATCTGCAATATTTGGTTCCAAGCTTCATCGTGGATACCAAAATATATAATGCTAGCAAACTATATAAAATATGCATTTTTAATGCATAGACAGTGTACATATATATATATGTGTGTTAAAATATGTATTGTATGTACACACACATTTAAAAATAAAGTTCTAGAAAAAAAACAAGAGAAGATTAAAGCAAAGGCAGGAGTGATAGAAATTTTTCAATAAGAATAGATACAAACTTATAGTCATTTTATTTATTACAAAACTTTTTGACTTCAGATTGAGAGAAGTATTTATAGATAAAAATTTATTATATTTTATATTCTTTCAATATAAAAATTAATATAAATCAAATATATAGAATTACATTTTTACAATATAGTATTTACAGTTTAGATTCTAATCTGCTAACATTTTAATTAGTCTAGATTTTTGTCAGAACATTTTATGGCAATAGCATCCATCAGTATTTTGGATGGCGTTGTATACGTAAAATTGAAAAGATGAGAAATAAAATAATATATATATGTTTAGATGCAAAATATGTCATTAATGATCTTATAGTTTTACTATTATATATTTTTAAATTTTTCATAATATTATTGCAGAATATAATAGATAAAAAATAAATATTTTTATTGTCCTTATATTTGATTTTATAATTTTGATTGATGATTTTTGTCCAATATTTTATTGATCTCTACTTTTTTCCATGTTTTGAAATATCATAATATCTTACAGTTTAGATACTATATTTTTTATTCCATATATCAATTATTTATTTCATAAGTACAAATATTTCAAAGTATTAGCATTTTAATTATATATGTAGTTAAAATTTAGTAGATCAACTATTTTACTGATCTCCATTTTACTTTTTCACTCCATTGTGAAGTATTACAATATTTTTTATTCTATATAAAAAATATTATTTGTTTCAGAAATATAAATGTTTCAATATGTTAGAATTTCAATTATATAACTATTTAATATGTAGACATAAAATAATCCCATTTTTTTAAAACCAAAAAAACTATACTTACTTAAAGAATTAAAACTATTCATGTATACATTATAAGTCAATATACACAGTCAGAGTTAGTTCCATAGATAAGGCAACAAGGTAACAACCTCACCCACTGAGTTGGAATAATTGCCAAGTGGGATACAATAATTTTTAAAATGAATTTTATATTAGGTTTGGGGGTATTTTCAATATAACGAATCCTTTTTTTTTTTTTAATTGAAACTCATTAATTATCCAAACAATTTTTTCATTCACTCCTAGAATTTTCCTGAAAAATATTTTAGAAATTTAAACAAAATGTTCAGGGAATTTGAACTTTTATTTTGACTATTTCTCAGATAGCTCTTTAAATTTGCAAAAATTGGGAAATGACGAAACAAATGGAAGTTTCTAGACTTCCTTATTAAGAAATAATATTATAAAATATTATTGGTGATGCATAACTAATGTACTTTGTAAACATTTCCAAAATGTAGTGTGTTGAAGTAATTTATTTTTACTATACTTTAGTAGCTGCCTAAAGTATAACTGCAAAATTTACAACTTTTAATTTAGCAGTTAAGATTTGGGAATATAAGTAGAAGGTAGTTATAAAAAAATATGTTAAAAATAATATTATAGGTTAAAGAAAATTATGCATATTGAATGTTAATATAATGACTAATAATAAATCGTAAAATATTGAAGTATGAATATATAATGTTAAGAGTCAAATATTAAAATGAATAGTACAAGTAAAATAAAAAATAAATGAAATAAAAATAATATATATATTTGATTATAGGAAGTATTAATTGATAAATATAGAATATAAAAAAGAGTAAAATTTATCATATATAAAAAGGTAAGAATTATATACAGAGGTATATAAAGATTTATGTGGGTATATAAATAATGATAATAAAATAGAATATATGTACATATAAAAAAATGTAAAATTATATCTTCATGTCTATTTGTATTCATGTATTTGTATTGTGTTTGTTATAGTTCTGAAGAAGATTGCTGGGGCAATCGAAACTGTCAATTGTGGGTTGTAAAAAAGCAATGTAAAAAGAATATAGATGATATTAATATTATATGGTTTTGGCAATGCAATAAGAAAGATAGTCCATGGAATATAGCTAAGGAAACAATACTGAAGCATGCTCCAGCATTATCATCAAATTTGGGGAAACTAACCAAGACCTCAATGGGATGTTCCTTACCACAAGGGTCTACATATATAACAAGTGACAATAGAATCAATATGAATTATTTCATAAGTGCTATAAATTATAATTGTTGAAGAAGATCCAGAAGTGATCAATGTTTGTATGCAAAACTGTCCTTTAATTGCGATTATTTTAGAAGGTGTTCATACTAGAGCTTTGGTAGATATAGAAAGCCAGATTTCTATTATAATCAAAAATTTCTTCAAAAGATTTTAGATAGCAATCCTGATATTCTTACATTACCTTTAAAGAAAACCCAAATTATTTTAACCAATGGAAAGAAAGCTAAACTTGAAACTATGTAGATATGGCATAATTTGCTGATTAACCACAAAGATATAGAACATCTATTTGTGGTAATGCACAAATTAGTGCAAGAGGTAATTTTAGATTCTGATTTTTTGCACTATCATAGCTGTGTCATACATTATGAATGGAATGTTGTCATTTGTAACCAAGAGGAGATCAATATTGTCAGTGTTGAGCCAATTTCAGCACCAAAGGTTCCATGGATTTATGTAAATAGTGGAGATTCAGGAAGTTAAGACTAAACTTAAAAACATAAAAAGTTATTCATGTGATGTTCTTGGATCTTTAGAAGATATTCTAATTCAATACCGAAAGATATTTTCTGATAAACCTAATATCATACCTAGATATGTTCATTGCATTAGGGTAAAGAAAGAAATACATTATCAATGTAGGTCATATCCAGTGCCACATCAATATAAGGAGGTGGTAAAGAAACAGATTGATAAGATGTTAAAATGGGGTATTACAGGAAAAAAATCATTCCTACAACAAATTGTTAATAATCGTTGGGGAAAAAATATATGTCCTTACAATTGTGATTGGATACTAGGCAGCTAAACAATATCATTGTACTTGAATAGGATGTGCCTCCATAAATACATGACCTTCTACTTAAGTTTAGAAATAAAACCATATTCACAATGGTAGTCTTAATGGTCAGTTTCTGGCAAATATCCTTACACCCTGAAGACAGGAAATATACAGCATACAAGTATGAAGGATATCCATATATGTTTTAGAGGATACCATTTGTTTTGATTAATAATGGGGCAGGGTTGATGTTTGGATCAGGTATTGTCAAATTATATTAAGAATATTGTAATCATGTATGTAGATAATCAGTTATTGCCTCCTACAATATAGAACTCCTTTACCATTTGAAATGTTTTCTACAGGAGTGTTATGACAAAAAGATCAAAATTAACTTGCAAGAAGAGTACATTTGTAGTTAAAGAGATAATATTTTGGGGACATGCAATAGACAAGACAGCAATCTAAACCCATTCAGATAAACTACAGGCAATTGAAGATTTTCCTATACCTAATAATTTGGGACTATGTAATTTTTATAACTTTGCTAAAGATACTTAACCCCTAGTTAAGTTGTTGCAAAAGGATCAAAAATGAAAATAATAAGATCAACAGCAAGATCATTTTCAAATATTAAAATAAAAATTTTTGCATACTGTAGTGTTACCATATTCAGATTTTAGTTGTTGTTTTTTTATGTCCAATCAAATAGTAGTGGATATGGTTTAGGAGCTGTGTTTTTTCAAATTAACCATCTTCAACAACACAAAGTATTGTATTTTATTAATAGAACATTGAGAGATGTTTAATAGAATTATAGCATGAGAGAGAAGGAAGCTCTGGCTATTTTTTGGGTTTTAACAAGTTTAAGCAATTCTTATTGGACTCTGAAGTTGTTATCATCGATCACAAAAGATTGCAATTTTTGAATAAAAATTACCTGGACAATAATTGGCTCATTCATTGGGGTCTTTTCTTACAAAAGTGCAAATAGTTGCAGACATTCTCAGTCATAATCCTATTAAGATTACTATACAGCATTCTTTAGTACAAGATGCTCTTGTCCTTGCCTTATTTTTAACTATGATTTATATGAATATTATTTTATACTTAGAGAGGTTCCCAATTGATCACCCAACATATAAAAAAATTCAGGAGATACATGAAAAATACCAATTGATTAATAGTACTTTATGTTATGATGTGTTACAAGATAAAATCCATTGGAGGATGATTGTTCCCCACTCCTTACACCAAAACTTATCATGTATGTGCACTGTTTATATAGTCATTATGGTCTGTGAAAAATTAAGTACATTATTTGTCAGGTTTTAACAATATTAAAGATTTGTCAAGGGTATTTAAAGTCTAAGCCTCCTGATAAGACATACACTGAGATTTTATAGCATATCACCCCACAAAGGCCAAATGAAATATTGGCTATTGATTTTTAAGGACTTTTATCATCTTATAGGCAATTCAAATATCTGCTTGTCACTTATGATATATTTTCCAAGTATGTTGCTCTTTATCCTATTAGGAGAACAGATACTAAATCTACTATTGATGTTACAAAATCACCAGTTCCCTTTTATAGAAAAACCTAGGACCACATTATTGGATCATGGTATCCCATTCATCTTTCAAGAGTAAAAATAGTGGATTGATAAGTGTTCAAATATGTTTTAACTTCCATCCACAATCTAACCCTTGCAAAAGAGTAATGAAGGCATTTAATAGGCTTTTTTTGTGTTTATGTAAATGATAACTTTAGGGGTTGAGTCAATTGAGTGCTACAGTTAGTAAATTATATTAACTGGACTTCAAATGAGTTATAGGCTACCCACCTATTTAGCTACATTTTGGAAAGCATAATCCCTTTTTTATAAAGATTCCTTTGCCAATTATTAGAGAAATTGATCATGAAACAGATGTGCAAATAGCTAGAAACAATTTAATAGAAAGAGATAGGCAGAGAAAAAAGAGAGGTAATGATAAATCATGTCAGTTTAGTGAAGATAATCTTGTGGTGGTGAAGGAGAACACTATCAGCAAGCCTGTATTAAATCAGTATAATTTTTTTTTGCCTTATATGAGGGGCCACATAAAATAGCTAAGAAATTCTAAAAAAAATGCATTTATGTTAAAGAATGAAAAGAGTGTCAAAGGAATGTATAATGCTCGTAATTTGAAACCCTATTATGAGACAATACCTTAGGTTATTTTTTAAAATTTTTTTTACATATATAAAATGCCTAATTGTACATAAACCTAAATTTCATTATTGTGATGGTTTAGTTTGGTTAACCATGATTTACTGATGAAATGTTTATTTTGTAGTGATGACCTTATGTTAATTGTTTAGAATTGTTTTCTTTATTTTTTATTAAGGAGGGGGATATTTGTCATTTTTTAATAGTTCATAAGTTATTAAATAAAGAGTAAATTCAAGGTCATATATGTATAATAAAAATGTTTATTTTTGTTTTGGATAAATCTGGAACAAATGAATAATTTATTTATTAAAATTAAAAATAATATTTTACTTTAATTATTGCTGAATGACAACATTTTTTATTAAAATTAGAAGAAAGAAATAACATGTTAAAAAATGAATGTTTAAAAATCTAAATGACATTAATTGCTAGACACAGAACAATTTCAAAAGGAAGAAAACATACTTTCTTTCCCTTAAAAGTTTTGCATTTTAATCTTATCTTATAAATAAATTTTGGACCTGCAGCAAAGAAAATGCATTGTGAGTAGAAAGCCATGGAAGGAAGAAACAGGAGTTCCTTCTGTTCAATGTCTATGATTTAAATGAAATGATTAATAACAAAATATGATGATGACCATTACAGTTAAGACTGCAAAAAATCTATATTATAATATTGACAAATAAAAATAATTGGGCAACATTTAAGGATTAAGAAAATCTAAAGGAGCCTTACATATACATGTGCTAGCATAAAGATACCAAAGGAAATGCTGCTAGATTAAATAAGTTTTACATCTACTAATATTAACAGATGCTTAGAGAAAATCTTACTAATTAACAACAGTTGAAATTATAAATGGTAATCTTTATAAATGTTTATAATATCTTCCTTTTAAAAATTAATAACATTAATTACTATGCAGTCTGTTTTGTCATCTGATAATTTAGATATTTCAATTAATAATAATCAAGTATGGTAAAAGGTCAATTAGAACATAATATTATTTGCATAATTTAATTTAAAATTATAAATAACTTCATAAAAATGTTACTTGGTTAAAATTCATCTGTGCATTTTATTTTTTTCTTGTATGAAAGAAATTTATAGTTAATCCTTTTTTCAACTATACATATTGATAATAATAATTGTAAAAATATATCACATTTAATTGTATTACAGTGAGGGTGAACTATAAATGAATTATAGATGCACATTATAGGATGTTGATTGCTATTATAAATTATTTGTTCTAATCACCACATATAAATTAATGTCTATCTTTATAAATTTATATTGGCATTATTGGCAATAGGTGTTTGATTTTACTACTACATAAACCATTACGTAAATGTTTTACTTTATCCAATAGTATATTCCAGGTTATATTTCACTATACAGTAAAACAGTTAATAATTTTTTTTTTTTGCCAGTCAAAAGCATGCATATGGATTTATTGGCGCTTAGTTCATTGTACATGCAGATATGAACTATTATAAAGCCATTTGTGATTCATTTATTTATTTACACATATTTTTAATTGCCTGAGTATGACATTTACTCAATATATTTAGATTGTCCAAATATGTAATACATAAATGGAGAAAAACACTTGGTGCATAATTATATTTTCATAGGTAGTTGCTCAAATATGCAGGGCCGGATTTAAGGCAATTGGAGTGATTGGGCCCAATCGAGCCCTGCACTTGAAGAGGCCCCGCATCACCACCAAAATTAACAAAAAGTTATTTTTCGAAATATTGAATTTGCATTTTATTTAAATATTTAATATATAGAGGGCCCTGCAAAAAAAATCCAATTGGGTCCCGCACTTATTGGATCTGGCCCTGCAAATATCTAATATGCTTAGTTTGCAGACCAATTAGCACTGCTCAATTTTAATATTTTGAGTACATTTGGGGTTACCCAACCTGAGGGCAATTACTGATAATCAGTTCCATTTATAATATTATTTGTCTAGTGTGATGAACAATATATAATTTCATACTATCATTTATAAATTTTATTCATTATTGGAATACTTTTCTTTACATTTGGCTAGTCCAACAAGGTAATATTACTATTCATAAAACAATGTTGCTGCATTAGCATTGTTCATATATTCTAGTATTAGAATAAATAGTTTTCATTTACAATACATACCTACACACATACCAATACACATTCGTACTAATTCAATGCTTGAGTGACTAGGTGTGATGTGCTTAAGCAGTGTGCATTCTCAATCAAACTCATTATTCAAACATTTTTTATAAAATAATTTAAATGTTAATATATATAAACCAAATTGTTATTTTTTTAAAGTTATATTATTTTTAACCATTTATAATACACTTTTTCTCCTCCCACTTTAAACAAAAAATAAACTGAAAATGATTGAATAAATTAACCTTTTTGCGGAGCTCAGTTTCCAGCATACTGATTTTAGTTTGTAGTTCCTCCTGTTGGTGATGCTGCTGGCTTACTGTCTGCTCAAGCTGGTGAAGTTTAGTATCTTGATTTATCATTTCTTGATATTTCTTCGTTAACTTCTCGTGCTATTTTGTATAGAAATAATTTCACATCATCAATTTAAATTATCCTTAATTACAAAGTAAAGAGACTAATCATAGAAAATTTTTCAATTTTATATATTAAAATTTCGGATAAAAAATAGTTAAATCTCAAAAATCTGGCATGACTCTTTGTTTCAAATAATATAGAAAATATTTATTTTCCCTACTATGTGAATAAAGAAAAAAGTTTTTTATTTTTATATTTTTAATCCAAAAAGGAGAAAATTTTAGTATTTGTGGGCTACAGATTTCATAACAGGAGAAAGATTTAAAAGAGAAATTTCTTTAAAATGAAATTTTAAAGCTATGTATAGTACTTCAATGTCCAACAAATAATTTGTTGATTACTAAGAATCTCTTGACAAAGGAAAACTCTGGACAAGCAATAAAAAAATGCCTGATCACTATCAGTTGTAGTTTTGTCACTGTTTTTGACATAAATCCCAATATAATTCCAGCTTTAGGTTTAATTAAATTCTATTTATGTATGTATACAAAACATCAGCTTTTAAAGTCCATTGCAGAATAAAAGCCTCTGTAATAGTTTTTCCAACTATCTATTCACTGTAAGCTTTTTTTATATAATGATTCAACAAATACTTTGATCACATCATCCCAATCTTAAATTAATTATTTTTCTAATAATCTTATTTCTTGGTGTTCCATCATAGTCAATTAGTTATCATGTCTTCTTGATTTGAATTCAACTCATCTTTATAATAATGTCATATTTTGAGTTTGATTGCATTCCTTTTTTTAAAAAAAAATCTTTGTTATTCCCTTTACATACAGGAAATGTATTAAAAATCAAGCCATATTGTTAATTCATTGGCTATAATTCATTTTCCTTAAAGTTGCTACACTATTGCTTACAAATCAAAATAAAAAGAAATAAGCTACATTATTTTTTAAGTTCTGAAGAGATAATGCACCACACAGCAACTAGTTAAATAGCTTTTCTGCTAGAACAATCAATAAAATGTTTCATTATTTTAAAAATGAAGAAAAAATTTGTGATTGGTGGCTTATTAAACAATTCAAATGTTGCAAAATACCTACATGAATCTGGATACATCATGAAAACAGTTTGCATAAGTTACTAAGAACAATCAGTTCCATTAGAAATATTATTTCATCCAAACATCACAAGTAAGAAATTGCTTTAAAAAAAATGGAATTAATTTAAATATTTATTTACCAAATAAACTAAAACAGGCAAAACTCTCTATACGTATTGCCACTTAATGATGTTTATTGGCTTTACCAAATAAACTGCATATGGAAAATACATAATGGTGCTCTTCACAGATTTATAGCTTTGCTATTGCCTCACAATAAACAATCTCCTTAGGATTAAGCTTAATACTTCACGTGGAAGTTACTTCTAATAATTATTTGAATAAGCAGATCCTTTATGGCTTCAATTACAAAAATATGATATAAAAATCAATTTGTAAGTTAAATAATATGATTTATTAGTACAAAAACATCTACATATTTTAAATCTCAATAAAATAAAAAAGTTGATAAGAGATTTTTAAACTATCTAAATTATGTAAAGATTTCTGCTGACAGCATTTTATTTATAATTATATATTTTTAAAAAAAATTCAAACTTTATATATATTTTTAAATGCATTCAATTGTTGTAATAACACATAAGTTAGTATAAATCACATTGTTTTGAATATTTTTTTTCTCCTTCAGCTGGTGCTAAACAGTAATAGCTAAAATAGGAATTAAACTGTTTGATCTTTAAATTAAAGAATACAAAATTTAACATTATGTTCTAACCAGCTAGACTATTCCATCAAAGGAACAATCAGTAGAAATTATATTTTTATTTATGAAGTCCTTTTAAATTGTTTACCCCACATCTCCTTTAAGGGCAAGATTAATGAATGATTTTCAATCACAATTCATTGACTATAGTTCCATAAGTTAATCTAGTGTGGAAATTCATAATATTTAGAAACCATTCATTTACTGGCTTTAAAAAAAAAAAGGGGGGGGGGAGGGGTTGATGAAAAATATCAAAGGGATTTTCAATAAGTATATAAAATTTATCAAATTTGTACTGCATTTGATAAAACTGTCTGGCATCATTTTAATCTCAGTATTCATGAATTTTAAGGTCAGCAGCTCAATTTCCATACTAATGCCACTGGTTTGGTCAGCAACTTTCTTGAAGAAGAAAAGAGAATACCACTATTTAGACAGTGTATTTTATACTAATAGTTGAATATATTTAGAAATTTTTTTTAAAAACATTTGACAATTCAACTAAATGATATATAACTACACATCAAACTAGCCATGCTTATGCAATATCTTTTAATAAACTTATGTTATCTGCTTATTGTGTATAAAATATTTATATATAAATTTAATTATTTATGAAACAGAAAACCAGATCATATCAAATTTTTCTTGATATTTTTCATCATTCACTTTTTTATTATATGAGTATTTTCACATATAAAAGATGTCAAATGTTCCTTGAGATTTTCCTATGTAAAGAATAGGCAAGAGTCCAATACAATAACACCCAATTAGTTTTTTCAGAACACTGTCAATTCTTTATATATTTACACACAGAAGAAATTCAAAAATAATATTGATTATAAATAAAATAAAGACAACCCTCATACCTGATGATTACAAATCTCGGATAATAGCATATCATTAAATTGAAGCACAGTTATTTGAAAATATCAATACTCTTGATAATATCTAGACCATAAATGATATCACTTTTTTTATTACCACTGTTATTTAATAATTATTTATTATAGTAACTATATGACTCTTACTTTAGATAAATGCTTGATAAAATAATGTGCATCCATTAAATGGTTTGTGCTTAAAAAACAACACACAGCATGTGAATGAAGGAGCCAGTTAAATAAAGCCGAATAATAAAAAAAGTTAGATTAAGATGTGTAATAAAAAAGGTGAACTTACAGACATAAAAAGTCAATCATTATACATCTAAATAACCTAGGTTTCATATGAGCTTAAAAAAAGATGTTTTTCTTAAACAGCATACTTAATCCCAAAGTTGTAAATATTATTAGATTTATTACATTGTGATGGTACTAGGACTTAACCCCAGCCTGTTATACAATATGTTGAGAAATCTCTTTTGAGTAAATTTACATAATTTTGTTAAAGATATGAAGTGTGAAATGCATCTTTTATATTAAAAATTTTCCATCTATTTGTTTTAATCTGAAAAAAAAAATTAAAAACTTTTCTGCAGCATTGCTAATCTTATTTCTATCAAAGAATAATCATGAAAAATCTTTTTTAAAATCAGATCTAAATGCTAATAGCTTTGAAAAGATAAAGAATAAATCAAAGTTCAGGATTATGTTATCACAATGCAGCAGATTCATTGAAAAGTATACATTTATTAATACAAAAATAATTTCTGTTTTAATGACTGAATCTGATGGAATCATTATTAATTTTACAACTAAATGGAAGGAAACAGGTGTATAAATATATATAAACAATATGTTATCATGATTAACAATATTCTTTTTAGTTTATAACTTGACAAAAGTGCAATGTAGTATATGCTGTAATAATCAGTAGATGCTAGAAGGTTGTGCATTTTAATCTCTATCCAATGCCCTTTCCATACAATATCCTCAGATTAGGTTTTAGCTTATGGCTCTCCTCCAGCACCCATCTTTTACCTTTTTGATTAACTATAAATTTAGTTCTTCAGTTCAAATTGAAAACAATTTCCAATCTAGACGAATTTGTCTGTTTAATTATACTGATATGAATCTAATGCAACATCTATATATTTTGATGTCTCTTTTTTTAATAATAACAGTGATCTCTATCCTTTGTCTAGAATTGATAGTAAACCATTAAAACATCACACAATCATTCTTTTTTTATAATTACATAAACTGTTAAAACAGCAGATTTTTTTTTCTACAATATAGTACAACTTTCTAGCATCTATTGGTTACTAAAGTTTACATTAGATGGCACTGTTGTATGGAAAAAATTTGTTACTGTTTTAAAAGCTTGTGTAAATAGAAAGTGATTGTATGATGTTTTGAATATATATACAAATTAGCTTGCATTAAAAACATTATTGTGTTTTCAATTTGTGCTGATAGCTTTATAACTAACAAAAAAGATAAAAGATGGATGCTGAAGGAATGCATTAGATCCAAAGATTTAGATGCACTGTTCCCAGATCCAGAGCTCCTCATTAATGAAAGCCATAGACTAGAAATTAGTGTGAAGATATTAGGTGTGAATGTACTCAATAAGGATTAAAATGTACAACCTTATAGCCTAATGATTACTAAAGTTCACACTAAGTGGCACTATTGTGTGGAAATTTTTTTAAAAATACATCATCATACTACTGTGTTGTGTAAGCATAAAGAAAGAGTGATGTATAACGTTTTAGTGGTTTGACAAATATATATCGAATTTAGTCAGGTATGTAATTTTTATAATCAGGCTGCTTTTTTAAAAAAGGTAGATGTATCACATCACTTTAAAAGTTTTCAATTCTAAATAACTTGTATTTTATTATATATTTAAGAAATTTGCTTTGGAAAAAAAGTTGCTAATCTCAAAAGTTTCTTTTAATCTTAAGATAATTGTTTTTAAAATTTTTATCAGATTTTTTTAAAAATGTATTTCAAAATAATTTTTAAATTGACAATAAACATATCTTTGATAATAATGGTTATTGTTAAACCTTTTGATTTATGACACATTTGAAGCAATTCCTTAAAAGAAAAAAAAAGTCATGTGACAGATCAACATTAGCAAAAGCCAATTTGCTTTGCTACTGCTTTTATTAATTTTGTCAGTCATTTAATTCATCTATGACATTGTTTGACATTAGTTGGTTGTCCATAAAATTTATTTATATTAGACAGTTTTTATGTGATCGAATAAGAGCAAATGTTATTACTGCAAATGGAAAACCTGAGGCATTTGAAATGAAAACTGGTGTTAAATAAAGATGTGTATTACTTCAGTGACTCAATCAAACAGGGATCAAGATATATTATGGATTGATGATGGAATTTTTAATATGGAACAATTAAAAGCAAATACAATAACTTCTTCGTAGTTACTGGATTTACAGTATACTGATGATTGTGCTACTTTTGCCAGTTCAAACAATGATTTGCGGAATATACTTAATATTTTGAATGAAACATATTATGAAGATTTTAGTTTATTAATTAATACTTAAAAACTCAAGTTCTTTATCAGATAGTGACAGAAGAAAAATACTCAGCAATTTTTAGTTTGGATGGTTATCAGTTTGAGAATGTAAACATGTTTAAATACTTTGGTAATTTTATAAGTAGAAACATGGATTTAGATGTTAAAGTACAATATATACACCAATGTTCTGCTGCTACTTTTAACAAGTTAAAAGATAGAATAATTTATCACAAGGAAATAGTTATTTTAGGAAGTGACAATGTTTCATAAAAATCAATCAATATGTTTTACAACTTGCTGGGTGTGATACTGCAGAACTTACTATTGTAAAATTACAACATCATTGGATTGGACATGTAAAATAAATAAAAAATGAAAGACTTTGTAAAAGAATGTTTTATGGTGAATGTGAGCATGATTTTCATGAGAAAGATAGATCTATCTATATTTATAACATTACCTCAAAAATATTTTAAAGAAGTGCAATATCACTGTTTCCATTGGGAAGATATGTCAGACAATAGAATACATTGGAGAGCTACAATTAGGCAGGATAGTTTTCTGCTGAAGAAATTAAAAGATAACACCTTAAAATATCAAGAAAACAGAAAATGGACTATATGTGGGCTTATTTGGTGATTTGTAGACTGGTTTGTCTAGTCATCACAACACTCATTTCTAGAGTAGTTTTTTTTCTTTTCTTTTTGAAATTAGAAAGGCCAAATTCATTTAAGATTGGCTGTTGATCATCATCATCATCATCATCATCATCATCATCATCATCATCATCTTTATTATTATTATTATTATTATTATTATTATTATTATTATTATTATTATTATTATTATTATTATTATTATTATTATTATTATTATTATTATTATTATTATTATTATTATTATTATTATTATTATTATTATTATTATTATTATTATTATTATTATTATTATTATTATTATTATTATTATTATTATTATTATTATTATTATTATTATTATTATTATTATTATTATTATTATTATTATTATTATTATTATTATTATTATTATTATTATTATTATTATTATTATTATTATTATTATTATTATTATTATTATTATTATTATTATTATTATTATTATTTAAAAACTGAATCACCTTAGATTAGTTGAATACTAGAAAAATAAAAAAATGCTTGATATGTAAAAAATATAAAAATATGCAATTAGTTTATTAAAATTTTAAAAAATATTAAATAAGTTGTATTTAAACTATTATTTTCATAAATACAAATATTTACTATAACAAGGTAAGAAGTCTTGCAGAAAACATTATTGTCAAATGAACATATCTAGCAATACAAAAATTTAAACTGTTGCTAGTAATTAATTATGAATTTGAAATAAAATCAGATTAGATCTACTTTGATTAGCACATATCTGAAAGTGGTAATAAATTTTTTTCTTTGTATCTCTTGCAGCTACTATTATCAATATGCTAATAGTGTTATCATATGAAATGAGGCAATTTAATGCTTTAGCAGTAGTTCACTTGTGTAGTACCTTACAAACTAGTATAAATGTGATCTATAGCAAATCAGAATATTAACATCAAAAATATAAGAATTATTTATTGGTAAAATAAATTCACAAAATAACAAATTTTTGCCAATTCATTTTACTATTAAGCATCTGTGGAGATTAAATCACAAAGTCTATTGATGTTTAAAAAAAAGATAGTTTGCAAATGAATAAAGTTAAGAACTAACTAGCAGTGTACAAAATACAATCTAGATTAGTTTTTAAATCTTACTATTGAACTTTTAAACTATATTATACTTTTTATCTGAAATATGGAAACACCTCAGCCATAAAAGTGGGAGCTATAAACAAATTCTGTAATAGTAATGACTATTGTAGAGTTTCAATGACAGAATTAGTTGAAGTATGGATCTTCTATACATACATGAAATGATTATTTACCTAATTGGTATATTGTATTAAATGTTATATATGATGTTGCTTTTATTAAAAAATTAATTGAAAATGTCTAAGATTGCCTGAAATCACACAGCCAAATAAAAATTGGGAAAAAAAAGATATTAATTTTATATATTTAAAAAAAAAACTAACTCTCTATCATTCTATAATATGAGATGAATAAAAAATATTAACACATTATACATATAAATAGTTAGGCAAATATCTATACAAATATTTAAATATATAGAAGTTTTGATTTATATTTATTATATACGTATAATAAAATCTCACTGCTTTGTTCACAGAGTCATTTTTGATTGCTCTATTAGTACATGGTAAGCCCTCTCTCCCAGTGGAATAGAAGTATTATATATTATTAATTAAACAAAATAGAAAAAATATAAATTTTTGGTTTAAGGAAGATTTAGTCATGATATATTTGCATATATATCTGTGCCACTTAATATGAAAATCCTTTTTTACAAATCTGAATTTAATTAGTTTGCATGATTAGAATTAAAGAACATTATCAGTGTAGTATTAATACAAAGTTATGAAAGATTTTAAAAAAATTATATTTGTTTAATACACACTGCATGAAAGATACATAATGACATTAGTAAATTTAAATAATATTGATAGTCTTAATGATTTGTGATAATTATAGTTGTAATCATATGCTTATGATGAGAAAAAACACAATTCAGTAAAGATTAATTTGTTTTTCATAATGGAGATATTGCATATATAGTCGATTTCATCTTGCAGTAGAATATACTGAAACTCTGTTGCCCAGCATATGATTAAGCACAATTTAGAATCTTTCATGTTGACTTTCTTTTCATTGATCTAAAAGTAAACTAGTAACATCAATTTCATATTATGAAAATAATGGAGTAATTTCTATCTAGTTTGATGCATGTTTATTATTATATAGGTAGAAGATATAATATTTAAATATAAGTATAATGTATATACTTAAGCTTGTTGTAATTAGAAAGGATTTGAACAACAACAACAACAAAAAATAACTAAAAATAAAAAAAATTAATTAAAAAATTATTAAATAAATAAAAAAGCTTTTTCTTCTCAAAGATTTTTACATGCTGGAGAAATATATAATACTGTAAAAAAGTTGACAATAAGATATAATCGAGACCAATTTTACGTATTCCTTTACAAGATTTATCATTGACTTTTTATATTAGATTACCTAATTTTTTTTGTCAGTTGTTGTTGAGTAGTCTCCAAAGCCTCCAGATCTTATATCATTTTATTTTATATGTGGGATACTTTTACTAGAAAAAGATATAAAAGAATGCATTTGAAAGACAATAATGTGTATTTACAATCATATGAAGCACATTTTGTGAATAAAATGATAGTTTGTAAAGAAAAGACTGTTTTCCTAAGTATGGAGATTTTTGAATAATTTTATAGATATATGTGTATAAACGTGTGTATATATATTTATAATATTATTATTCAATGTCTGTATTTTTAAAGCAATATACGTAATTATATAACTGAATACACCTGGGTCTCATTTTACGCGATAGATAGGTTCCTCAGAAAACACGCGCAAACGAAATCGCGCAAAAATAGACGTAACTTACATTGAAAAAGGGGGATGCGGTCTGTGATTTTTCAAAATTCGCATAAAAGCAAAGCACCAACGTAAAATTACTTTAAAATTCGCGCAAAAAAAAAAGGTAATTATAACGTTATCGGGCTTGGCCACTTGATGATATTGTTGGAAGTCAAAAATAATACAATACAATGTTCAGGGCCGCGTTATTTTTAAATTGAATCGCTGTTTTTTTTTTTTTTTTGGTTATTAATTTATTGATTGCTATAACTTTTTTTTATTTAAAAAGTTGTTTAACGTTAATTTATATAACTTTTTTTTATTTAAAAAGTTGTTTAATTTTAATTTTGGATTTAGTAAACGACAAGCTTTTTTTTATTTTTAAATCGCTGTTTTTTGACAAAGCTGCTACTCTGTGATGTCTCTTTAGCGATGTCTTTCGCTTAATTATTGGTAAACGACAACCTTTTTTTTTTTTTAAATCGCTGTTTTTGGACAAATTATCATCATTCCTCCTTTTTAGTTATTAATTGATTGATTGCTAGAACTTTTTTTGTGATGTCTATTTAGCGATGTCTTTCCCTTAATTATTGCTTTCTACATAACAAAACAACTGTGTAGGGTTAGGGTTAATTTTAGGGTTAGTTTATGGTTAGTTTTAGGATTAATTTTAGGGTTAGTTTAGGGTTAGTTTTAGGGTTTGTGTTCTGTTGTTTGTAATGTTAAAATAAAAAATATCATAACCGATGTCGGACAAAAGAAAAAAACTCAAACTTTTTTAAACAACAACAAACACATATAAATGTCTTCTTTACTTATTAAACATGTTTATAATATGTGCTTTCTATGAAATTTATAAAAAATCGTGTATATTTTTATTGGACAGCAGAAATACTCTGCTTCTGTTTTCGGCAACTGCGGAAAAAGTTACAATCACCAGACATTTTATGAACTACGTGGTATTTCATGTGAAAACAAGATTTCGCACGCGAACTTGGCCGAATTCCTTTGACGTACTCTTGGCAAGCTTTTACATATTACACCTTCTCTAAATAAGGGTGTGGCCATTTGGAAAATTACTATAAAGTCAGGTTTCTTAAATTCATTACAAATACAAAGATTGTGTAACGTATATTGTAAAAATTTGACTAATCAAAATATACACACATATATATCAAACTGTACACGAAAGATAAGTGTGTGGATTCACAATAACTGTCGCAAAGCAGAAATAGACCATATTATTTCTGCGTTACGTCATCATCAACGGCCTTCTAATAGCTAAGACAAACATTAGATGTTTTCTATAGTCATAAAGAAGGCCTTGTAAACGGCATTTGTTAGGTGCTTTGGTGAGCCAGAACACCATCAAATGGCAAGCCCAATTAGGTTATAAGTACCATATTTAATTTTATTCAAAATAATATATTTTTATGCATAATTTACAGTACAGTAATTTAAATTTTTTTATACACGTTTTAATTATTATCGCTATTTGCCCAAAAAGATGTTTGTTTGCAAACTAATAAAAAATCAGATTCTCATGTGATGTGATGTGATGTATTTGGCTTCTCATTAAACGATGTCAAGAATATCTCAGCAATTATTCTCACAAGAGAAAATACAACTAGCGCCAAGTTCACTCTCATGTTGTGTTAACGGTTTTCTGTTGACGACGACAATGATTTTATTAATTGTTTATGAACTTAGACTTATGATAATAAAAAGACATTTATTCACCACTGCTGGGAAAAATTTAATTAAAACTAACAACTAAAAATTAAATTCCTATTTTTGTCTTTAATTTTCAATTCTGTTTAAAAATCAAATTTCGTTTTACATCACATTAATTTCAAATCGCCCGTAAGTAATTTTTAAATTGTTAATTACAATTAAAAATCAGATTTTAATTTTTAATTGTGCCCACTGCTATTACTGACCTTTTAAAAATAAACTTGTGGACACTAAATGATTAATAATTGATTACGTTCTTTTTTAAAAAGCAAAAACAGAATGTGATTTAAAATGCAAAATTAACACGCACAATGTTTAAACAAATTTACATTATAATCTTGTAAAATTTAATGTGTGTATACATAAAATGTGGAAATCATGATTTTAATTTCATTATTGCTTAAAATCTTACTATTATAAAGCACTGAAAATATTGAAATTACTAAGATGAAAGTCGAATTCCAATAATGTGCTATTACTTTCAATATAACGTAAGTGTGCAAAATTTATTATTTAAAGTAATAGCGCATTATCGGACTTCGACTTCCAGTGAAAGACGAATCGCGTAACTTCAAAATCGTGTTAAATAAGTCCGCGTAAAAAGAGACCCAGGTGTATTTGTAAATACAGTAATTAAATAATTAAAATTTTTATCCACTTAGGAGCACTTTCGATTATCTCAGTAATCTGTGTCAACTAAAGCTTTGAAATGCTAACTTTCCCACAATTCTGTGATCTTAATGTTTGCTGCTTGCCTGTTAATTAAGTCATGTTTATATTTATATATTAGCATAGCTTCCTTTATTTTTCTTTTATTGTTATTTTTTTCAATTTGCAATATTTTTACACTGTTAAAATTGAAGTCAAAACTATAAATACACGATTTATTATGGTCGTAAAAAACAGATGCTGAAATATTATTATCCACTATGCAATTTTGTTTCAATTTCTGAACTCATTTTAATAATAGCAAGTGTTCTTTAGTTCTTTTTTCCAATGTACATCTAGATTCACCTATATATCCATTGCCACACCTACATCATCATCATCATTATCAATCATTATCAATCCATTGCAGGATGAAGGTCTCTCCAAGTTTAATCCATCTTTTCTGATCTTTAGCTTCTCTTTTCCACATCACCCCTGCACACTTTCTTATTTCATCCATCCATCTCACATGTGGTCTTTCTGGGCCTTTTACAATCTCTTGGAATCCAGTTTAAAATTTCAATTGTCCATCTATTATCATCTCTTCTAGCAATATGTCCAGCCCAACTCCACTTCAATCTTTTAATTTTTTCAATGAGGTTAGTAATACTTGTTTGTTCTCTTACCCATACATTGCGTTTTCGATCTCTTCTTGTTACTCCCAACATACATCTCTCCATACTTCTTTGAGTGGCCAGACAACCAACATATCCATTTATAAATGACACAATTTTTATTTATAAATGAGGTTTTATCTTTGGAGTTATTTATTAATTTATTTAATGTAGGTGTGTAAAATGCAATATCGTATTTTCCTTTATAAATTTTCCTTATAAAATTTACTTGATCATTTGAAATATATGGGATTGATATCCATATTTTTTTATTAGCAGGCAAATCAATATTATTAAAATTTTTATTTTTATATTTTGTATTAAAATCTCTAATAACATTATATATACGATTATAACTGTAGCCAACATTTAACAGTTCATTCGAATATATTTCAATATTTTTGCCTTTATCCGATGAATATTTGCAAAGACTATTATTTCTAAATGAGAAGGACTTCAAACCTTCCATTTTGTGTGACACTGGCACTTTTGATTTATATGGAATATAACCTCTTTTTACTATTCATTTAATGGTCATACAGTAATTCAGCATGCATTGATTTCTAGTTATTTTAAGATCAAGAAACTGAACGCACATTAAATCTTCATCTGTTTTTATCCATTTTAGGCCTTTTAAACCATTCAATTCTTTAAACAATTCATTAATTGTATTTGGTTTACCACATATAAAAATATCATTAACATATCAATAATGTACAGTAATATTTTTTTGATAATATTCCTTTTTTATGATATTTTCTTCATATGTAGAAATTAAACAAATTAATAAATAACTCCAAAGATAAAACCTCATTTATAAATAAAAATTGTGTCATTTATAAATGGATATGTAGGTGTGGCAGTGGATATATAGGTGAATCTAGATGTACATTGGAAAAAAACTAAAGAACACTTGCTATTATTAAAACGAGTTCAGAAATCGAAACAAAATTGCATAATGGATAATCATATTTCAGCATCTGTTTTTTACGACCATAATAAATCATGTATTTATGGTTTTGACTTCAATTTTAACAGTGTAAAAATTATGCAAATTGAAAAAAATAACAATAAAAGAAAAATAAAGGAAGCTATGCTAATATATAAATATAAACATGACTTAATTAACAGGCAAGCAGCAAACATTAAGATCACGGAATTGTGGGAAAGTTAGTATTTCAAAGCTTTAGTTGACACAGATTACTGGAATAATCAAAAGCGCTCCTAAGTGGATAAAATTTTTTAATTGTTTAGTTACTATATTTACAAATATTCAGTTATATAAGTATATATATATATATATTCATGTGTGTATGTGTGAGTGCCTAACAATTTATGCATGTTCATGCAGTTTCATAATAAAAAGACAAATTAAAATTTCACTTACATCTTGTTTAAGACTTAAATAAGCTAAATTGAGATCATTATATTTGGATTCAATCCCCTTCAGCTTTCGCAGCTGATCCTCCAGAGACACACATGTTTTCTCAGCATGTTTTCTTAAATGTTCTTCAGTCCAATAATTTTCACGCCATTTGGAAACTTCTTGATTAGCTTGCTGTAATTCCTTTTCCTAATGTAAATTATATATATATTTCTGTCAATTCTTATACAGAGTTAAATTTAATTACTTTCAGCTAAGTTTATAATATGTTATAAATAATAATAAAATAGATATGTAATATTTGCAATAATATGAGGTAAAATGGCTTAAGTGAAATCAAGTTTCTGTGCATAAACTACATACCCTGAAACCTTAGTAGTTAATTTAAACATTTCCACCTTCTGAAACCTTTTATATCATGATAAACCAACTATTTCTTCTTCCTATTACCTTTTTCCAAACCATAACCAATAAAAACTACTAAAATTAAGGCATTCTTCTATCTATTTATTTAATTTTGTTTATGTACTAGATAAATAAGTTTTGCAACTTTTTATTATAATAATAATTTAAAAAATATCAAAATATGAAATGGATCTCAAATTGGTTATTAACCTATCTATCACACAATAAGAAAAAACAGACATTGTAATTACTTTTGATATTAGACTTTATCTACATAAAAGTTTAATTATATTTTTTGTATGCATTTTGTATTTAAAATAATAAATGACATTTTTTTAACGGATTGCAACTTGAATATCATTATAAAGTAATTTATAAATTTGACTGATGATATAAAAAATGAATTTGATAAGTGCAAATGGCATTACCTAAAAAAAAAAAAACTTTTATATTATTATTATTAAATATTTCAATTATTTTAAACAGTATATTCAATCTAAAAAGAAATTGCCCATAAAATATATCAACACATCATTTAAATATGCATTTATGAATCCAAATATATTAGTATTTTATTTTCAGACTACTAAAAAAGATTGTTTGGATAAGCAACTGAATGTTAGCTGAACTTATGAATACTAATAGTTTGTGAACTTTTAAAACATCATTCTGTAAGTTTTTAGATATACATAATTACTTAATACTTCCGTTCCAATCTTGTAATAGACCATATACTTAGTAGTAGTAATATATATATATATAATTGTAAATATAAATTTCAGATAGGTTAGTGAATCAGTAAACAAAACAATTTGTCTTTCCAAGCTTAAAGAACTTATCATCATTGTCATTTTTAATCATTATTAATCCACTATATTCCAAAAAATTTCCTTATTCATCCATTTCATAATCAATTTCTAAAATCACTTGGGATTCAGTTTACGACTTCAATTTTCTATCTATTATCTCTTTTAAAAATTATCCAGTACAGATCTATTTTACTCTCTTCTTTTTTCAATAACATCAATATCTATTTATTCTTTCATCCATACATTTTGCTTTCAGTCTCATCCTGTTACTTCCAACATACAACTCTCCATATTTGAGTAGCCTGAAGTCTCTATATTGCTCTTCTGTTAATTATTCAAATCATGGCAAATATTTTTTTAATATTAACTTGTTTCTGTCAAAATCACTCCATCCAAAGTTTAATTCTGTGATTATTTTCATCCATTATTGATTCCATTTGTAGTAATAATTTCACCAACACTTCTAATTTATTTACATCATTCTTTATTTTCTCATGTGGAAAACTATTAAAAGTTATTTTAATCTTTTAAACTCCCCTTTTGTGTTTTCATCTGATAACTTTTGTAATATCTAGAAATTCTTACAAAAGCTAGATAACAAATGATCTACAGTTATTTATATTTGTTAATTTACTATCTCTAGAAAACTATTTAAAAAAGTTTTGGAGATATGGGATCATCCTGTCATCTCCTTATCAATGTTAATTTTTTTTCTTCAGAATATGACAATATCCTGCATCTATATTTTGATGGTCCAACATTTTAATACTGCAGAAACGTAAGAAATCAATTTTTTTTTTCATAATTTGAAAATATGAAACTTTATGACTACTCATATTCACTAATCCTGTTTGTAACTTCTTATAACAATTGGATATGATTTACTGTATTAAAATCATCTTTAAATTGAATTTGTTCTTTAATTTATTTGAATCCATGATTTGTTGTAGACTGATTGTAATTATTTTGATAAAGACTTTATATATAATTGGTAAAGAAGTAATAGGTTTGTAGTTTATATCTTTTTTTTTTTCACCTTTCTTACACATCACCACATTCTTCTAATTATCTGACTCATCTTGAATATTAAACATTTGGTATATAGTTTTGACAGCAATTTCTCTATTTCTTCATCCAATTCTCATAAGCTTCAGAAAATTTTCTAAAGCTTTACCATTGTTTAGTTCTCATGTTTGACAATATAAAAAATGATATAATTGTAGGAGTTACTTTGTTTTCTCATTATTTATTATTGTATAATTCTTTGCAGAATTCTTCCCCATTTCATGATATTACCTTTCTTTTTAATGAAAGTGTCATCTTTTCTTCTTATTGTTGGAACAATTTTTTTTTCTTCCATCAAAATGTTGTGTTACTCTTTTGAAAATTTTTTTTATAGTTTTCTTTGTCATTTCATAATTATATTTCCTTATATCATCATTAACTCTTTTATGAAACTTTATAAAATTCCAGATATTCTTCTAAATGGATTATTTTGAAGTATTTTAATATTCTTTCTTTTTTCATGTGTAAATGAACTTAGTAGAATATTAGTTATCCTCTTAATAATGTCATGCAAGCCTAAATCGCTAGCAAAGCCTGTTACTATCTTGAAATAATTTGCAAGTTTTTACCTAAATTCAATGGAGAATTTCTAAGTTTAGAGATATCAACAAATAATACCATATTTTTTAACTGCTTTTATTTCTTTGCATTAAGATATAACTTATATTTTACAAATTGATGATCACTTCTAGTACTGAATCCAATAATAACAATATAATCTTGAAGTACATATTTTCTGTTAGTCAAAATATAATCCAGTTTTACTATATTTTTAGTTAAATGCTTTTATATACATTTCCATTTTGATTTTTTTTTTCTTTTTAAAAAGAATTCATAATATACTTATTTTCTTTTCCACAAATTTATTTTCTTTTCGATTATGCCTCCATATTCTGATTTATACTGAACCCATTTGTATTTACATTATAGTATTTCTAGCATTAATATCAATCATAATAATTTTAAATGTTTAATTTGATCTAAAACATTCTATACATGAAAATCTTGCAGTTCTAAAAATCATTACAGTGAGAATTTGTTGTGGCATAAATCTGAATTATATGTATCTGATATTTTCCATTAATTTGAATAATTAATCTTGATACTCTGTCTGATACATCAAAATCTCCACAATGTTAATTTTCCATTTATTTATAAAGAATCCCATTTCATTTGTGTTTCTAATATCTGCACCTTTATAGCAAAATACATATTCATTTTTCAAATCAATTGTCTTTTCTTTTTATTTTTCTTTCTTCATAAAGTCACACAATGTCTCAATTAATATTAGACAGTTTTTCTTCCAATTCACTCAATCTTTCTTCATTTGAAAAATTGCCCTAAATAAAATATTATCATCAAATGGCAGCCTAGATTTCCAATCAGAGGATTCTTAGCATCCTCTATGATTAATCACTATCACTGCTATGGCTGATAACTTTACAACTTTCTGATAATGAGAACCATAATTTAGTTTTGTTTGTCATGGTTGAAACTGCAAAAAGAATGCAATATCAAATGAAACATCATATTTTTTTCTATTCTAATGAATAACTATATTATTATCATTAACTAACATTGTTCCACACTTATGATAAATAGTATTAATTATATAATACATGATATATTGAATCAATAAATTCTAATATTTGTTTATATAAAAATATAGTCAATTAATATTTTACATATAAGTAGAATACATTAAGAAAATGCAGATTATAATTTTATAAAGAATCAATTTTGTGTATTTAATTGAAAAAATGAAGTGAAAAAAAACATTAAGATATAAGCAACCATAAAACATTCATTTTAAATTGTTTTTAAACAGGCAAAACTCTCTATATGTACTGCCACTCAGTGCAAGCCAGAGTAATCAATGGATACCTTCTGGCATCCATTAATTACTATGGCTTGCATTGAATGGCAATACATATAGAGAGTTTTGCCTGTTTTAATAACAGTTAAGAGCAAGCATAAGAAATAGTGATCATGTGAAGTTTAGTGGCTTAAATTGTTTTTGATTATGAATTCAGTAAAACACTGTAGTCATGCTATTATATAAGTATACATTGACCTACACATAGTAGGAAGTTGATTATTCAAACTGTCAACAATGCAGAAAAAAATAGCTACTCTACCTTTTTTTAATTATTGATATTTTCCTCCTGCCATTTAATGCATTCATTTCTTATTATTTAGTTGAAGGTATATGCAATAAAACGATAATATAATAACAAATCTGCCATGAAAAACAGTAATTATAGTTGTTAAGTTTAAGAGATATTTATTTCAAACTGCATTTTATTTTTTAATGTTAGAACTTATTATATTTTATTAAAATTATATCAAAATAAAATTTAATTTTTCTTTCTTTCTTAAAAATGATCATGCATTATTTAAAATATTTGGATAGAGGAGCTACTATTTGAAACTTTACATTTCCATTATAAAATTTCAATGCTAAAAACAATGAATGCCCATATAAGTAAGAGATTAGAAGTTTCCATTCTCTCAACTATATTTATAAAATTCATAAAATCAAAACTATCGTTTATTCTGTTAAATTTGTATTTTCTCTTCTCTAATTTTTACACATTATTAAACTATCATTCTTTAAATTCTTTTTCTTCTTGCATCAATTTCTAGAATGCATTCAAAACTTTGATTAAGATATGATGTATATCACTGTTGCTTCACAATGTTTTGATTGTTATTTTAAGCAATTCATTTGAATTATTATTTCACATCTCAAAATTTAATCGTAATAATCACTATACATTCTTTCATTGAAACTGAGGTTTATATAAATTGATTTGGTGGATTATCCTTTTCCTTAATTAACTTGAATAATCAATGACCTACTGTGTATGTATATATACGCATGCATATATGTCCATGTAAATAACCTTTTGAATAAGTTCTTGACTTTTTTTCTGCAAGAGGGATTGATAATATGCGCCCTCTGTATCCATAGTTTGTAACTCTTTCTCTTTCTTTGCTAATTGTATCTGCAAACCTTCTAATTCATCTTTAAGATTCTGGGCAAGAGCAATTTCACTAGGGGAAGTCTGAAATAAAACCATCATTCAAAAAAACATTTGGATAATATTTATTCTTATTCAGTAAAAAAACAAACTACAAAAGAGAGATTTACTTAAATAATGAAAAATATACAGCATGTATAGAAATCACCCGTAACTTTGATCCAAAATAAAATTCCAATTTGCAGCAATGAGCAGACCTTGTCTTAGAGAGAAATACCAAGTTTTGTTTGAGTACTATTTAATGACATATGTGGCAAGATATATCATAATGGTGATCCTTTTTTTTTTCAATATCATAGCCATGCAGGAAAAAGCACAAATATTATGTGGTTTGTATATTTGTGACTTATCATAGATTATATGTACAATGTTTTAGTATTTGATAATGATGTCTTGCCTCAAAAGCATGTGCCATATTTAAAGAGACAAAAAGTGTTTTAGTATTTGATATTTAATGAGACAAAAAATCTGATATTTTGAAAGTAATTCATGGAACTCACATTAAATGTCTTTAAACTTTAAATGTATTCAGTGATAAATATAATTATATTTTCAATATTTTTTTTAAATGACAAAATTGAAAGATTATTTTTGTATATACTAAATACTTATTTGTGCTTCATATAATGATTTTAAATTCCTGTGCTTTAAATTTTAATTATAATGGCCAAACTTATGTTAGAAAAGCACATAATAAATAATATATGAAAGCATAATACATTAAGTTTTAATGCAATACAATTCAAAATTTATGCTTCAACATAATTATATTTTATGACATTTTATTTAATTCATTTGTCCACCTTATAGAAATATTTTTTCATTTGCCAGTAAGTTTCATAATTCTATTTCCAATCCTGACTTTAATTTTGTCCAGAAAATGAGATTTTGATAAGTAAATATTTTATCATTAATTCTTGAAGCTTATTACTGGTGAATGTAAATAAGGTGATGTTTAAACTAACCAAAATCTGACAATACTAAAATTATATGTCATTTACAATCTATATTCAGTTTATTTCAAGTCTTTTCAAATTTTTTTACAAATTATACAAAATTTCAAACCAATAAAATATTGCATGACTCTATTACATGATCTTCAATTTATATCACTACTTCTTTCAGCAGCATATTTTACTCTGTCATTAGAGTTATGCCACCTAATGTAAGCTTTAGTAAATAATAGGAAGCCAGATAATAGTGCTTAATTTAGTACTTACTACCTTATCCAATATTCCCAGACTAGTTTCAAGTTTAAGTTTTTCATCAATGAGTAGTTTTGGAATTGTAACAATGCATTTGGACTTTTAGGATCTAAGGCACTTTCATTATAGTAGCCATCATTTATCTCTCTCTTTTAAACTATTCTCACTGATGAAATCCATAAGCTTGAAACTAGTCTCAGGATATTGACTAGGAGAATGCTAGATAGGATTAATTAAGCACCATCATCTGATATTCACTAGTTACTAAAGCCTACAATAGGTGGCATAGCTGTGGAGAAAAGAAAAAAATATGCTGCTGAAACAATAATAATGCAAGCTAAAATCATGGTTTATAATCATGTGATATTTAATTAGTTTTATACCATTTCCGATCACAGGATAGAAATGCTTATAGGGGTTAAAAAAAACTAAGGATACCATAATATATAGATACTGAAATGTTTTCAGATCAACATGACTATACAAGTAAGTTGGCTTGGATTGATAACATTATATTTTGGTATTATTTAAAAAAGACAGGAAAATAGTAACTGCTAGAAGGAAAGTACATTAGATCTTAATAGTGCAAGGGTATTAGTCCGAGGTCCAAAGATTCTCAGTGATGAAAGTTATAAGCTTGAAATTAGTCTGGGGATATTGGACATTACAGGAGATTTATTAAACATCATTCTCTGGTATCTATTAGTTACTAAAACTTAAGTAGGTGACATAGCTATAGTGAAAGGGAAAAAATATATAGCTGATAATAGTATTAATACATTGAACAGAAATGAACCAGTCATCTCAAAAATTATATAATCACTGATTACACTTGGCTCTTATATAAGTAAACTTAATATAATATAATGAGCATGCTAATAGCTCTAAACAAGCTTTTTTGATAAATGCTACAAGATAAAGCATTTAAAATCTATATTTAGAATTATCCCTAACAAGTAAACTTACAAATATGTATACATTAATATTGTAAAAGATCATTTCTAAATAAGCAAGAGAAATGGAAAAAAATAATAGTAATGCACAAAGAATTCCATTTTATCATTTGCATGTGTTGGCGTGTGTGATTTGCAACCATAATTCAGAATATCAGTGAACTGATCACAAATTTAGTTTTCCTCTTATTTTCTTTTAATTAATTTTTTATCTTATTCTTTGGAAATTTTAATGATTTAAAAAAAAATTGCATAATAAGTTGTATTTGTAACCAGTACAAAAAATAACTGAGATCCCATCAGTAATAACTGGTATAAAAATTAACTAATATAAATACATAAATACTCAACATTATTAAATGCCAATCTATTTAGATGACTATTAGCAAAATTTATTTTGTGCCTGCATTCAAGTTGAATTCAGTGAATAAAAATTAGGGATATTTCAAAATATTTATATAATACATAGAAGAATTCTGTCGTGAAATAGCAATGTATTACAGTAAAAATTCTGCAACTTTCCTTAAAAATGTGATGATGATATGAAAGAATATATATATATATATACAGTATATCAAAATAATTTTGTTTGAAGTTATTTTCCAATATACATCTAAATACTAAATTATATTGCTTAGTACATATAATGAGGGTTTGGAGTAAAAAAAATTATCAAGTCATCATTGTTGAATGATTGCTCAAGGGAAGCTTCCATCACCTTCTACAAGCTCTATTTTTTTCTCCAACCTTCAATTACTATAATTATTCTCCTATTTAACATCCATCAGTATTCAATATTTTTATTTCATAATTTATGATTTTCTCTTGTATACTAATTACTATTACTCTCCCTCTAAAAACATGTCTTCAGTAAATATATATTTTTCATTTATCTGTTGTTAATATTTCCGTAATTATTACACATTTTAATATTCAATTTTTTTTTCATTTTCCTATTATCTCAAATAGTTCAAATTACTTTTTCTTGCTCTTTTAAGCCCCCCCCCCCCAAAAAAAAAAAAAACCATTTAATACTTGTTTTCCTAATTCCAAATCCAATAGACTACAAAATAACTATTCTTTTACAAGCAAGGGATTTTAATTTCTCATTATTTCATCAATACTTAATCAATTTTATAAATATTTACAATAAATGATTAAATTAATCTGAATTACATATCGTTAGCACATCCTCTTAACTATGTTTTTAGCTCTTGTTATTTTCATTCCAAACTTATTACAGTTTTATCAGTCCTTTTCATCTAGTTTATTAAATTCAACTCACTTATTATATTACATACAAATCTAATTAAATGCAACTCCATTGTTTTTATATATCCATTATCATTACCTCATTTTAAAAAAATATATCCAACTGAAGGTAGCTCCAATTTATATTTTACTTAGTTCAATTATCAGTAATTGTATTTTCATTTCCAATTTATGTCTTTCTTTTTTTTATCAAAATAATTCAATATATTAAATTACATTCATTGCTTCCAATTTATAACTTCAAAACTTTTAAAAAGGAATTCTATGTATTAAATATTTTTTACAGTGCCATATTTATCATTCTTTCTGTTCCTGAATATCTTTTAGAAATCATTAACCCTTGCAACCCTAATAGTGTCTTATGTATCAATACCTACCAATACACAATAGATAATCAATGTCAAAATGCTTGCTAAATCCTTAATTCTTTTTTTGGGTATACAAAACCAAATTATTTTACATTTAATTTGGAAAATAAAAATAAACAAATATATCCAAAGGAATTTTCATTTGAATATCAAATTCTTTTTTTTTTTAATGATTTTAAAACTATATATAAAAAAAAAAACTATTTCGAAATATTCATATCATTAACAATTTTAATCTAGATAAGATTAATCAATAAATAATAATAGTCAATTAATAAATGCTTAAATTTCCAGAATATGAAATAATTATTTAATTCAGTGTCCTTGATATAAAGATTAAAGAATATTTTATGAGACAAGAAATAAGATTGCAACATTTTATATAATGCCATTAACAAAAATTAAAAAAAAAAAAAATCTAATACACTTTATTACATTGAACATGTTGAGTTTTAATGTCAGTTTCACTCATTTACATCTCACCTTCATCTGAAGAATCTTGCTTAACTTGTCCAGATCATCTTGCAAACTTGAAATTTTTTCATTTTTCAGACGAATTTCATTATGAAGTTTTTCCAACTTAACATTAGTAAACATTATAATTTAAAATATTATTTTAAAATTGCGGAAGAAAACTATTAGTGCAAATTCTGTTATTGAGCAAAACTTCTATAATTATTACTTTACAAGTTACTAAGCCAAGTTTTAGTTTACAAGTGCAATAATTATAAAAAACTTAATTGTAACAATCATGCATTTTATAACATTGTGCTTTTTTTTTTTTTAGAAAAAAAAAAAGATATTTCAGTATAAGCACAGCCTTAAAAAAAAAAAAAAACAGATCTTAACAATCACTCTTTATAATATCAAACAACTTTTTAAATATATATATATGTCATGCCAACTCAGAAATTGAAAATAACATATCATAGCAATCACTCATTTAATATCATGCTTTTTTATGTGTGAAATTATCTTTGTTGGGGAAATTATCTATTAAAATTAAAACTTAACATAGTGAATGTTATAAAAACATAATAATAATAATATCTTGCTTCATTATCATGCAAACCAACATGCACAAAAGATATTTTAAAATGCATGCAGGTTTTACCTCTTCTTTCACATCACATTTATTTTTTCGTAACTGTTTAGTCTTGCTAACCTGTGTAACATTAAATATATTTTCAAGAAACTATGATTATTATTTAATTTATTAAAACATTAATGTTTTATGATAAAAATGAAAAGAAAAAAAAGCAATATATATATAAATTCATTTATAAAAAAATATATAATTTTTTTAAAAAATATAGTCAATTTGTAGAAACTTTATTCTAGAAATAAAATATTAAGATCAATATCCTTTAATAATAATAAATAGCCAAGTCATTAGCTCATTATTAAATCTATAAAATTAAGTTTAGAAATCAGAAAATATCAAAAAATGTTTTTAATTGAAAAGATAATGACTATCCATGTTAAAAACAATCTTTAAAATTTAAATATTTTAATAATCAATTAATACTGAATTTACATATGAAACACCAGAAAATAAATTGGTAAATTATAAGAAGTTAAAACCTACACATATCTTGACCAAATTATTATTATTCATAAAATAGATTGTAGAATTAAATTAGGATGAAATGATTTAAGTGTCAAAGAAGAAATGTTTTATCAGAGCTTACTTATGGATGTAAAACTTTGATATCTAATACAAAAACTATATACAGAGACTGCAGAGTACACAATGAATTATACATAAAAGAACAATGTGATTAACAAGAAGAGATAAAAGTGAAATGCATAATATTTGTCACTTTAACATTAAATAGTAGAATGAAGCTGAGTTGAATGTGGTACTAAAAATGATAATAGATGAACAACTGAAATTCTAAACTGGATATCAAAATATTTAAGAATTCTAGAAAAAGATTGTATTTTAAAAAGTAAAAAAAAAAGTTTGCTTTGAAGAGAAACTATAGATCCAAAAAACTTTATCCTGCAAAGGATCAATAATTGCCAAAAATGATGATGATGGTTTTACCTGAAGCACAATTAAATATCTAAATAATATAATACTATGAAAAACATTAATAGTAGTTTGTTACTATGAGCCATTTTCTTGACACAATTTATGTTTCAGAATGTTAAATTTATAACTACATTGCAAACATTAACAATCCGCTAGTGTTAGATCTATATTATAAAATAATGAAATCTCACACTATTAAAATGTAAAAAATGTTGCCTTTTTAAAAATATTTCTTAGACACATTCAATATTCTGAATGTCAGTAGTAATTGACACTTATTTATTTTAATTTAGAACATTCTTTGTTTTTCATGTAGTGTTCATATAGATTTTTACTGCAAATTATCATTATTGTATGAAAATAAGCAAATAGTTTATACTTTGTGGCTAATTATGAATCAAAATATATAAAATGTGCTAACACACACAAGCACACAAAACTAAAAACAAATAAAGCAAATATATATTATTTTAATATCTATTCATTAAATGGCTAAGCGCTTTCAAGGTTCAAGCTCTCATAATCATAGCCGTATTACAAAATATAATAAATTGACTTGAAGTGATGCAAATTTATGCAAATGAAATAATTATGCATTCCATTTCTTGGATATTTTGTAGCAAGAGTCTTTTCTATTGATGGCATCACCATCTCTAGATATAAAGAAAGCTTCTTTTATCTTTCTTTTTAGATCATGCCGCTCTCTGCATGCCATCAATAGAAAAGACTCTTGCTATAAAATATCCAAGAAATGGAATGCATAATTATTTCATTTGCATAAATTCACTCCAAGTCAATTTATTATATTTTGTAATACGGCTATGATTATGAGGGCTTGAACCTTGAAAGCGCTTAGCCATTTAATGAATAGATATTAAAATAATATATATTTGCTTTATTTGTTTTTAGCTTTGTGTGCTTGTGCGTGTTAGTGCATTTTATATATTGTATGAAAAGTATACTACCAATTCTTAATATAAAATTATAATAATTTGTAAAAGTCTTGGATCCTAATCCCAAAGTATTTATATTTATTTGTTCATCTTGCCTGAAAATTATTAATTCTGAAGTTACATTTGATATATTTAATATTGAAATACAAGTATATTGTCTATACTGAACTTAATGTAATTTAAAAAGGACTTAACTCAGACTTTCAAGCTCCCTACAGCTATCCACTCTAGATTTTTAGTAAAAATAATTGATTTCAGACTAGAGACCAAAAACAAGCATAACAGCCACTTAGTTTTTTATATACAGATTTCTCAGAAACAGAACAAATACCACTACAGTGAAGTCATGGAGAATTTATTTCAAATATTTTGATGTAGAATTTGCATTTACATTTAATTTTTTTCAAAGCTAATTTAAGTTATATAGTTATAAATTCTTCAGAACAATCAAGATAAAGAAAAGTGATATTAAAATCCATAGGAAGAATTAATAACAAAAGATTAAATTTGAGATGACAGTCATGAATGCTGTATAAAAAACAAACTAAAAATAAATTAAAACCATGAGTTCAGTGCTTATAAAAGAGTTATCATCATACTAACTAGTGGAAAGACCACATCATATTATAATCACATGACATTTATCAGATAAACTCATATTAACTTTTGGCTTTTACTCTCCATCTGATAATAGTTAGATATTTATTCTAATTAATACTTTTTAAGTAGGACATAGATGGCAATTATAAATTATTATGAGTTGCAATAAAACAAATGATAAATAAGTATGATTAAATGCTTTGTCACTCAGGTGTCCAAGCACTAAAAGTGGCTAGAATTGAGATGCGATCTAATAATTTTTAGCTATTGAATTCATCATACTATACTAATAAATAAAAGAAAATTTATGTTTTTAAAATCCAAGTTAAGTGCTGAAGTTTTATTACACATGATAATAATAACTTAACAACAGTCATAAAAATATTATTAAAAATTATAAAGTATATATATATATATTTTCAATGTTGTTACTTTTTTAATATTTAGTCCTTGTATGATCATCTTTATCTGTCATGGTTGTTAATGAAGACAGGATTAACAGATAAATTAAATAACTGAATATTATAAAAGCAGTGATCTCTTTGATTCATGCTTCCTCCAATCTTTTTACAAACAGAAAGTGCAATAGAAATTACAAACACACATACATAAATTACTATATTTCATTCCATTGCTTTTGGTGTCCAACAGGTAAGTTGACTTAAATTTAAAACTTTAGAATATTTGAAACTTTTAAACTATTAGCTTGACTACCAAAATAAAAGGTGAAGACTAGATGAATATAGAGCAACTTATGACTCTTTTTTATCAGAACAAAACTAATTAATCACAAACTGTTTTTCTCTGTCCATTAACTTATTCAATATTAATATATTTTGGCAAGAATGGACTAGGAACTATCACAAACTAAATACAATGTTGATGAAATGGCCAATTGGATATAAATAAATCAATTGTTTTATATAGTGTGATGTTTATAAACTGTAATATTTAAACAGCATTAAGCTGTTGCACATGTGCTTTGCAGATTTTTAACTATAAATGACTGAATACTAACACTTCAAACACATGGTAAAGTCTTTGGAAAAGATAGAGTGGCCATCTTTTTGAACCCAAATGCTAATGTATGGGCAAATCTTAGGTGTTTGAAAATGAAAGCATGAAGAATTGGATATAGTATTTTTATTAAAACCTAATACTCATCACATCATCCAATTAGTTTACTTTCTGAATTAAACAGAAATGAGATTGATCTTTAATTTGAGTGTGTGGGTGTAAATATAGATTATTAATGAACATTAGCCTGATCTTAATTCTTTCATCAGAACAAAAATAAGTTAGCAGGAAAATGTTCTAAAACTCTTTTATTTTTGACAAACTATGAACTATTTATTAATTCTTATATAATTGTCTCAAGATCATTGTAGAGGTCACCATTATCTGAATTTTCATTCTTAAAATTATTTTTTTAATGCTTTTATTGATTTTGGAAAATCGGTTTGTTTGTTTGTTAATTCTTTATCTTTTCAAGTTAGAATGAAATTTTAAAATTGAGGTTTCGTATATTTTCATTCAATAGAATTGCTTGAATATTGATATATAACTAAGCTATATCACTCTAAACCATTTGAAACACTTATCTTTCTAGAATGTCAACTAGTTTGATAAATATGGAATAGAGGATAGGGAAAATTTGAAAAATATTCAGTAACTTCATGTATCACAGTTAACAATTATTTTTAGAACTTTCATTTATTTTAAATAATGATTTTGAGAGGGCAGCATAATTTTTTTTCTTTCAATTTATAACATTTTTTAACCATTTTAAACTCTTAATGAATATATCATATTTAGTATGTGTACATAATTATATATATATATATAATAAATTAATAACTAAGTCTTCTATGATTCTACTTTTATTTTAAAACAATTGTTTTTTAAAGATAAATTAGAAAACACACATTATTTAAAAGATTACAGAAAGTTAAAAAAGATTGACATTTTTTTCTCTAGCATTTTTTGAAAATAAGTTTTAAAATAAAAATAGATCTATCAAACAATTTTAATTACTGATTTATTAAACATATATAATTATATACATGTACTAAATATAATATATACATTAAGACTATACTGCCAAAATATCTAATGACTTATATACATATATATATGTATATGTGTGTGATATAGATTTAAAGTAAAATTATGTGTATTAAGTGAAGTTCATTTATAATATATAAACATGTATTTTATACATATACTAAAGATGATATATATATATATATAAGATGTATACATTTTAACTTATAGCAGAAATATTGAGTGATATATATCAACTATAAGTATCCAGTCAATTTAAAGTACAATATAGTTTTACATTTTCATTTACTGTGCCAATACTACAAACTTGAAAATAATAGATATTTTTTATATTAAATGCTTTTATTGACTATGCACTAAAAAGAAATAAAATAATTGTTTTCAACCACAATTAAAGTTTTTAAATTTAACTTGAAATAAAAGTATGGGAGTCCAGAAATTAATTAATTCAATCCCTATTTTTTATATCAAGAAATTGACTTAATTAATTTCTGGATACCCCATGCTTTTATTTCAAGTTAAATCTAAAAACTCCAGCTATGATTAAAGAAACAATTATTTTATTTCTTTTTAGTGTACAGTCAATAAAAGCATTTACTATATATATAAAATTATCTCTATTATTTAAATATTTTTTTTGTTCAATTACATTTTATGTCCATTTTAATTATAAATATATCCAAATTTCTCTTCAGTTAAATCTTTAATAACTGTTTTGAAATCATGAAAGAATACTGTGATAATTAATTGAGAAATTTATGATTATTTTGATTTGGAAAAGGGATTTATTGTAGTAATTCTCAGATGATGTAATTTACAAATTTTAATGTGTAATCTAAAACATCTTATTTTTCATTGACAGATTTTTAATTTTTTTTTACAATTTTAGTATTATAGAATTTAATATTATTTGTCTTTTTAATTTCTTATTTGGTTTTGAGCAAACAGGATGGGGGGAGAAGTAGTCAATTGTAAGTTTGTAAGATTGATTAATTTCTCATCATAGTACATATCTAATACTGACTTACAAATTAATTTATGACTATTTTCAAACAATCTCTTATTTGTAATTCACAGTTTGCTTTAAAATTTTTATTCTTAGTATTTTTAAAGTATTGCAATTTCCTCTTTAGTTTTGAAAAAGTGAGAGGGAATCCAAAAAGTACAGTCAACTGTAAGTGTTGATATTAACTTTTATAAAAACAATAATACTAAAGACCAAAAGGAAATGTTAGCTCCATTCAATACAAATTATAAATAAAATAATCCAAATAAAAATGAATTGGCTAAATTTTGAAATAAGAACAACTAATTAAAATAAGGGTAAACAGAAACCTATTTCTTTGGATTCCCCACCTCCCAATTGACTTATAAAGATTTTTAAATGCCTTAGTAATTCAGTATTGGTATTTTTGATGATTTTGTACTGCATTCATTTGGAATATGAATCTATCACATTTAGAAAGATGTAGCCATTCATTGAACCTAAGTGATCAATCCCTCCATGTAGTATTTGACTTTGACCAAGCCACAAAATTTTTAGGAGGCAAGTTAGAAGTGATTGGAAATCTAAATAATTCTTCACTGTCTGCACTATCTGTTTCAAATTAGGCAACATATAAATGCTCTAGCTAAAACGTTCATGCCTACTACTCCAGGGTACTCCTTATGTAGAAAACTAAGCACTTATTTTCAGCCTTCAACTGGTATGAGCATGTAATCAGTCAAAAAAATGCAACCACTGCATATAGATAATCTTTCATGTTTGTTTCAAATAGGCCTGGCCATATAATTTGGTTGACATTTTGGTCATCCATATTTTATCCAGATTTATATCTAGGATCATTTCTAATCCAATTTGCAATTTTAGAACTGTTCAACATGTTGCTATCACTTTTATTGGCCCATTTACAATACCATTATAAATCATATTTATTCTTTTTCTCTACACGAATGAACCAGATTCTACTGAGAATCAGAGTTAAATGTCTTTTAACTATATACAATGATATAAATTTGACTCTGCACTTGATTTTAACAGGTTCAGTTACTTTTCTGTATAAGGCTATTTTATTCCCATTTATGTCTGTAGCATTTTCGAAAATCAATTTGCGTTTAATATTACCACTAAGTTTATTGCAATACTTCTATAATAACAAAGAAAAACCAGCATGACTACCCATTTCTACAGTCGTTCTTTGCTCACATCCAATAACATCTAATAGAAGACTACCACTCCCTACATCATTAATATTTTTAATATCATAATTTAATAAAATATCTTCTTTCCTTAATGTAATGGTATACATATGCCTGTTACATCATTTTAAAATTTCATTCCAATATCAGCTTTTCAAGCTAATTGAGCACGCGTCTTTTGAGAGTGTTAAATAAATGAATACTCTCCTCTTCAATCCAAGATATAGTATTTATGCAGGAATAAAAAGAATCCCTCTTATTCCTATGACTCAAATTCTTTTATATGAGCAAATATGAAGAACTGTTGAAGAGGGCGTGAGTAGATACTCACTTTAAATTACTATTTACGATGTTTTTTGACTGAAGGACGTCGGTGTAATTACTTAGAATTTACTAAACGTCATTCTTACTGAAACTTAATTATGAGTAAATAAGCAAATATTTTATCTAGAACCATGCTTGCAATTATATTTCATTTCAATATTTGCTTATTTACTCATAATTAAGTTTCAGTAAGAATGACGTTTAGTAAATTCTAAGTAATTACACCGACATTCAGTCAAAAAACATCGTAAATAGTAATTTAAAGTGAGTATCTACTCATGCTCTCTTCAACAGTTCTTCAAATTTGCTCATATAAAAGAATTTGAGTTGTAGGAATAAGAGGGATTCTTTTTATTCCTGCATAAATACTAGATCTTGGATTGAAGAGGAGAGTATTCATTTATTTAACACTCTCAAAAGGCGCATGCTCAATTAGCTTGAAAGGCTGATATTGGAATGAAATATAATTGCAAGCATGGCGCTAGATAAAATATTTTCTTATTTAATCATTTTAAAATTAAAAAGGAAAAAGATCCGTAAATAAAATTGATACATAAAAAAAATTCAAATTCAAATAAGTTATAAAATTGCACAGATGGGAAAACTATTAAATAATTACTTAAAAGTAAGTTAAAGTAAAAAAATAATAATCTAAAGATAAAAGATTATTATATTTTAAAGTAATGTAAAAGAAAATAATGTTAATTAATTTCTATTCAAAAATTATGTTTAAATCTTGGTAGAATGAAAATGATTGTTCTATTAAAATGTAATAAATGTAAAGAAAATGGACCCTTGGGGCACTTGACCCCACCAAAAAACCCCCCCCCCCCCAACCCTCCCATTTCTTTCAAAAAAATTTTTTAAAATATTAAAAATTTTTTTAAAAATTTTAAAAAATAAATTTTAAAAAATTTTTTAAAAAATAAAAAATAAAAAAAAAACAAAAAAACAAAAAAAAAAAAACAAAAAAAAAAACATTTCCAAACAGAAAAACCACAAAAAAAAAAAACAAAAAAAACATAAAAAAAAAAAAAAAAAAACAAAAAAAAAAAAAAAAAAAAAAAAAAAAAGATGATATTTTAAATTTTAAATTTAAAATGAATTAAAAAAATTTAAAAATATATAATTTAAAAAATAAAAAAAAATTAAAAAAAAAAAAAAAATAAAAAAATAATTGAGAAAATATTGATAATTTTAATAAAAATATTTTAAATTTAGAAAAAGAAATCTTTACTTTTAAAAAAAATTAAAATAAAAAAAAGCTTTTCATCATCACTTTTTTTTTTAAATTTTCTCTTATTTTTTAAAAATTGAAAATTATTTAAAAAAAAAAAATAAGAATTTAATTTTGAAAAAACTTTCTTCCCTTCAAAAAACCAAAAAATTTGAAAAAAATTTTTTTAAAAAAGGATTTGGATTGAATTTAAATTTATAAGGGAAATTTTTTTAAAAATTGGGTTTTTTTTCAGTTGGGGAGTTGGCCAATTAAAGAGTTTTGTTTTTTCCCCAAACAACCAATAAAATAATTAAGGGTTTAAGGGTTAAATGATCGAAAGTCAGATAAATGATAAAAATTAAAAGATTATGGTGTTCTCCACTTTAGAGTAAACTGACCAATGCTATTACCAACAAACACACAGTCCAGAAAGGAAAACCATTATGTCCAATAAGATTGGAGCAACATCAGGAATGATTGTTCCAAAAATTTGATGATAAGGGAGGTGTAATACTATAAAAAGAAAAATAATTAAATATAAGGGATGGATTATTGATTAACTATTGATTGAATGGTGGTGACCAGTTAAAAATATTTTGCAGCTATATTGCAGACTCCATAATGTAGGGGTTTTGCAATAATTTCATTTTCTTTATTTGCGCTGGCTGAGGTGGCTTCCCAAATGACAATTCCTGAATGAATGGCAAGCAGTGGTTTCATCTCCAAGAAGAACAATATGCAAAATGTGATCACTAGAATGGACTTCCATAAATCTGCCACAATCCAAAGGATTCATCAAGACTTACTGGGAAGTATAAACTTTTATATGCAATATGAACTTTTAAAATATCCTAAACAAACTTTCAATTAGTAACATAAGCATAATTTCTAAATAAGCTCTTATCTGTCAAGTAAAAAAACTCTAAATTAATTATTAATATTTCTCTTATGTATAACATTTGCTATCAATCATTTCCATTTTTGTTAACTAAATTATTAAAGTTAAGCATAGATTGCTGCATAGATATGTTAAATTTAGATTAGATGATGTGGGGGTTGACTTTGGGCTATTTGCTTCATAGTTGAATCAATGCTGGTGGAGAGATGTACAACATTTTATATCAATGTAATATGAAGAGGTGCATTAGATTCTCATTCTCTTGTGCTGCATTAGCATAGAGGGTATAGTACCCAAATGAATGCATGGCCCCAAAAAGGAAGCCGTCATGTTGTTATTGGTGATAGATATTCCCTACACCATTTGATTTCTTACGCTTTATGGATAGGGACTATAACTTGGCAAGAATTAACCTCTCTCTATATTGTAACGATATATAAATATGTCATTACATTAATGTAAAATAAAAACTTAAAAGTTCGCAAATAAAAATAAAAAACTAAACGCTAAAATTAAAATGTTTGTTAAACATATATACATTCGCACAGAAGCCAAACTTTAAAAATATTTTTTTTAAAAAAACAAGTATTTGAATGTACTTTTTTATAAAAAAGTACAAGATTTAAAAATAAAAACAGGTATTAATTAATGTAATCTGTAAATGGAAGTGATTGTTTATGAATTATCGAAAACCAAACTGGCCCTTGGGCTCTTGTATAATTAAAATGATCTGATGAAAGATAGATAAGAAAATAAAGAGAAATTAGCTTGACCAATGGAAGCACTAAGCCTTGGCTCGGACCCTAATGAAAGTGATGGATTAGTGACATTTTGTTGATTGAATCCGTGTGGATAATATAAAAAGGGAAATACAGTTTTTTCTGACAGTTCCAGCATTTTGTGTTTGAGAGATGTGGTAGGACGCACATACCACACTCTCTATTTAAAAAAAAATGAAAAGACTGTGATACCTTGAACCAGCTATTGCCATCTCCAGAACATTATCTTCCAATGGAGGCGTCGCGGGAATTAAAAGCAGAAACCTGGACTCTTCTACCGTGAGCTATGAACTTTACAAATTAACAACAACAACAAAAAAGTAATTAAGAACTTTCGTCATTTTTTTTTTTTAAAGATTCAGCTAATTTAAATTTTAAAGTGAACTCTTATTTGATTTTCAAATTAATAATTGATTGTTTAAATTTATATAGTTAAGTTTTGCTAAAATCATTTCCTTTTTATTATTTTTATTTGTAGTAATATTTATTGTAGAAATTATTAAATGCATTACATTTAAGTTGGGTATAGACGTTGCATATATTCGTTAGCGGTTGATTATGTTGTGGTTTTCACATAAGTCAACGATGTCACTGCAGTGTCTTATGATGAACACCAAAGGGTCTCCTGTATTCCCTCAGCAATTGACGTTATCGATTGACTTTGTATTTTGATCGGTTGTGTTTAATTTGGAATGTTTTTGACCGTGGAATCTATGCAGCTGATCTATACTTGACATTATAAAACAAATTGTATAAAAATAATATGTGCAAACGTATTTAAATGTTAAATTTAAGTCAGGCGTGAATGGCTATATAGTTTTGTAAAGTTATATTAAGGGAGGGTAATCTTAGGTTATTCATTTCATAGTTGAATTGGTTCAATGGATTGGATATATTTGTGTAATTGTAGATGTAGTATGAGATCCGCTATGGGCAGGATTATATATATATGCCACACACCTTCTGTTTGCCTATGGATGGGTTTGTAAGACGGCAAAGGACCGCAGTCCATTCCTATGGAGTTTTATGTTTATTGTTCTACTCGCCAACAGATGTAGCATTCCTGGTGCTGTTCAGATGTACATTCCTGACAGTATAGTATTTTGTGTTGTCGTATTTTCATGCTACATTGAATACATAAATGTATCAGATGGATTGGCGCCGGTTTGAGTGCGAAATTTGTTGCCTAAGGTTAAATCAGGGAAGAATATTTTCTTTTCAAATACAGATCTATGTAGTCTATTCATAATACTCAACTCACTAAATAAATATTAAACTCATGGTTGTAATTTACTTAAAAGTAAAACTAAAGATTAATAGAAAAATCTACAATGTTGACTTTATTCCTCAAAATTTAAATGTTATTTTATATGTGCGTAAATAAATATTTTTATGTGTTAATTTCTGGCAGTGGCTTTTATTCTTTTATATTTAAGATATAAAATTTATATTTTATTATCTCTGCTACTCACTGAGCTAGTGACAATGGGCTAATGACCAAAATATAAAATAAAGTGGAATCTTAACAGCGCGTATCTGCCTACTGTATAACTTTTTCTAGGTTCAAATGCCTAGATGGCACCCTGGTAATTGCAGATACGTAGATTGCTGTCTCCACTATTGTTTTGGATCGTTATAATATGGAGCATTTAATTTTCTCAATATTTTTTTATATGATTCCTTTACCAGATAGATGCACATTCCTTTACTGGACAAGGATCAATTCTTTAATAATATCATGCTACTAATGCACATTCCTGTCAGCATGGTTTTATGCTAACATCTTCGTGTTGCATTGGTTACATTTGTATATCAGGAAGCTAGCATTGGTTTAACTGGAACTTTTAGCCTGAGGTTAAATGATTTGAAAGTCTCTACATGCATATTCTATGTAGACTATCTGTGCTTAACATTATAAAATATTAAATTATATATAAACTCTCATTTGTTCATATTAAGATAAATATGATTTAAATCTATCTAATATTGTTAAATAATCTAATCCTCAAATCTGTTTTATATATGTTATGTGTGCAATAAACGTTTGTCTTGTTAGTACTGGCAATGACTTATTATTTTATCTATATTTTGAAATATATAATCAAAAATAAGTTTGAGATTTATATTATAAAACTCAGATACTCCATGAGCTAGTGGCTAGAGCTATTTATATTATAAAACTCAGATACTCCATGAGCTAGTGGCTAGAGCTATTGGTCTATAAAAGTTGACATCTTACCCATGCGTATCTGCCTGCTGTATAAATTTTCTAGGCTCTAATAGCCTAGTGGTGCCCTGGTATGGCAGATAGGGAAAGAGTCTCCACTCAACCATTATAGAATATAATAATAATAATTGAAAACTGTTCAGGAAAGTAAAAATTTTAATAAAATATTATATAAACATTGTTTTTAGATCAGGTCGGTCATAATCATAGAACTACAATAAAATATATAAAAATAAATGTATACATTAAAATTAAATTTCATTTATGTGATAATGTAATGCATGATTATTGTGTTGATATCATTTGCCATAAAATAATAATATCTATATAATAAACAAGAAAGTCTCATGCATTGCATTATCACATAAACGGCATACTTAATTTTAATATATATATATTTATTTTCATTTATATATTTTATTGTAGTTCTATAACTATGACTGACCTGATCTAAAGCAGTGCTTAGATAATATTTTATTAAAAATTTTAAACTTTCCTTTAATATTATTTTTTCTTGTTACACTGCCTCCCCATGATTTAAAGTTGTTCATCTTTATTTCAGCAAAGCAAGGTAAATGTTCTATTAAACTATAGGCTATAATTTTCTCTTCTAAATTTTCAACACTTCTTCACATAGCTTTTTTCCCATAGCAGTAACAGATTAAAATATCATTTGAGTTCCTATGACTTGAACTAACAGCTTCTGCTTTATTACCAGCAATTACAATCTTATGCACATATGTTGTAGCTTGAAACTTCAGTGCAAAACATTTTTCCATTTTCATTAAAATCATGATTACCTATGATTGCTAAATATTTGCTAGTATTTAATTAATTAAGTAAATCTAACTTTCAAAGATAAGTTCTAGAGTATTTTTATACTTACTATACATTCTTTATTAACTTGTAGCTACCACTGACTTACTTATGCTTTAAAGATAGCCATCTTTTGCCACATAAATAAATTGACAGTAATACAGAAAGTGGAGTTGATATTTACAACTTTGTTAAAAACGATTCTTTAAATCTTTGAAAGTAAAATTTACTTAATTAATTAAATAAAATGGTGCTTATATATTAGACTTGCTGTGATATTTCAGATATGTGTTGTTCCGTCAATAATGTTCTCACCTTGGAATCTCTGTCAAATAACATGTACATGGGAACTTCTGACAAACTTAAGTAATAAATTTATAATTATCAAATATTGATAATTTTCTGTTTATTATATACATCATTTATTGTCCATATTTTGTTGGAGCCCTAACAAAGTTATTGAAATAGACAAGAACCTTTTCTTCAGCAAACAAAAAAATCAAGCTGACAAATACTTCCAGAATAGTGGATATTTGGGTGCTTCTGTAGGAAGACTGATGCCTGTTTCATCATGTCAATTGAGAATAGAATAATGACAACTCTGATGTAAGTGATCACAAACAAAATGTGAAAGAGGGCTTGACATTTTTTCAAATTGCTGGAAAGCATATAAAATTGAGGAACTATGAACTGCCACATATGAACATTTTCATGTCAACCATAGATACAACTTTGTCAATCCAGAAATCAGTGTTCACATTCAGAACATAGAAAGACTTTGGAGTGCAACAAAATAATATAATAAACAGCAACAAGAAACAGCATGCCAGCACCTCGATGAATATTTGGTGGAATTTATGTAGTGGAGACTGCACAAAGAAGAAGATACTTTTCTTTGCATTCTGGACGATATCAAAAAAATCAAACCACCACAATGATTCAGTTTTAATAGAAGTTTACCAATTTTTTTTTTTTAACAAAATAAATTTAGATGAACACATTTTTCGATCAAGATCCTGTGCAGGCATTATATCATATAAACATGTGGTTTAACTCTCCATTTTGTAATTCCTCCAATAGATGATTTTTTTTATATATATGTCCATTTTGTAATTTTGTACCATAGTTAAGACATAGTATTTTTTTTTATTTGTTTTACTGTTAGTTAATATATTTATTATTTTGGATTTGTGAATATTGTGATTAAAAGTTGGCAATTGCTAAACTGCTATTGAGGGGTTGCAGTTAAATGTTTGGTGGCCTTTTGTAGAGAGATTTAGGATTGTTTTATCATGACAATTTCTGTTATAAATATTGTATATGGTAAGAAGGTTTTGATTTTAAGTGAATGAATAGATGTAGTAGTATTTTTTTTTTCATGTGTCAAAGCATCAACCAGGAAGCGAACTCGGGACAACTGCTTGTAAGGCAGCTGTGCCAATCACTCAACCACCAATGCCTGACAAGTATTTTTTTTTTTTTTGATTTTGATTAAGTAATATTTTTTGTTGTTAATTTTGCTTTAGTATCCATTTTGTAATTTCCTGCCAGAATTAATATATGTAGTATTTTTTAATTTTAAGTAAAATTTGTTTCTGACAGCAGAATGCCATACTTTCTCTATCAGGGAGGGGGCAAAGGGTATTTGCAACAGCAGAATTCCATATTAAAACTTACAACTACCTGATTTTATTTAGTATGGTAATGTGTTTATTATTTATCTGTACAAATTTATACTTTCCGTATTAAAATGTACTTTTTCAGATTTACATATTAGTCTTATGGATTGATGTTACTGATTATAACTCCTGTGATATTTCATATCAGTACCTGCTGATAACTTTCTAGCCTGGCGAAAATGTCTTCAAAATAACGTGCACATGAAGTCCATTTTTAAAAAATTATCACTTAAGTTTGTCAGAAATTCCCATGTATCCATTACTTGATGAGATCGCAAAATTTGAAAGTTACCGGCAGACAGGTAGTATGTGAAATGTCACAGCAGATCTAATATGTAGGTACCGTATTCATAATAATCATAAGTAATGAAGACTACAATTTCACCACGGACTAATATGTAAGTAATATTTAATTTTATATAAAAAAAGTTTATTTTTAAATTAGTTTCTAAAAAGTAATTCCCCTCCCAAGTATTTATTGTAATGCAGAGAGGAAAATGTTTCCTTTTTTATTTTCAGTTCTATTTACCAACCTAGATTTTAGTTATCCCATTATTATTTCAAGAAAAAGATGCAGTGTTTTAAAAAAGAGAGAGGGAGAAAATAGAATATAAAATATATAAGCTTTTATCGCTTTATGTCCATTTTAAAAAGTAAATTAAGTAAAAAAATAAATAAAAACTCCTTTTAAAAATATGAAACCTATAACCAAATTTAAATGAAATATATTGATTCTTTCAAATATTGTACTGAAGATTTATTACAATTTAATATCTACATTTACTCATATATATATATACACACACTATACATTTATTGATCTATATATTTTTAATGCATTATATTTACAAATCAAACTAATCCTCACCTTGTTTGGACTTCCATTAAGAGGACTTTTTTTGTCAGTTGACAGCTTTTGAGTTGATAACAATTCCATGGCAAATGGAATCAGTATTTGTTCATCACGAGAAGAATTATCTGCATTCCAATCAGAATTATTTACGTGATGTGAAAATATATTGCTTTCTGTAGTTTTTGTGGGTGGTGGTTCATGAGGAAGTGGTGGAGGACTGTTATCATTTGGAAATCCAAGAATCAAAACTGAATTTAAACATGACTGAGAAAGGGACATATCAGTCTCTGAATGAATCAAGTCCAAGGAAGTTTGGTCTTGAGGGTAGAGAATCAATGATTTATTTTTCTGAAAAACAAATTGACAAATTTATAAAACTATTTTATATATTTATTATGTTTGTAAATTATAAGTAAATTAGCCCAGTTTTTTTTTTTTTTTACAAATCTAAAATGGCATATTATGTTCTTTGTGAAAATAAAGGTGTATTAAATTATTAGACAATGGAAGCAAATCAATCTCTATTAATAATAGTTAATATCTCTTATTTAATATGCATGTTTATTAAGTTCTCCACTCAAAGTCAGATTGAGGTAACCTAATAATAGATATTAAAGGATAGATAATGCTTGATCATCATCAATAATAATATACTACTGCTTGTCAATCCAATAATATATTATTACTTTTTATTCTTTTTAAGAATCCCAGAGAACTGATACAAAGTTCATACATTCTCCCTCTATTATTTATGTCGTTTCCTCTCCTTAAAATTCACATAATCTCTCATACCACATTCTAATATTTTTCTGCAACTATCTTTACATTAATTTTTTTTAACAGATTTCCAAATCAAATACAACCTACAAAAATTTAGAATACCCATCTTCATATATTTAAATTTCTTTTATATTTTTTTCTACAATGGATAACTGATCAACCATTTCTTTCCTTTCTTTTTAATAACATGTTCTGCTAAGTCAATTGGTTATAAATTATTCTCTACCAATCTAGTTTCAGTATCTTAAACAAAACAAATTTTAATTAGAATTAGTTCTTTGAATTCTCATACCTTCTTTTTCTAATAAGACTGAAAAAAAAATTATATGAGCATTTAAAAATAAATTCTATGTATAATAGGTTACCATATCCTCTCTGTGAATGGATTTATGTATTATTTTAAACTAGTAGCTTAATGATAACAATAGAGAGCACACAAGTGTGTATGTGTGTGTGTGGAGGTCTTTGACTAACTGAATGGAAGTGTGGTTGATCTAACCATTTTGGTGCTCAAATGTCGTATGATTTCCCAAGCAATTGCCCATATAAAGAATGAATAAATAAAAGTAAATAATTTTTATTAATTATTTTCAGATTCTTAGCAGCACAATGATTTTAAAATATAAATAATTATTTTCAATTAAATTTAAGATTTTTCGATACTTGTGAGTTTTCAAGTAAACCAAGATGGCAGCATGTATTTTTCATAAATCTGGTTTGCCCCCCCCCCCCAATGTTAACAAAAAAATGCCAGATAGGAAATATCATATTTAATTAATTAAAGTTTATTTTTTAGTACTGTTATTATTTTTAAAAAAGAAATCATTGTCGAAAAATTAATTATAATATTTACAGTCTTTTTTGGGATTAACTTATTTACAGAAAAATGAAAAAAATATATAAATAGGAATATTATAAAATCAGGTGTGTGCAATCATATTAACGCATATTTTTCAGGAGTGCACGCATCCATATATTTGGAAATAGTTCACTGCATCACGTTATGTGATAGAAAGGCCCCAAATTTTTATCATTATGATAATTTGCCAAAAAACTGCTCACAAAAAGGAACATGCTTAATTGAATCAAAATGCGATAATGTTAAAAGCTTTCGCCTTTTACCACATTATAATATAAGTAAAATAAAAAATTAAAGCTTCTCAAACAAATTTATCAGAAATTTATTTCCTTTTTTTAATTTAACAATCGATTTATTAATTTTGTTTTAATTTAAACAACACATCTTCAGTAGACTATAGGTTCTCAAAAAATTGTACATTTATCAAAAATAGAAGGTTTACTTGAAAACTCACAAATACCATTGTTAGGTAAATGGCTGATATCAACATTTGGTTTTATATTCTTAACTAGAGTGGGAAATGTTTTCTTCAATATATCGGATTATCAGAAATGCTGGACTTTTGACCTACAGTGGATACTTAATGGCTGTTTTACTTTTATCTACATTATGCCAAAACAAACTGCTATACAGGTGAGAAAAACAGTAATGCATAGTCAATAACTATGACCAAGTATAGTATTCAAGCCAAAAATGTGTGGTATGCCTGATCTAAGATTGAAAGCTTAATATATGTTTAATAATTATAATGAAATTATATATATTTAATGAAATTATATATATTTAAGACATCAAATAAGCTATTTAGTATTAAAGGATTAGAGGGGATTTGAACTCAGACTTTCAAGATCTCTTCAGTCATACACTCCATCCTATACAAACAATACAAATGATCACATACGTGTGAAAAAAATAAATGATCTCCAATATACATATTTCATGCTGAACCAGTACTTATCAATTGGTTTGGATCATAATCTCCCACATACATATATAATCAGTGCTCAATTTACATTAAGATGGAAAATCTTCAAAATTTAATGGATAGGCTTCAATGCTTTCCACTCTCCAATTCTCCAGTCATTCATATAGAAAACCTGATGATGGCATGTTCAAAGCCCTTGTTTGCTAATTTTGTTGTCATACCCATGTTAACCATAAGTCATTCTGAACTCTCATATATAGGACCTTAAGACTATAAAAGGGATGGGCAGAATACAGGCTGGATTTATAATAATTAAATACAAGTTTAGATGTAATTAGAGGGAGCTTGAATGATCTCCACTAATTATACTAAATACTATACTTGTATTTAAATATTATTGAAAGCTTTAATAAATATTATCAAATATTTCCATAAAAGTTGTCCTAGAATGAAAAATAAAATGTATATTTTTATATTGTGGATATGTTACAGGCATTTTTTGAAACTACAGTATTGTATGGATTGACTAATTTCCATAAAATATATAGCATTTTTTGGAAGAGTATAACTTCATTTTGATGTTACATATTTTACTTATAATTTTAACAGAATGCCTAGGTATATTATCCTCATCAACCATTATCAATGTACTGCAGGATGAAGGTCTCGCCAAGTTCAATTCATCTTCTCTGATCTTTAGCTTCTCTTCTTCACATCACCCATGCACACTTTCTTGTTTCAACCATCCATCTCACATATGGTCTCTTTCTGGGTCTTTTACAATCTCTTGGAATCCAATTTAAGATTTCAATTGTCCATCTATTATCATCTCTTCTAGCAATATGTCCAACCCAACTCCATTTCAGTCTTTTAATTTTTTCAATGAGGTCAATAACACCTGTTTGTTGTCTTACCCATATATTGTGTTTTCAATCTCTTCTTGCTACTACTTCCAGCATGCATTTCTCCATACTTCTTTGAGTGGTCTGAAGTCTCTGTACTGCTCTTCTATTAAGTGTTCAAATCTCAGATCCATAAGTAAGAACTGGTAAAACACATTTACTAAAAACCTTCCTTTTCAAACACAGGCATATTTCTTTTTAGTGTCAAGTTATTTCTACTAAAAGCACTACAACCAAGTTTAATTCTATGATTAATTTCATCCATTATGTTTCTATCTGTATTAATAATCTGACCAAAGTGTTTGTAACTGTTAACTTTTTCTAATTCATCATTATCAATCTTTATTTTCATATTTTGAGAAAAATCCATTAAACATTACTTTAGTCTTTTTAACATTTACCTTTAGTCCTACTTTTCTATTTTCACTGATAACTCCTAGGTATCTTATATAGTGCCTAATATGGCAAAATATAATATAGGAAAGGTTATTTATTATTTAAAATCAATGAAAGGAAAATATAATACCTAACAGAGATGAAGAAAAATCATAAATGATTAATGAATTTCAAATGGAAAGGTTGGTATTATAAAGCAAGTTTGATAATACTCAGTTAAAAATTGTGGAAGAAGAGCAGCTATTAAACCACTAAACATCACATGATCACATATTTCTTATGCTTGCTCATAACTGTTATTAAGCAGGCAAAACTCTCCATACAGTAATGCCACTCAGTGCAAGCCACCCTAATCAAAAGAAACAAGAAGACTTGTGCATAAAATCCCTCTCTAGTGTCTACTCATCCAATATCCCCAGACTAGTTTCTGGTTTGTGGCCTTCATCAGTGGGGGGCTTGGATCTGAGAGCACTGCACCTAGATCTTAGGATTTAATGCAACCCTCCAGCAGCCACCTTTTATCTCTACTTAATTATAAAACTATGAGAATAAAATTTGAAAACAGAATATTTTCAATCCAAGCTCATTAGCTTATATAGTCATATAGGTCTGAACTCAGTTCAGTACCCATCCATTTTGGTGTCTTCATTCTTTAATAACCATAGCCACCACTATTCTATCAGGCAGGATTGTTATTAAGCCACTAAACATCATATAATCACCATTTCTTATACTTATTCATAATTGTTATTAAAACAGGCAAAACTCTCCATACAGTAGTGTTTAGTAGTTTAATACCAATCCTGCTTATTAGGATAGTGGTCCTATGGTTATTAAAGAACCAAAGACATCAAAATGTATGGGTACTGAACTGAGTTCAGACCTATATGACTATATAAGCTAATGAGCTTGGATTGAAAATATTATTGTGTTTTCAATTTTATTCTCATAGTTTTGTTGTCAAGTAGAGATAAAATGTGACTGCTGGAAGGTTGCATTAATCCTAAGACTTAGGTGCAGTGCTCTCAGATCCAAGGCTCCTCACTGACAAAGGCCACAGGCCAGAAACTAGTCTGGGGATATTAGATGAGTAGGCACTAGATAGGGATTTTATGCACAAGCCTTATGGCATCCATTGATTACTCTGGCTTGCCCTGAATGGCACTACTGTATGGAGAGTTTTGCCTGTTTTAAGAGCAGATATTCACAACACACACCTTGACCATATTGGAATAAAATGACAAAATAAATAAATAATTGACAACAAAGTTATTTTATTTGCTGCAGTTTAATTAACTTTACACTTTGCCTCATTTAAACTCATTAACTGCAGAATTTCTTTTAAAATCTGTTAAAATGCTTTTAATTTATACAGTCTTTAAATTTAAGCATTTTATAGAAGATATAGGAATTCTATACAACACCATAGTTTCACATTATATTGATAACAGATTCAAATTATAAATAAAACTGTAGAGAAAGATATTTTGTAGTTTTTTTTCATGTATCATAAAATCTGCCGGGAAGCAAGCGAACCCGCTAACCTGGGACAACTACTTGTAAAAGCAGCTGTGCTGACCTCTAGACCACCAACGCTTGACTTGTTTGTTGTTGTTTTTCTTTTTAAAAAAGCACCGCATTAAAATTAACTTATAAAATAAAAAAATGCAATCATAAAACAAATAAATATAAATTATTTAATTAATTGATTAAAGCATTTAACATTGATTTTGTAAAACCAAATCTTCCAAATTTGTAAAGGAATCCTCTAAAGCTTGTAAAGAATTCTGAGTTGTTTTGTGAAAAAGATACCAGATGATTCTATCACTGTATATATTCGACACAACACCCTGCTCATTAGATAACCTGTAGATTTGAACATTCACAAAGAAACAAACATCAGAATTTTCTATTGATGTTTTAATTATGACTTATTTGATTACAAACTATTAATATTAAAGAAATGATGTTAAATATTTTATATATGTATAGCCTATATTAAAAAAAAAAGTTCACTTTCAAAATCAAATGTTGGTAATTAAGACATATAAATAAAAAAAATTGCGACTATTGTTTCTGTGTGGTTCAAATCCCCAGCTCACCTGATAAGAATAAATCTGTTATGTGAGATACATGTATAGTAAAAGAAATTTAGTGTGAGATCTTTTCACTGATAACAGCTCTGAATTTATCACAAGCTTTAGGAGTGCATGCTAAATGTGTAAGATGTGAATAGTTATTTTTTCTCCATTGCATATTAAACTATACGTTAATTCAATTATTTATATATAACACATTTAAAGTAACCATTCTCAAAAATTCTTTTTTTTTTTAAATCTCGTGACTGCACCATTTATTTAAGTATAACATTTATTTTCAGATAACAACAATAGTTCTATGGATTTTAACAGCCATAAATAAACAAATGAATATTGAATATGTAGTGCTAATCATATAATATTTGTGAAGAAATAAACTCATGAACGCATATATCTTACTTAATAAATATTTACAAGTTAGACTTTCTAAATTCATTTAATAAATTCGCAAATAACGCTATCTCTGACAAATCTACTAGTTAAATAAAAAAAAATTAATTCTTTTATCTGGATCAAAATTCTTCCATGGATAGTAGATCAAAAATTTATACTCAGTATATTTTTATGTTTTGTAGAACATTAAATAACTATTATAAATTGATTGGTGGCAACACAGAAGTGTTAAAACAGACTTGAATGCTTAATACGAATATACAAAAATCATTAAAATGTAAATAAAAATCATAAAAATGTAAACTGACTTAGTGCTCATTTGATAGTGTAAAAACTTGAGTTGCTTCATATGAATAAGCTCAAATCAAACATTAAAAAACTTTATTGTAAATAACTAGAACAGTAATAATCACGATATTAAGCTAATGGAGAAATGAGAAGTGAATTATCCAACATCCAATTTTAATAGAAAGGTTATAACAATAATTTCATATATATCACAGTTATCAGATGAAAATAAGAAAGTAGGACTAAAGATAAATGTTAAAAAGACTAAAGTAATATTCAATGGATTTTCTCAAAAGAAAAAAAAAGATTGATAATGATGAGTTAGAAGAAGATAACAATTACAAATATCTTGATCAGATTATTCTCTAGATGAAAACATAATGGCCAAAATTAATCATAAAATTAAACTTAGTTGGAGAGATTTTGGTAGAAATATCTTAATATTAAAAGAAAATATGCCTATGTGTTTGAAAAGAAAGATTTTTAATAAATGTGTTTTACCAGTTCTTACTTATAGATCTGACATTTGGATACTTAGTAATACAGAGACTTCAGACTATTCAGTGAAGTATGGAGAAATACATATTAGGAGTAATAAGAAGATTGAAATCAAATACATAGGTGAGAGAACAAACAGGTCATACTGCCATCATTGAAAGAATTAAAAGACTAAAATGGAATTGGGCTGAACATATTGCTAGAAGAGATGATAAGAAATGGGCAATTGAAATCTTAAAATTGGATTCCAAAAGATTGTAAAAGATTTAGAAAGAGTCCAAATGTGAAGTGGATGAATGAAATAAGGAAGTGTTCCGGCATGATGTGGAGAAGAGATGCTAGAGATCAGAGAAGATGGATTGAATGTTGAGAGACCTTCATTTTGCAGTGGTTTGATAATAGTTGAAAATGATGATGATACCACAGTACATTTAATAATAATCGAGGCACTAAACTATCATTGCACCTGGAGTATAGAACCCAAAAGCAGTTATTCAAATATATTATTGATTTACACTCACTCTAGATTAAATGAAATAAAATTATTTACAGAATGTATTGGATAAAATACTGACTTTTTTTCAATAGTGAACAAATTCTCATTAGTTACATACTTTGTAAACATTATTTCTCATACAAATTTACATATTAAGACAGAAAGTCCAAAATTAATCCAACAAATAAAAAATCCAATAATTAGAATTTAAACTCCTAATCACAAATCTGCTTAAAAAGTATTAAGTTGCATAAAATCAATTAGGAATTAAAAACTGACATTAGCCAGAAACCAATCTGAGAATATGGATTAATATTCTATTTATTATTCAAATTTACAAAGGACGGATTTGAAGAAAAACAAATAGAATAATTTACTGGGTCAAAAAGAATTCGTTTCTACATCATTTAATGCCAGTGATGATTGATTCCTTCATTTAATCTTAGAAAAAGGAGATAAATGCAGATAAGAAGTTTAAATAAATTCATACATAATAATATACTTTATAATCCAAAAAAACGTTTAAGATTTTTTTTATATATTTATTAATATGAATCTATCTAAAAAGCAGGCATATTTTCTCTTCAATATATTAAACAATATAAGCTTGATATATATATATTTTTCATTGAAAATCGGTCATGATTTCTATTTATTTTAAATAAAGCAGTTTTTTTTCCTTCTGAAAATAGTCATTTTACTCTTTATGGGATTCTGTGGAAGGAAGACAGATTATATCCTACAACTATCAAGTTAATATCCCAAGACTTCTAATTTCTGATTTTTAACTTGAAACATTTTAAAAGACATATATATATAGGTCAAGCATTGGTGGTCGAGAGGTCAGCAACAGCTGCTTTACAAGCAGTTGTCCGGGTTAGCGGGTTCGCTTCCCGGCTGATGCTATGACACATGGGGGAAAAAAGACACATATATATACAAAACCATAAAATACTTTTACTACCTTTTTCAAATAAACTGTTTAATTACTAAAACGCTCTCTACTTTACTTCTATATATCTTATGACAGGCAGTAGCTAATGACTAGAATTCTTGGAGCACTGGAGTAGAAGGCACTAGATTATAGTATGATTATTGTTTTATCATATATTGTATACAGTAAAGAATTAAGCAATTTGTTATTTGATAGATTGTAATCTTACCTGGGTAGGTGTTTTTTCTTCATTTAGGTTATCTTCAACTTCACTTTTTTCGATAGGCACGTTTTCTGCATTTATGTTTTTACTTATGTTTGTTGTGGGTAATGAAGCACTGACATTTTCATTTGCATCTGGATTCCCACACGATGTTTCATTTGAAGCTTCTGCTGAAACATCTTCAGTATGAGAAGATTGTTTAATATTTGGCACATTATTGGAAGCAATTACTGTATCTGGAATTTAAATTATTAAAATAATTAATATTTAAAACAGCATTATGCTGTGGTTGAGTGTTAGTATTCATTCATTTATAGTTAAAATTTTCAAAGTGCATGTGCAACAGCGTAATGCTGTTTTAAATATTACAGTTTACAAACATCGCGCTATATAAAAATGATTTATTTAAAATAATTAATGCAAATAAAATATAATCAAACAAATGGAAATAGTATAAAGAATATATATATTGTAACATCCACTACGTTATTTAGTGTTTTAAATGAGTTAACTACTCGTACTCGGTGACCAAATTACGTCCTATCTATTAAATTTGTTTCGTCATACAATTCAGTAAGATTTAATGGATGCAATTATTTTTCCTGGTCACACAACACTCTTTTAACTAATGTAGTTACTAAAATAATGGGATAAAGTAAGCCAGCTTTTAATTTATTTGAAAGGTGCCAGAATTCTATATTTAGAATTCACTGGCAAACATCCCTTTTTTATTTATTTAGCTACCACAACATTTTGGAATCTCCGGAAGATTGTGTTTCAGTACAATGTTGGCAATTTATTTGAATTATAATAATGTCTAAATTGTAATGAATTTAGAACTATAAGAATTAATAACAACGTAAGTTATATTTTACTTTATTAATATGAACAAAATATTAATATGATCGAGAGAATAAAATATAAAAAGACAATCAAAATATAAAACTACAGCTAACATTTGTTTCTTTTATTCATATGACTCGTGACGACAGTTCATCACGCTTAAAAGTTCAAGAAAGTGATCACTAATTTTGTTGATTTAAATAAAGTTACTTACCGGTAAGTTTGAATGTTAACGTGCAGGATTTCTAATGTTGACCATGCATGGATTTCTTGGGAATGGATCTGCAGTCCAATATTCCGGCGATCTTTAAGTTTTTGTGGTTAAAATCTAGTAGGCAATGGCTTCTTCACTCAGGTAGTTCGCGACACAGGTACAAAGCAACTCCAGCAAATGAACTGCTACTCCTCGCACGTCTTAATATTTCAGTCTAATAGTAACAGTGGTTTGGCCCACTTTCATCATTTCTTCACGTTTATTTTTTATTTTTACTGCTCTCTGCAGGAAGGATGATCTAAGAAGAACCCTCTGCACCAACTGTTATTCCTTTTGTCCTGTTTATTTTTTTTCTTTCTGTGCAACTCCTATTGACACCTGCCAATGTGTTCCAAATTTAAAATAATTTAGCCTACAAAGTCTTCCTTTTTTTTTCTTGATCGCCATCTTTAATTACTTAATGAATGTTATCACTTTGTTTCCATGCTGCTGATTGCCTTGCGATAAAGGCTTCTTTTAATTAAATTATTTGTTTTTTTTATTGCACTTTCTACATTCCTTCTCTCTTTTTAATTTCATTAAACACAAACCAAAAAATATATATACACTCACATTGTTTAAATTAATAGATCAAATATATTTGCATAAATATATTTTTCGTTAGAAATTTATTAATTTAACTTTTAAATTGCCAACGCTATTTGTACTAGGATAAAATACAGTACAATACCTCCGCGGTCAATGACAAGAATAAAATATGGGGCTTGACATTATTTTGTTCTAAAGCTCTATTAATCACTGTTTACTGACATATTTATATATATACATCAACTGATTGTTTAATTGAAATATTGACGTCGAATACACGATCGAGAGGTTTACCTAATGCATTGCACACTAATTTCTTTCCTGCTCGCAGTATGCATATACAACCCCATATAGTTTAACAAAAAAGGTCCAAGTTTAAGCACGACAGAGCATTGCTCATTTGTTTGAGATTTATGGCTTCAGGCACTTGGTTCATCCTCCCATTTCTTGGGACCCTGCTTCTATAAGTCTGACAGGCACATAAAGACGACCTTTGCAACTATCTAAAAAAAACATGAATTTCAGGGTTATTATTATCCCTTACAAGCGCATGCACCTCATGAAACTCATCGACACCCCCAGTTCACTGTTGACTAACCTTCCACCATTTAATATCACATAATCCCTATCCTATCTCATTTACCATTGATTTCTTTCCACAGTCTTCAGGGTTTTGGTCCATCCGTTCGATTGTCTACCATTATCTGTTTGGGTATGTATAACCCGGCTGAGTCAACAATGATCTGCCCATTTCTCTATGCCACTCACACCAATCTCTCCACTGTGTATCAAGATCTTCCCCGTCATATTTATCTTGACTCCTGAACTTTTCTCCAGGGGATGGCGATCTTGCCCTATTCCCTTTCTTTTTAGTTATCTTATCCATTCCTTGATTTCCTGCATTATCGGTCAACATCATAGTGTTCAATTGCACTTGACCTTTATGACTTGGTATCTTATTCGTGTACTTTGGGTTCGTTTCGTCACTAGCCTTGTTGATCGCAAATGCATTAAGCAGTTCAGCCATCCGCTCAACCGTCTCGCATCCGGTACTTATCAATAGGTGCCCTACTGAATTAGGGAAATTTTTCTGTGTAATTTGGATAATCTGTTTTTCCATCAACTTACACTTCATTAAGGCTCATAGTTGTGCTACTTGCTTCCAGAAAAACGGCACATAACACTGCTCTGTACTGCATTTTTCTTGAGCCACTTTACTCTTGATTCTCTCTTGGTGGTCTTCGTTCCAATAAAATTTCATTAACATCTGACCATAATGCACAAAGTTATTCAGTCTCTTGAAGAGAGCCTCCCACCAAGCCTGTGCAGTTCCTTGTAAATGACTAATGGCTAGAGTTAGTTTAATGTCTTCTGACATCAGGTTTATCATGAAGTATCTCTCAAGACTATTTAAATGTTCCATCGGTGACTCCCCCTCCTGCCCATAAAAGATTTTCAATTTTAGAAAAGGATTTATTGCACTCGGCATATTTTCTCTATTTTCTAGAGGTTTTATTTTCGGACTCTTCTGTTTATCAGATCCTACTTCTATCACTTCACTTTGTGCCTTTTTTAACCTTCTCATCTATCATTTCTATTAACTCTTCTTTCATTTCTTTAATCTCTTCCCTTATCTCAGTTTTCACTTCCCTAATCATCTCCCCCACTTCTTTTTTAATTTCTTCTTTGAACTCTCTTATTTCCTTTTTCATATCCTCTTTGAATTCATTTAGTGCTTCATATAATAGCCTTTTCACTAATGTTTCCATGCCCTCTTTAGATCCTTTTTCATCTTCTGCCATATTTTCTGTATTTGTGCCACTTCTCAATTTCATACACTTCTATTTTTTTTTAAAAAATTTATTATTATTTTGCTTGATTTCTATTTTATTGTTTATCTTTTATTAATACATTTGCCGAAGCTGCTCCACCCTGCTGTCACTTTACCTTATGAGCTACTTTATTTCCGTCATTTTGCCTACTCTTTTTTTCCTACATACGTGAAACAAAAACAAAAAAAACCCACAAAACTCTTTTACATTTAACTTTTATTATTTACTCCTATCTCAGGATGTGGTTCTTGTCAAAGCCCCATGTTGGGTGTCATTGTAACATCCACTACATTATTTAGTGTCTTAAACTAATTAACTACTCGTACTTGGTGACCAAATTACGTCCTATCTATTAAATTTGTTTTGTCATACAATTCAGTAATGGACGCAATTATTTTTCCTGGTCACACAACACTCTTTTAACTAATGTAGCTACTAAAATAATGGGATAAAGTAAGCCAGCTTTTAATTTATTTGAAAGGCGCCAGAATTCTATATTTAGAATTCACTGGCAAACATCCCTTTTTTATTTATTTAGTTACAACGACATTTTGGAATCTCCGGAGGATTGCGTTTCAGTACAATGTTGGCAATTTATTTGAATTATAATAATGTCTAAATTGTAATGAATTTAGAACTATAAGAATTAATAACAACGTAAGTTATATTTTACTTTATTAATACAAACAAAACATTAATATGATTGAGAGAATAAAATATAAAAAGACAATCAAAATATAAAATTACAGCTAACATTTGTTTCTTTTATTCATATGATTCGTGATGACAGTTCATCATGCTTAAAAGTTCAAGAAAGTGATCACTAATTTTGTTGATTTAATAAAGTTACTTATCGGTAAGTTTGAATGTTAACGTGCAGGATTTCTAATGTTGACCATGCATGGATTTCTTGGGAATGGATCTGCAGTCCAGTATTCCAGTGATCTTTAAGTTTTTGTGGTTAAAATCTAGTAGGCAATGGCTTCTTCAGTCAGGTAGTTTGCGACACAGGTACAAAGCAACTCCAGCAAATGAACTGCTACTCCTCGCACGTCTTAATATTTCAGTCTAATAGTAACAGTGGTTTGGCCCACTTTCATCATTTCTTCACGTTTATTTTTTATTTTTACTGCTCTTTGCAGGAAGGACGATCTAAGAAGAACCCTCTGCACCAACTGTTATTCGTTTTGTCCTGTTTAATTTTTTTCTTCCTGCGCAACTCCTATTGACACTCTGCAGGAAGGACGATCTAAGAAGAACCCTCTGCACCAACTGTTATTCCTTTTGTCCTGTTTATTTTTTTTTCTTTCTGCGCAACTCCTATTGACACCTGCCAATGTATTCCAAATTTAAAATAATTTAGCCTACAAAGTCTTCCTTTTTTTTTTTGATCACCATCTTTAATTACTTAATGAATGTTATCGCTTTGTTTCCATGCTGCTGATTGCCTTGCGATAAAGGTTTCTTTTAATTAAATTATTTGTTTTTTTTTTATTGTACTTTCTACATTCCTTCTCTCTTTTTAATTTCTTAAACACAAACCAAAAAAATATATACACTCACATTGTTTAAATTAATAGATCAAATATATTTACATAAATATATTTTTTCGTTAGAAATTTATTAATTTAACTTTTAAATTGCCAATACTATATATATATATATATATATATATAAAAGGCAGTTTATGAAAGAATTAGTTTTACTTATATTATTATAAAAAAATTGTGTTGTGTTTACAAGTGTGCATATTTATATACATGTATGTAAACATAAAAATATCTAATACAACATAAATATATAAAGTAGGCCTTTATAAATGTGTTGATGAACCATAATAATAAATCCTGCTTCATAAATAAGCTTGAATCAATTAAAACATTTAATAAGCCTATGTAATCATTTCAGTAATATATTTTAATTTCTTTCTTTTCACATCCATGCCAAGACAATTATTTTCCTATAAGTATTTAAAATATATTAACCTGCTCTAATCTTAGTATCCAATTATAATAATCTTTTACTTTAACTATCTATATTAATCTTTTAACCTTCTCAATTATCTTCAAAATTTTAGCATTAGTTATTATTTTCATCCCAAACTTATTATAAATTCAGTAATACTGTTCACAACATTTGATAAGTTCACCCACACTATCTGCAGGAATCACATAACTAATCTAATGCAATTAACCCTTCTTTTCTTAGTGCTAGCACTATTCTCACAATGACATTTATTTAGAATATTATTTAAAGAAACATGTAGTAAATATGAAATAAACAGCAGTCCTATATTATGCCTTTGATTATATTTCTCATATCAGTAAAGAGATTACTTAATCTTCAGTTTCATATACTAAGTCTTTTCTTCTAATCTATATTTTCTTCTCAAAATACAAATCAAAACAAGACAAATCACTTTGTCAAATGTTTTTTTTTCTAAAACAAGACAAAAAATATTAATCCCTTTTCCACATTAATTCCAACAATCTCTTATACCCAAATCTATCTAACATCACATAACAAAAAATGAACTATACATAAGGAAAAATTAAACAATCATTAAACTATTAGCTGCATATAAAATCAAACTAATTACTATTTCCAGACATCCTCATATTTCAATAAAGCTTTTCTCTATTACTGAAAGAAATCTACCAATTACTAGCATAATCATAATTAGCAAATATTATTTTTTTCAAATCTTTTTTTATTCACAACTTATAGAATTTTAGGTTCATTCTCCTTAATTATACAGGTTTTTACTTTTTTTTTTTAAACAAACTTTGACTATTACATTTACAAATTTTTTATTTCTAAACAATCTATTTCATTTTTATTACACATATGCATTAGTACTTAGATGGGTATAAAAATGGTATAAAGTTTAACAATACGTTAGTGTAATAATGCGATAAAATATGACAATCTGTATGGCCAGGGCAGAGTTAATATTCCGAGCAGTCATGTGTAGATAAAATCTTGAACCGTTAAAAAAAAAAAAAAAAGAATTATAAAAGCACAAAATAATTTTATTAACTAAAAAACAAAATAACAGTTTTATAAATACTTGTTTTCTTATTTTCAGATTTATAAATAATTAAGTAATGGAATTTTAATGCAGTTTGTGACATTAGAAGAAAAGATAGACAATTAATTTAAAAAGAGTGCATTTGCTTTACAACAAAGGCACATTAAAAGTATAAGTGGAGCAAAAGTCATTATAAATAAAAAGTGGAAGAGTAATATTGATTAATGGTATCAAAGTGACAAAATAATGGAAGATAGCAAATACTTATGTTCCAACAAGTTCTCATTATGAAAAGAAGTAGAGGACTTTTATATGAATGTACAGAATACTTTTGACTATACTAAAGAACATTTTGAAATTGTCATGGAAGACTTTAATGCTAGAACTGATAAACAATTGAAAGATGAAAGTGTTATGAGTAAATTTGGTTATAGTAATAGAAATGAGGACACAGATGTGTGGAATTCACAGAAAAAGAAAAAAAATACCAACAACTATATATTATGAATTCTTTCTTTAAAAAAATGCTAAACAAAAATTGACATGGATGCATCCAAATGAAATGCAACAGAATTTGATTGTATTTTGACTAGCAGAAAATACATTTTTAAGATTATAATGCTTTAAATCGATTTAATACAGGAAGTGGTCATTAATTAGTGAGATGTAAGATACATGTTAATGCAAAACTAGAGAGACAAAAACTATTAAGGAAGTCACTGTTAATAGTTGATATTCCTAATCTCCAGAAACATTTCAGTGAATTTAAATTAAAACTTGCATATTGTTTGAAAATATTAGAAAATAATTCAGATTTGACAGAAATCAATAAGAAGATAACAAATACTCTATTAAGAATTGCTAAAAGGATAACTGGAATAAAAAAATCAGCAATTTCATATTACATTTTCTGTTGAGATAAGACTAATAATCCATTAAGAAGAACAGAATATCTAGAATTTTATAAAGTGATACAAAAAAGACTTAATAATGATATAAGAAAATATAGAATAAAGCTATAGAAAATAATTAAAAACCTCAAAAGTCTAAAATAACATGAAAGAAAAGTTATTTCTGCTATAAAAAAAAATATGGGAACTATTATTAAAATGAGAATTGACATCAGGAAATATGTTAAAGAATATGAAAACAATTTATTACATCTTCTAAATTTCCAAGTATTTTAAATGAAGAAAGAGACATACAATTAAATTTATGAAGATAGGAAAAACTTTAGTAAATTATGGAATTATTATTAATACCTTAAAAGAAGGAGGTGAAGAAATACAAAAATTATTGGTAAAGATATATACCACATGTCTAAATGATAAAAATATACTAGATGATTGGAAGAATGCAATAAAAATGATAAAGAAAATTTTACTGAAAATCTTTAGAAAGATAATTCCAATTTATCTACAGTGAACTTTAGATTCTAACCAAAAGAGCAAGCACTAATGATAACATTCTTGTATTGAGAAAAGTTATAGAAAAAATCAATAAGCATGACCTATCATTATGTTTTGATTTTGTAGATTATGAAAAGGCATTAGATTGTAGAAACATTTCTATGGTGATTAAAAAATTGTATCATAAAGATATAGACTCAGGATATTGCCATATTCTAAAGAATATTTATCAAATACAACAATAATGATTAAATCACACAAAGTTACTAAGAAGATTACCATTTATATGAGTGTATGACAGGCCAATCAATATCTCTGAAATTTAGAAGGAATATTTTATGAATTAAATGATATTCATTTTACTTTTACTTCCTTAGCTTCCCATTTTAAATCATTTACAATTTAAGATGATGTGATTGTTTTTGCAAATAATGCTTCAGAGGTTCAAGAAATGTTGCAAGAGTTATGAAATGAGAGTAAGAAAGTAAATTAAAAGATAAATGCTAAAAAAAAATTAAAGCAATGTTCAATTAATTTCCTCAAAAGAAGAAAATAAAAATTGATAATCATGAATTAAAAAAAGGTAAGACCTACAAACATTGTCCAATTATTAATATAGATGAAAACATAATGAATAAATTAATTATAGAATTAAATCTTGGATAGAGTGCTTTTGGTAGACATTAAAATGAAATATGTTTGTGTGTTTGAAAATAAAGGTTTTAATACATGTGTTTTATCAGTTCTTAATTATGGATCTGAGATTTAAATACTTAACAGAAGAGCAATTGAGAGATTTCAGATCACTAAGCAAAATATGGAAAAAGTATGTTATGAGTGTCAACAAGAAACTGCAAACAAAATACACAGGTGAGAGAACAAATATGTACCAATGACATCATTAGAAGAATTAAAAGAGCCTGAAATGGAGCTTGGATAGTAAGTAAAGTTTCAAATTGGATATCAAGAAAATATATCTAAAAAGAAAAGAGGATAAGGATTGAAAAAACTAGATTTAACTTGGAGAGATCTTCATCTTGCAATGGTTTGATAATAATTGAAGATGGCAATGATGATGAAATAAATTGACTAATATCTATTTCTGAACTCATGTCCTTTTCCATGGCAATAACAGCTATTTTTTAACATTGGAGAATGGCAAATAATGTTTTAATTGATTTTAATCATCAAATAAATATTCACCACATTTATTTAAAGGGATTGTAATGCTCAAATTCAAAAGAAGAGATATTTTTAAATGTATAAATTCATAATTTTAAATGTATAATTTCAAGTTTAATAAAAAAATGTCAAAATTTTGGAAGTCATTTTTAGATTTTTTTAAAAAACAATAATAATAGTTGTAATCTTAAAGCTTACTGTGAGTATATTTAGATGGACCATTAAAATTAATTTATTAGTATATTTGTAATTCAGAATATTTTTTGATGTTCTAAATAATGCTGTTAGATGCAATATTATAACAACAAAATGTATTTCAGAATAATATAATAAAATCTCTACCAACATTTTCTTAAGCAATTAAGTATTTATATTTTCAATCAGTATCAATCTACTGCAAGATGTGATAATTTCTGATCCATAATTCCTCTTCTCCATATCAGACTAGTAAACTTCCTTATATCATCCATCCATTTTATATCTGACTTTTTTCTAGGTCTCTTACAATCTTTTGGGATTCTTTAAATTTGTATATACAAATATAAAAAGCAGCATAAGTAGAGCCTACTTTTTGGTAGTTGATTGTTGAATTTCACATATATCTGCATATTATGACTCATTGCTAATGAATGTTATATCAAATTATTTTAAATAATTATTTGGAAATAATCTTTTTTTTTCTATATTTCAAAATTTATTTTCTGAAGAATTTAGTTATCTTTTTTCTCAAATACTATTTCAGTTGTACATTTTTAAAGAAAGATTTTATTTTTAATATAAAAAAAACTTCATATATATGTAAGTTAAAATATTTATATATTTTAGAAAGATTTTATTTTTAATATAAAAAATTGCATATATGTGTAAGTTAAAATATTTAGAAATTAGGTTTATTTAATAGATTAACTTATATAAACTATAATTAAAACAATAATACAACACAGAAAAAATGTACATATAACTTCACTAAATTTATTTTATGAGCGTTTGAATATCTTTATTGACAATTATTAAAAACATTTAAAAGTTACTTTAATTTATTTAACACATAAAATCAATTTAATTAATTAAATATTTTGATTTTAATTGAAACTAAAGACAATTGCTTCTCCAGTGTCACATTTTTGAACTACAAATATTACAATAATTAAATGGATAGCCATAAGAATTTACTGTAAATGTTAATTTTTTAAAATATTCATTAATAGACAGTTATCAGTGAGCTCAGATTCTATTTACGAGTCATCCCTATAAGTATGATCAATGCCAGATGAAGTGGATTGCTGCTGCCAAATGATTAATTGAAAATTAGAGAAGTCTCAGTACTAAAACAAATTGCTGGAATTATAAAAATAATGTAAAGAACAAATTTAAAGTTTTGCTGTTCTGTTAGTCACCAGGGATTCATCATAAAATAAAGTCTAAACACAGTCAAAATATTACTATACAGTTTTCCTTTTCATTTACATATATTGTACTGTAAAAATCGAAAAATACCCACTTTTTTTTAAGAAAAATCAAATATATATATATATAGAATTTATAATATGGATCTTTTTGCCATAATGACATTAAATATAATATATTAAAAGATATATTTGAATGGTTTATTATACAGTTCATAAGAAGTTTGAAACATCTGAAGTCATGGGCTGAGTTACAATTCATGGATCTTAAGCTCCAGAATCTGTCACTCTGCCACTGTATTAAGACAAGCAGGACAATATAATAAATGAATAACTGCGTGATATGAAAATAATTGTATAATTAATTGGTTAGAAAATCATGTGATATTTAGCACCCAAGTAGTAGATTAATCATAAGAGTTTCCATTCACTTGCTCAAACACAATTTTTTTTTAACTTTATCCAGATAAAAATCAGTTCATGAATTTTCATCTCTTCAATCAATCACATTATTATTTCATCAAATTATAGAAAAGTACTATAGGAACTATGAAAGTAATTTAGAAAGTTAATAAATCAAGAAGGTTATATTTTTATGGTAAAAAAATGGTATTTTTATTATAAATCATTTATAAAGAGAGAAAAAAATATTGGTAAATAGGATTCGAAAGAACAATTAATTTTCATAAATTAAAAAACAATAAATTATTTTAGGTAACTAAGAGGGTTTTAATAATAGATATCTTCCAGAACTAAGATAATCAATAGTGAATGAAAGTCATACAAAAATATCAAATATTCATCTGTAACATTAAAAAATTTTTTTATATTTTCTCATAGCAAAGTTTTGTTATTCAGAAAAGGACACATATACACAAAAATATTTACACACATTAAGTTAAAGAGACAATAGTCTGTGCACTTTAATTTTCACAATGACATAAAAAAACTGTTAATTATTTTATCAGCATTTACTATTTTAAATAAAAACAAAAATTAAAATGCAAACAATACTTACTGGCACTTGGGGAATAACCATTAGAGGACGCTAAAGATTCTACAGAACTACTGATCTGAGGTAAAGCATCTGAACCAGTCTAAAATAATGATAATAATTATTATTTGATTATTATATACTAAAATTAATTTTATTTACAATAATATTTATAAAATGAGTTTTCACAAATAAGTAAAATCATACCAGTTGCACTCGAGTGTTTTTTTTTGTTGTTGTTGTTGTTGAAATATTAATGAATATTAAACAAAACAAATGTGACAATCAGAAAGAAGGTTAAAGTCTGCTTAAGTTTACATTATTTATGTATTCTTTCTTAGTATAAAATTGCAAGTGGGATAGAGCTACATTTTAAAGTCAGTGAGAAGATTTTAATGTAATTAAATTTTTTTTTTTAAAAAAAAGCACTTTTATACATGTGACAGACAGCCTTAAAAAAAATCTGACTAAAATGATACTGATTTTTTTAAAAAATCTTTCCTGGAATTACTTTATATTCAGTATCATGCCCATATTACATTATACTTGGTGTACAGGACATTATAATTTAGTGATTTTGATGAGATATATCTAAATGCTGATAATTTAGTTATGTTTAATTGAGCAATTTCTACCATTGGATAAAATTATGAGAGGCTCTTGAATTTTAGCAATTATTATATTGTTTTAACATTATCAGAATGTACTTAAGCAAACCACTAAACATTACATGATCACTATTTCTTATGCTTGCTCATAACTGTTATTAAAACAGGCAAAACTTTGGCACTACTGTATGGAGAGTTTAGCTTGTTTTAACATACTTAAAGGTACATGGTTTATTTTGTTTTCAATACATTAATAATAATAAATACAGTAATCAAATTAATATATATATACAAATATTAAAGCAAAATTAAAGAAAAAAGATATTTGAATAAACATCTTTACAAAAGAAACCTAATTGACATGAACAACATATTACTATTTTATCCTTCTATTAGTTTTTATTTTTTCCTAAAGCATAAATAAATACCTGAATATTTACTCCATTAAGTAGCAAAATGAGAACTTAAAAAAACAGAATTTGAAGGATGACTTATCTTTAAATCAAACAACAAGGAGTGTTCAACAGTTAAAGATTTTAAAATATATTTCTATTAAAAAAAAACGCAATACTGATTAGATATTCTACTTACTAAAATCTCTAATCATTTTTTTTTTTGCATTGTTTTATCATTATTTTAAAAAACTTTAAAAACCCACCAACAAATTTAGAAAAGCAAGAATGTGGAACAATCAAATCTATAAATAAAATGGAATAAAAGATTATAAAAAGTACTGCATTAATACAAGTGCAATTTTCAAAGATTTATTGATTAATTCTTAGGCAATCTGAACATTAAGCCACAACTACATTTGAAGCCAATACAATGAATTTTTATCAACCTCATACTAGAAATTCACTCTGGTCTTATTTCAGATTATATTTTAATATTGTATAGTAATGAAAAATTAATATGTAATTCAATTCTATTGATAAATTACTTTTAAAATAATACATCTTTCCAACCTTGTAAGAAAAGTTACACACAATAAAGAGATAATGTAGAATTACTATAAAAGATTAAAATTCCTTAAAAGCATTTTAAATTTTATATTGTACATACACTCATGGCTATTTTATAATGATAGCAATAGCTACTGTGACCATATTCTCAAATCAACAAGAATACATAATAAAATAAAATATACCCAGCTCATTTATTATTTGTTCAACAAAAACAATTTATTGAGTAGCAGATCTAATAAAAAGAAAGTCCAAAATAAAAGGAAATTTTCTGCACACATTTGCTATAATAATTTATTGTTGCATTCTCTTTATTTACTTCAAAGATATCTAGAGTAGATGGCTCTGAAGCAGAATGAATAAAATAAATATTGAAAGCAAGCAGAAATATTGTATGATGCTTTGCCTTGGAAATTGTATGTTCAGTTAAGTAAATGAAAACAGTTTTCATCACATATTTTATATTATTATACAAAAAAAAAGGGACATTAAATTAAAAGAAAGTGTAACAATGTTTTTATAAATGAATATCCCCCCCCCCCCCAAAAAAAAAAATACCCCTGAAATTAATTTATAAAAAATAGTATATTTATTTGTACATTTTGAAACTTCAGTTTGCTTCAAAGTACTCTCCATTTGAATCAATACATTTGTCCAAACATTTTTTTCACTACCCAAAATACTTTTTTAAAGTTATCATTATTGATAGCATTTTTGTCATATTTTGTTTCATCTCTTCAACATTAACAAATGTTTTTCTATGAAATCTCCTTTCAACTAAAGAAATAACAAAAAAATCACGAGGTAAGGGTCATTGTATGAATAAGGAAATCAAGAGTATCATGTCATTTTTGGTCAAAAATTGCCTAACCCTCAAGCTATATGTACAGACACACTGTCATGATAGAAGAATCAGTTACCTGTTTGCCACAAATTGTACTGAATCATTTTAAATCTTCCAAATATAACATTTGGTTGACTTTTTGACCCTGGTATACCAATTCTGAATGTACAATATCTCTCACATCAAAGAAAAAAATGAACATTGATTTGTCTTTACTTGTGCTTTTTTGAAATGAAGAGAAGTGGGAGTTTTCCTTTGCCTGGATTGCTATTTTTGGGGGGAATTATATTGTAGATTCCAGACATTCCATCAAAGCACAGCACTGTTTCCCTGATTTTGGTTTACTCTTGAAAGCTTTCTTGTTCATGTAAATTAATCATTACAAAATAGGTAAAAAATTAAACAATTTGTTGAAAAAAAAAATCACTGCAACTAAACGCAATCTTCCCCAACAATGTCAATTGGCATACTGTAGTGGAAGTCTATACTACAAGCACCCTGCCCTCCAGAAGTCAATTCCAGAGTTTTTGTATACCCTTCATAAATTAGTCTATAAATATAATAATTGCATGTTTAGTTGCTCAGAAAATTACAAGACATTTAAACACCTAAAATGGAAGTGGAGCATAGATGCTCCATTTATTTGATCAGTTTTTCTTCCTTTCCTTAGAATGACAATCAATACAGGAGCCTTTAATGCCTAAATCTATTATTGCATAAAATTATACAATCAATTAGTTTGTAAAAAATTATGCACTTATTTTTGGTCTTTTTAAAAATAAAACATCTTATTTTATTATAACTTCTCTCATATTATACTTATATCCTTTAATATATTTTTCTAATTGGTATTAAAGAAGAAATGGTTCTGCTCAGCCAATCTTATAATATCATAATCATTGCTTTGCAATAAATATTGACTGTAACTTAGGTGCTAAAATAATTTTATTATAGATTGGCAGAATGCACAGAAAAAATTTATCACTGCTTCTTTTATGACAAAGCTCTTTGACAAGAAACTTAAATTCAAACTTACTTCTCAGAAAATCATTTAATTCAGTTAAAGAATAATCATGAAAGAAACAGCAAATGTGTTATGCCACCTCTTAAATCATTAAGCTGTGACACATTATAATAGTGTTTGTCTATCATAGTCATATCAGCCATTATTTATTGGTAGGAGCTGGTTAACTAAAAAAAAATAATATAAAGCATGATTTTAAAATATTTAATGAACTGAAAAATTCTGGGACTTTACTCAAATACTTTAATAATGGCTATATAATGCACTAAACAATATAAATTTTTTAACCTTAATGTGTTTATACATATATGTATAAGTAATATATACTGTAGGTTTATGATACTTTTATTAATAGAATACAAGACTAATTCTCATCAAGAAATTTATTTATTCTATATGAGATGGAATTTCATAACACTTAAAAAAATAATTAGAAAAATAACACAAGCTATTCCTTTGACAAATTGCTGCAAAAACTCAATAATATTTCTATCAGGTGGCTAAGAGATGATGGAAAATATATAGTCTTATTTTTATAATATCAAACCAGTATCAAAACGCATGGATCACATGAACAACAGTGTTCTCTGGGAACAATTTTTACATCAAAAAATGAATATGGTCCCCTACAATGTTCAAATATTCTCTAATAGTATCGTCTTCACTAATGATTCCACCAAAAAGAATACTTGGACATGGCTACCCAAATCAAGAGGCTTATTTACCATGATTTACAGTTGAGAAAAGACAGTCTGGTTATAATATTTTTTTGATGAAAGAGGATTTTTCATCTAAGGATTATTCAAGATATCCATTGTCTAGTTTTTATACTTCTATTTTCACTTTAAAATGGCAGCCTTCCATAAATGTTTGCATGTAAAGCTTATGGTGGATTATTTTATTAAATAATATAAAATTTTAGATAGAAGTTGATCTCTGCAGAAATTTTCCACTATGATTTTTTGTAACATTTTTTGGCTGCAATCTTTCAGAATATCCATTAGTCCTCTCCACATTGATTTTTGATCTCAGATTTTTCTCATATCTTCAATAAATGTAATTTTCTGTTAATCTTAAAATATTGTTCAATTAATTGGATACTGGTCCTTCAGCTAATTACTATTTAACAGTTGAAATCTTTTTAAACTTAAACAAGTCTGACGTTTTTTTAACAGTCTTAAAAACTGATTCTATTTGTCAAATACTTTTTACCATCTTATTAAGTTTATTATTTGGGGGGGGGGGGATACATTACTCTATAGTTCTATATCTATGCTATATGATGTCAAAAATAAAATATATGACAGATCTTCCCATTATATTATACAATCTCTCCATAAATAATTGTCCAATTTAAGTCATTGATAAATGACTGACTTTTTTCTTAGAGTATGCTACCGAAGTATATTATATATTTATAATATACTGGTAGTATTTTGATACATTTTATCCACAGACAAACATATATAGTTATACAGATAAAAAATCAATGCACATTTTTTTTTTTTAAAAAAATTTAGTTGAAAAAAAGAAAAATCTGTAATAATACATTATTTTCAGCCACGAAAGTTTTTAAATAATCACATCATTTTAAAAAAGACACACCCTTTATAAATCAAAGGAGGAGGAAAAACCAATAATTCTCCATGGTGATTGAGAAATTAACAAATTTAACTTACATATCAAGTGTTATTTATAATACGTATATATATCACAATGACTACGTAAGTGGACTAAAATGAAATTATTTTCTTTTTTGCATACAATGTCAACATAAACAGATAATCAACAATGAGCAGCTAAAAATCTAGTCTGGGGATCTGTTTGGCATCTGATATTTATTGGTTATTCATCTTTATATAGATGGCTCTAAAATAGTGCGGGTTCAAGTGCTGCTGACAAAAATTGTTATAAAAACGGTACTTAAAATGAAAGGAGATATAATAATAAAAAATTAAATGAAGGTTTAAAAAAAAAAGAAATATCAGTATCAATAATATATTTATGCCAAAATTATGATAAAAAATTAAAACTATTCATATTTTTTCCCATGTGTCATAGCATCGGCCGAGAACCAATCCCGATAACCCGGGACAACTGACCTCTCTAGATTTGAAAAAAGATACATTACTTTCAAATGTGGAGATAAATGAAACTATGAAGAGATTTGTGACACAACCAAGTCCCCAGTGGCTCTGTAAAGAACAAATTGTAACATCTTTTCAACTGTTTATAGACTATGATTCCACAGTGTTCTTTTTCTTCAATAAAAAATAATATAGAAATTTCTTTGTAACATATGACCTTAACTAGCTCTAGAACTGTCATATCTTACAAGCCTTCTAAATAAATCAGGATTATTAAATTGAGGAATAAATAAAATATTCTAGAGTGTTTGAAAGAAAAGTAAGGTAGGAAAAAAAAGATTATCTCAATTGATATTTTGAATATATAATTTAAATCAATATGTTGGTAATTATGCAACAATCATAATATTTTTATTACAAAAATAATATAAAACTTTGTAAATTTTCTTGTATATTGATTAATATATGTAAATTATTATGTAACAAAAATAATAAAAAGGAATTTATAAAGTCAGTAAAGCTTTGCTCATGTTAATTAGTATGTATAAGTTATAATACATAAACAAAATTTACCTTTTCTCCCTAAAAGTTAAATTCTATCAAAAAAAAAAAGAAAAAAAAACAATAATTAATTAAGAATAATTAAAGGATTAACTTGGAAACAAGAAAAAAAGAAAAAAAAAACAGCAGAGTAATGACAAATCAGAAGGTAAAAACAAAGTAAGACTTTTTGGGAAAGGTAGTCCTGGTGGGATACAAGCTATAAAAATGCGAAAAAAGAAGAGGGAAAAACAATGTCTGTGGAGAACCAAAGTGAACATCATCAGCATTATATAGTTTGAAATGATGTCAGTTCTATCTCTGAAGCATTTTACATCGCCTAAGAAAAACACTGTTATAGTACTTTTTAGTACTGATACAAAAACAGCTAGAATGCTCAAAATTCTGCAAAGTAAAAATAATAAACATGATTTGCTGAACACACTCAACATATGTCACTCAAATTCTGAATGATATAACCATACACATCTCAAAGAAGCACATATAAGAAGTCCATCAATGGAGATATAAAATACAGCTTTTACTCATGGGAAAACTTTCTCATTGTTTGCACTTGTATAGCCCATATATTTAAACAGCAGACTATTCCAAAACCAAGAAAAATCCAATTAGAATAAATCAAGAGAGATTTTACTATTACACTTTGGACATGGACTTCTCAAAACCCCTGGTAAAAATTTGAATTTATATGCATATAGATAAGAAGCCTCTATAAAATATAATTTTCATATATACCTCTATTTTTTAATATAGTTATTGTTTAGATTGCTTTTTTTTTTAATTATCTATGAATTTTTATTAGATTAGCATAAGCTGATATAATTTTCTTTAAATGTGTATATATATTTAATTTTGATCTTTATAATTAATTTTTTATTTTTTTTATTAGGTTTATTGATTTATTATTTTGTTCAACAAGTAATAATGTCTTTAGGTAATTCTGATACCAATTGAGATTATCTAAAATAAATGTTTTTATTTTTATTTTTTAAAAAACATACTTAATTGTCTCTACACTATTCTCTTAATAGTCTCATCTCCAATGCATACACAGCAGTTCTCCACTGATCCTGAGCCTTGATGTTCTGAGCTAAACAAAATGAGGGTGTTCTCATTTGAACTGTGACAGTGATTTCAGAGACTAATGTATTTACATGTGTTATTTATTCCTAAATCAGGGTTAATGGAGTTTAATAAATTCTAGGAATTCAAATAAATCTTTATGAAAGAATGTTAAATGAAGCCTTCTGAGATAGGATTTGATGTACAATGACCAGGAAACATAACCAAAGTATCTTATATAAGCAGTTATATAAGAGGCAGAAGATTTGATCTTCATCGACAATATCCATTTTAATTAAATAAAATGAATCTTCAGTAATGAAAATCATATTAAACCACTAGTTTAAAACAGTTCAATTATATGTCAGAAATGTTATCCATGCTTTGAAGTATGTACATATATATGAGTCATCAGTATAAGCACCATCAACATTATCAATATAGCATTTACTGCTAAATGCATAAAAAGCATTTTTAGATACAAATACAATATTAGGCATCTAGAAGTTCCATTTTTCTTTTCTGTATCAGATAAAGTTTTAAGTGACAAAGAATTTTTGATGCATGTGTTACAAGAGGCAGAGATTTTTTTCAAAATTTTTTTAAATTTAACTTTTTAAGAAATTTAAGATCAAAACCTTTATAGATGATCTTGGAATTAACAACTATTAAAACTATTTACATTCCAAATCATATGGCAGTTTTTGATTTTAATTCCAGCTTGATTAATTATTCCTTATATAATTGCATAAGAGCACAAAATTTCAATTTTCTGGGTGTTTTAAATATCAATAATTTTAAAAATACATTAGGTAAAAAAAAATTAAATTTTGAATTTTACTATCTTTAAGTAGCACATTTATTTGATGAGCCAAATTAAAAAAAAAAAAAAGAAGGTAGTGGGTTTTTTTTAAGACTTGACAAGTGTTTTAGATAGTTGAATATTCAAAATATAAATGTACTTAAACATATATATATAAATTGTAGCATGAAAATGCCTCCTTTTATTGAGATTAGTACAAAGGGTGGTAGTAGATGGATCTCAACTGAGTGCACTTTAATTCTTTGATTTATTTAAATCACAGCTCTTTAATAAATTTATAATGTTATAATATAGAAATTTTAACAATATAGGAGACTTTATTGGTTCACAAGTTAATGTGTTATGATGAAAAGCAAGCAATAACAAATTACCATCATTTTTTCTTATTTGGTTTAATATCTTATTGCTATGATTAATGATATGATTTGTTTGCTATTAACTTAAGTTTATGAGAGCTCTGATACAGATCAAAGAAGTTTTATGAAAAACTTGATAGTTATGAAAAAAGTAAGTATATTCAACTTGTGATTATTAATTTTAAACTTAGAGGACACCACTTAAATCTTAATTAATTTATGAACAATATGTTAGGATCACTTTAAAATTATATAAAATCATTATTAATAAATTTTACTAATGCAAGTCAAATAGATTATAATATCCACACATACAATACGATATAGACAATTTATATTAAGATAAACACTAAATTTATTGTAAATAAAAAATCGTTTATGAATTTATAACTTTAAAACATTAATCGAATATTCTAAGACTAATTATGAAACAATGAAAATGTAAAGTTCCATTTCCTTTAGTTTCTTCTTACCTCTATATAATTAATCATTTTATCCTGTTACTACTTGCGTCGGTAAACGATTGAATACTAACAATTTTGGCAAGTCTATTCATGGTATGAGGGTAGAGGTAATTGGAATATATTTCAAAATAATAAAGCAACATAAATGTCAAACTCATTAATACTATTCAGATATAAAAATATAATTTTTATCATTTGATATCAAAAAGAAAAAATTCTGACAGCTATTTTACGATATTCAAAAACGAAAATTACATGGCATTTATGACATAAATGAATGACTTTCTTTTAAAATCAAATAACACATATTGTTAAATTTTAACAACGAAGAAACAAGAAATAAATTAGATAATAATGCAAAAACCGATAAAGCGGTCAAATGATATTTATGTTTATTTTCTACAAAAGACAGATGAGTTATGGAAGATGTCGGGGGAGGGGGTAAGCAAATAATAAAGCATTCGCCTCCTCTTCCCCACTTTAATTTTTATATTTTATTTTCATGCAGTTCTGACTAGAAGTCTACAAGAAAGGACACCCTTAACTTACGACAGCATAATTTAAAAAACTTCATAAGTACTTAAAAAGAAGTGAAACAATTTGATCATGAGAAATTCTTTTTATCGAGGTAATCTATATGATGATAAATCTCCAAAGTATAATTAACCTTAATTAAAGTATTTAACATTAAAAGAGGAACTTTATTTTTAATCGTAGAAAATATACAGTATATATAATGACATTTTCATAATATGCATATATATTACACACACAAGTATAAGAGTAACTTTTTTTTTAAAATTTTAACAGTCTGGAAAAGCATGTATTACCAAGTCACTTTTTATCCAGTAAAGAAAATTATAAATATAGTAATTCATAAAGTCATAATTTAGAGAGAGAGAAAAAAAAACAAAATTAATCAGAAAACGAATTATCTATCTTTGATTCTATTATAAATAAACTCTCTGATTAACAAAACTTCAAAAGTTAGTTCAGTGTCAAGAATATACAAACTTTTGATTTTATTTTAAAAACTATTTTACAAAATATCATATATATAAAGAGTATAAAGAAGTTATGATGTAGTAATAGAGTGGCAGACTGGAAATCAAGGTCCTCGTTCATAGCTCAACTATACCACTTCTGGCATATTTCTTATGAATTCCTAAACAATAAATCATTCAATTATTTGTTTTATTTAAAGTGATTACTAAGAAACAAATGGAATAAGAGAAAAAAGTTACATGAGATAACTACTTAAGAAAAAATAAATGAATAGAATTAAGATAAAACCACTTAAAACATCATATAATCACCATTTTCTATGCTTACATAAGTTGTTTAAACAGTATCAAATGAGTTTGGATTGAAAAGTTTATTGTGTTTTGATCTTAGGTGCAGTGCTCTCAGATTCAAGCCTCTTTACTGATGAAACCTACAAGTTAAAAACTAGTCTGCAGATATTGGGTGAGTAGATACTAGATAGGGATTTTATCACAAACTTTTTTGCATCGATTGATAACTAAGTCTTGCACTGGATGCCACTGCTGTTAAGAGAGTTTGCTATTGTTTTAATAGAAATAAGATGTAAATATATTTGCCTAAAAGTTTGTAATGATGGTATATTATTAGATGTGATATGTTGTACTATTTTCATCATCTATGAGTGAATGTTGAATGTACAGAAGATGTTAAACTTTATTTAAACTTTTCAAATACAAACAACTTGTTAGTAATAACACACAATTAGACAACACAGCTTAGTAATTACACAATGTTTCGAGTAGTATTATTCTCCACACCTCTTGAGGTCTGGCCAGCAATACCTGAAGAAGAATGGAGAATAATACTACTCAAAACATTGTGCAATTACTAACCTGTGTTGTCTAATTGTGTGTTATTACTAACAAGCTGTTTGTATTTGAAAAGTTTAAAATTTTCTGTACATTCAACATTCATTCATAGATGATGGAAATAATCCAACATATCACATGTAAGATTTAAATGTTAGATTTAATAAGAAGTTAGTTGAAGAAACTGCCAATGCAGGAAAAAAAAAATGTGAAAAATTTTGGAGATATATGAAAAAGAAAAAGATGTTAAATGCAGGTGGAGAAAAAATGTGAATATAAGAATAAAACTTGTAAAAAAATAATAAATTTATAATAAAATATTTGAAAGAAAAGGAGTTAATAAGTAAATATGATTCATTACAGAGCTTAATTTGTGAAATGATGAGTTAGAATGATAAATACAAAACTGGATATAACAATAGATATATTTAAAAAAGAGAGAAAACTGAGAACTGTATGATATGGTAACTGAAATATTAATAGATGTGGAAAGGTAAGCAAATGTCAGTTTAAAAGATTTTAATAAAATTATACATTATATATTATTCCAAATTAATAATATGGTAGGAGAATTAGATTATTATAAAGAGAAAAAAAAGATTTTAGGTTGTCAATTAAATTTATACCTAATATGAAAATCTGTGGCAATAACTTCTATAGTTTATAAAATATTTACTTATATGAAAAGTAAGCTATTAGTTGTAGCATTTTTAGATATAGAAAAGGCTTATGTTATGATGAATAGGAATAAATTCTATTCATATATTTTTAGACTTTTCCTCAATCTATTCATATCCATCTTAATAAGCCTATTCTATATCTAAATATGTGGCAAATAATGGCGTACTTTTCATAGAAGACATTCCTTTAATATATAAGTAAATATTTTATAAACTACGGAAGTTATTGCTATGAATTCTCATACTAGCTATAAATTTAATTAATAGCCTAAATTCTTTTTCTTTTTATATTAATCTAATTTTCACACCATTTTATTAATCAGGAATATTATATAATTTATAATTTTATTAAAACCTTCTTTTAAACTAATCGTTAAACATATCTTACTAATAATCATTCAGACTTCATTGTTTTCCTTTTTTAAAAAAAATATATCTATTGCTATATTCAATTTTGCACTCATTACTCTAACTTGTCATTTCACAAATTAAGTTCTCTAATATAATGATTTATTAAAATCATTTATTTATCAACTTTCTCTTCTTCCAAATATTTTATTACAAATTTATTATTTTTTCAAGTTTTTCCTATACTCACATTTTTCCCCCATCTGCATTTAATAATATATTTTTTCTTCAAATATCTCCAAAAATTTTCACAATTTTTCTTTCCTGCATTGGCAATTTCTTCGATTAACTTCTTATTACATCCACCACATTTACTCCTTAATTCTATTATAGTTTTTATTTTTTCTTAAGTAATTATCCCATCTAACTTTTGTTTTCTCTTGTTCCATTTGTTGGTTTAGTGCTCAGGAATTCATAAAAAGTTTGCCAGAAGTGGTATAGTTGGGCTATGACCCATGGGTCTTAGTTCCAGTCTCCATTCTATTACTGCACTATAACGTCTTGATACTGTTTATATAGGTGATATCTTGTAAAATGGCTTCTAAAATGATGTCAGAAGTTTCTGTATATATACTGTATAATTGATATTATTAATGCGCCTTATATTCTTTAAATATAAAACTATGACTTGTTGCAATTTATACAATTGATATTTATTAGTGTATATATATTTTATTTAAAAATAAAATGCAGTCTTAATTAAATAAATATTTCTTTAATTTTCTAAAGACCTGTTGGATATATATATATATATCAATAAACAATTAAACGGCAAAGGACTAGTTCTATACAATGTAATCCTAAGTAGAAAGTCTATTTGTAGACTTTTTTTATTTACAATAATTATCTTTCATTATTCAAGGATTAAAAATAAATCAGTTATTATTTCTAGATTTGTGGCGGTAAAAAAAAAAATCTTCAATTTCTCTTTAAAAATTATTATAGATTTTTTTTACAAATGAGAAGTTTAAATCACATGTGAAATAAAACTAAAAGAAACTTTTAATTTAAAAGTTTAATTTTTGTATAAATATTAAATTAGATTTTGGCTATTTCAAATTAGGTTAGATAAACTTCATAACACTTTTTTGCTACTATTGGAAGCAAAAGTTTTTTAAAAAAGTCCATAATGAAATGAAATTTAAGGTATTTGACAAGTTTTATCTAAATTATTTAAAAATAATTATTTTAATCAAAGTTTTACAAATTATTCACTTTCAATAGACATTATATACATACTGTATATAGGTAAAGTCTATATTATATGAACAATATAAATAAAGAAGGTTAATAATTAGGAAAATAATTATAACTGCAGAAATCAACAGACTTCTTTTTATTAAAAGAATTATTTTCAAACGAATATTAAGAATCTAAAAAAAAAAAAAAGCAATTTTTTTTAGTAAATAAAGACTTACACATTCTTGGGGTTATAATTTATTAGCTTTTTTTGGTTTATAGTATATATACAGTATACGCTACTTCTAGTAGTTTAGATGTTAAGAAGTCAATGATAAAATATATGGTGGAAGTTTTAGGTGTTTGTGCAATTAGATGAATGGGTAATGGTGATTTCAAATCAGAAGAATTCAGGATAATTTTTAGATGAGATGATAAGTTTAGAAGAAATGGTGTTGCATTACATTAAGAGGTAAATGGATGAATAATCTATTTAACACATATCATGTGATGATAGGATTTTAGCGATTAAGATAAAAGCAGATCTAAATAAATATGGTATTAATACAGGTATATTTTTGTACTTGTAATAGCCATGATGAAAAAGTTGAAAGTAGTTATGAAAGATTAATAGAATTATTAAAGCTTCTCAATGATAAGACAATATTATTTTGATAGATGATTTTAATATGTCTATGGGTGTATAGAATTTAAGATGTGAGAATAGATTTGCTTTAGGTGATATGAATTTGTGAGATAAAAGATTAGTTGAAATTTATATGCAGTGTGAGATGTTATTATCCAATACATTTTATGATGTGTCTAAAAGATGACAATTATTTATAGAAAGCTCCTAGAGATTTTAAAAATTATTTGATTATACTATAATTAAAAAAAGATATAGAGGTCAAGGACAGTCTAGTCATGGTTATCCTGGTTCTGATGTAGATAATGATTATGTGCTTATTTTTTAAATTTAATAGAAAATGTCTGCTTAAAATAAATGCTGTTTAACTAAATTACAAGATCATGACATGGCAAAGAAATTTAATGATGAAAAATGTTATGATATATATTGATAATATGAGATAGAAGAATATTAAATCATACATAAAAAGAGTTGCAAACTACAGTATTTTGGAAAATGACATTAATATCTAAAAAATCATGGATAATTCAAGAAATATTGAATTTAATTTTTTAAAAAAGGAGTGAAGTTAGATATGAAGACTATAATCAATATAAAATAATAAAATTTTAATAACAAATTCCAGAGGTGAAAAAGCAAAATGAATGAATATAATAAATGAAGAAAATGAAAATAACTTAAATATTGGAAAAGTTAATTAGGCATATGAAAAAAAAACAAAATGTTCAATTATAAATGGAGTACATTTAACAATGCTATTAAGAATAAAAAGCAAAGATTTTTTTGAAAACAAGGTGTATGATCATTGGAAAAAATATATTGAAAATTTGCATAAAAGAAATGAACTAATAAATATAAATAAGAGAGATTATATAGAAGATAAAAATTTAGTTGATGGGATTGAGAAAGAACATGTAATAGCAAAAATAAAATTTGATTATGCAATTACTGAGATAAAAAATAAGGTATCTGATATAATATTTCAACTGAACTTTTAAAAAATTGTAGTGATGTCATTAAAAATAAATTACTTGATGTGATAACAGGATATTATAAAACAAAATATAATACCATCTGATTTTATAACTACAAAAACTATTGCATTTCCAATAAAGGTAATGCACAAATTATAAAACAATAGTTCTATTATATGATGCATTTAAGATTATACTCATAATAATTAAAAATAGAATACAAAAGAAAATAAATGAGAGTGGAAAAGAACTAGAGAAGTAATAATATCACTAAGAATGATTTTACAGAGAAGATTGAAAATGAATAGAAAATCTTACATGACTTTTATCGACTGGAAGAAAGCTTTAGACAAAGTGGATTGGAAGTTATTGTTTAAAATGATGATAAATGTAGGCCTTGATTGGAAAGATGGATGATTAATTTTAAATTTATATAAATCTCAAAATATAGAAATAAATAATTGCAAAATTAATGTTAATATATAAAGAGGTGTAAAGCAAGGGTGTCCATTATCACATCACTTACTCAATTTATTGAGAACTTAATAATAATCATAAGGAAAAAAAACATGAATTAAATTTAATGATCAGAATATTCATTGTATTCATTATGCAGATGATATGGCAGTATTTGCAGACTCAGGGGGGGGGGTGTGTGTGTATAAAATGCTTTGAATATACTTATAGAATTTTTTAAATTAAAGATAAATGTTAACAAGATTAGGGTGATGGCCATAGTCAGATAGAAGATAAAAAGGTTGACTAATATGCAGATAAATAATATATGTTTAGAACAAGTTATGGAATTTTGTTACTTGGGAAGTATGACTTGTAATAAAAAAGAATAATGTTAGCAGAACTTGCTTTTTGAAATAAAAAAAACTTTTCTATTAAATAAACATTTTGATACAAAAAAACAGAACAAGATTTATAAAACCTTTATTTGGAGTATATTAACTTATGGTTATGAGACATGATCCATGGGAAAATTCTAATTAAAAGGTTTTTCTGATGATTTTATTTAAAAAGTTTATGAAATATGAATTATTTCTACAGTACTGGCTTTTTCATACTTGTACTTCTTTATGTAATACATAGGGGGCTATCTTAATATAAGCTGAGCTTTGATTATATATGTGTGTGGAGATGGTAATCTGGAACAACTGATGAGTGCTGGTTTAGCATGAAATACATCTATTGGTGATTATTTATCTTTTCAACATGTGTGTGATCAAGTGTATCAGCAGTATGAGATAGCATGGATGGTTGAGGGTCATGTGAAAGTCTGAGTTGAAACCCCCTAAAAAAGTTTATATAAGTAATTTTATTTTTTAAGGAATGAATTTGATTTTTTACTTTGTAAGATTTAATTTGCTAATATAATAAATATTTTTTATCTGAATTTTCACATCTTAATTTAAAAGTTTTAATGTATTTGCAAATAACATGGGAAGAATAAATTTTTACCTTATGAAGCCATTTTAAATACTTGAAGATGTAAACAGGTTCATTTTTATAAATTTTTAATTAATAATATGCTGATGCATTGTGGTGAAACTTTTTTATGTAATAAGTTGTAGGCTTTTTTTTTGATATTCTAATTTGCAGACTTAGCCCTTAAGTTATATTTGGATATCTATTTTGAAAAGATTAATATTTAAATAATAATAAAAGCAAGAAATTTGTTTGGAATTTCATAATAATTCTTTTTATGAAGCAGATGAATGTAATGACCGTAAATTGTCCTGAATCTGTCAATGAGATTCTAGTTGCATCTAAGAACATCAAATCCATTTGGCTTTTTTGTTGGACCTAAAAAAAAAGAATATTATTTGGAATCTCATAAAAATTACACTTTTATGCCATAATTCTTCTTAAAGATTCAAAAAGAGGATCTTGATTTGAGATGAGTTTTAGATAGTAAAACCATATCTTGAGTAATTGGCAAGTTACTGCTTAACAACTTTGTATATTTTTATGAGGCAACTTCTCTTTTGATATCTGGCAAAGAAATATGATAAAGAACAGCAAGCTACCACAAAAAAGTAGATTTAATTATGCCAGTAATATTTTTTATGGTAATATTTAATTGAATATTTACAAGTTTAGTGTGGGATCTTTTTCTTCAAACTGGAGCACAATTTTCACCAGAAGAATATGCTAGTGCTAAGGAAGCTATCTGTAAAGTACTTTCATCATATACCCAAATAATTTTCCAAGGAACTTATTCCAAAAAAATAATTTCCATGTAATCTCACATAAATGAGAAAAATTTTAAATTACGTTTTACGCAAAAAAAAAGCGAAGTTTAGTATCATTATAAAAGAATTATATGGCTGAGTGCTTTCAGAGAACTTAAGTCTCCATATCCATAGCCTATTTTGGGAGTGTTGGCTTACATTGAAGTTTTAAGCGAATATGGAGACTTAAGTTCTCTGAAAGCGCTCAGCCGTATAATTCTTTTATAATAATACTAAGCTTCACTTTTTTGTGTAAAGCACAATTTAAAACTTACCATTCAAAAGTGAAGTAAAAAACAAGGATTTTATTTCAATAAATGAAGAAAATAAACTAAGCTATGATTCAAGATTCTCCAATGTTTAAATGAAATATTAAAAATACTGTCTTCATTAGATTAGTGATAAGATCTCAGATTTTAAAAATATTTCTAATCTTTTTATACTTATTGAGAGACTTTTATTTTCAAGAAAGGAGCACTTTTGAAAAAACAAAGCAATATTATCAGCATATGTGAATTTTGCATTTTGTATTTGAAAGATCACTGCTGAATATATTAAATAAAGTACATGGAAAATTAAACCCTGTGATAAACTCTGCTATAAAAAAAATTATATATTATGATTGTCATTTAATGTCACTTGAATTTTTCTATTGGATAATATTTTGTCAAGTAAATTAATGGTTTTCTTACATTTAAAAATTTTAGAAAATTTTATAAGACTATTTTTTTGAACAGAATCCTAAGCTGAGATTAGATTAATAAAGTTGGCAAAAGCATTTTTTAATATGACTTGTTAAAGATATTTAGAGAAACTTTTTGACCTACACCTACCCAACTCTATAGATAGTTGTCTCCAAACTATAGACAAAATTCTTATTAATACAATTCTTTCTAAAAGCTTGAAAAAAACCCCACATACTTATGATATTATTGGGTAATAACATTTTGCATCATTGCTGACTTTATTTTGGTTTTAAAACCTATGGATTTTATCTCTAAAATTATTGGTATGCTGGTTAAGTAGGAATTGAAAAAAAATGTACTTAAAAACCATGAAGCTAATAAAATTTATTGGAGATAGGACATAATGAAGATGTCTAGTTTATCCTCTTTTCTGAATTTCATAATGCAGTTAGTTATAATTGGTAATAAGTAAGGTCTTTCACAACAATTTTGGAATTTGAGTTAATCTAAAAAAAATTAAAATAGTCAGTGAAGTGTTTTCATCTGTATAACAAAGTACTACCTTGAGAGATATTTTCTAAACCTGAATTAAATTTGTGATATCATCTCTATGTCGTCAACAATCAGTATAAAATAGCTAATATGCATAAAAAAATTGTGGCCACTTAAATTCATTTCTGTGTCTAAACAATAGAAAAACATCATCACTACCATTGAATGCAAATATAAAAGAAATAAATATATATAAGGAGCATGAGATCAACACAGAATAAAAATAAATAATAAGTCATAAACTACAAATTACCCAGCATTAAAGAATAATAATAATCAACAATCAACAGTCATCCATTGTCATTATATTTAAAAAAGATTCATTAGCAAAAGGAAGGCTAATTACTTAGCCATTGTCAAACATAGACCATGATATACAAATAATTATTTGAAGGTATCTATCTAGTGCTAAAATATCACTCATAATAAAAAATAATGGTGGGATGCTGATACATGCTGAACATCATCAATGCTTTGGCCATATGGTAACACTAGTGATCAAGCCATATTAACTAATTTTTCTCTAACAAAAAAATAAAATACAGTGAATAGACTGTAATACCTTTGTGCCATCCAGATAACTATTTGGATGTCTAAATACTAACATAGTCTCATACATAAATAACTTAACCATTATTGCTTTCTAGAGCTAGATTAAGTTCACAAGTTCCTAGGAATTGTGACTATGAACAAGAGGGAGATAAATGTATAAGCTTTCTCTACTATAATTGAAATAAATCTTTCTGGGATAATTTACAAATCTTTAAAACACCATGACATTATGAAATCAAATCACACATACTGCCAATTCATATAACAGATAGTTGAAGGAATAAATATTAAAACTATCATTTTAATACTTATTTAATAAATTATCTAATAAATAATTATAAAAATTGACAAAAAATATATATTTCCAACTCTCACATCTTTTATAAATATAACAAATATAATTTCTTACAGAAAATATGATTAACCAGTTGATTTTTTACTAATCAAAGTAATCCACTTTTACTTTCATTAGTTAATTCCTTTTTAATAACTAAAGATTGAAAACAATTTTTAACAATAAGAGATAAGAAAATTGTAAATTAGCTAAAAACCCTTTTATAATTTGGTAGAGGAGGAATAATATAAAGAAAAAAACATGTTTCAATAAAAATTTATTATTACCAGTTATTACTTATTTTAAATATATCTATAAATATAGTCATAATGTGCATATTAAAATATCTTTTTATTGTGAATTTATTTTTATTTTGAGTTATTCTTTATTAGTTATAATTTTCAGTTTTCTTTCCTGTTAGCTGCCATTATAAATTTCTCCACTATCACATATTTTCAGGATAATGTACATAATCACATTTCTCCATTTTTGCAATATATTTTCAGGCTTCTAAGCAGAATAAATTTATCCCTTTTTTCTCTACTAATTTCCACATCAGCCTAAAAACACAAAAAGAGACACTCATACTCTTACGTGGAGATAAAAATTGTTGCAGATTACTTCAAGGTTATTCTTATTCTCCTACATATTCTTTACTGAGCAAGTTACATAATTGAGGTTTGATGATGTTCAGCTTCTATCTAAGATTTAGCAGTTGGTTTTCTTTAGCTCCATTTAAAAACCTTTTTTACATCTAAACATCTGCTTCTTTCTTCAGCAGCTAAATCAGGAAAAACTGCTGCAACTAATTAGCTTCAACAGCTGAATCAAAAATGAATGCTACTGTTTCCTTTAGTAGCTGATTCAAGAATAGCATGCTTTTCACAAGACACTGAGATTTACTAATTTACCCCACCTCCTATATTATTTTTGTGAAGGAATCCTGTATCTATGCAATCATATATTGTCTCCAACCTGACAAATGCTGACCAAATTGGGTTTATTTTAACAAAAGATTATTTCCCTCATTCAAAATTAAAATTGCAAAACAATATGTCAAAGATGAAAATAAAATTAAATTCCAATCACAAGAAAAAATTCCTCTGTAGTTACTATTTTTTCTTAAATCTTAATTATATTGATTTGAAAAAAACATTGCCTTTTGTTTTGGAGAGAATGATAAAAAGAAAAAAAAAATTCAACAAAGATGTTAAAACTTTTTTTTTTTTTGTCTTTTCTTTAAAAAAAATCTTTCATTATTATTTTTTAAAAAGTTAAAATTAAGTCTTTTCAATAATTTACTAAAAAGAAAAAAAATATCCTACTAATTTTTTTTAGCTTTAAAACTAGCAAATAATTACTGACGAGAGAGAATAAAAAAAATTGTTTATATTATTTTATACTTTTCTTCATCTCTTACAACCATTTATAACAAATTAAATATCTATGTTACATTATTTAAAGAAAACTATCTAGAATTTTCATAATATTATTTTATAAAGAAAAACATTTAATTAAATCAAATCTTAATGTTAGTACAAAAATTCACAATGCTAGATTAAATATACCATTTCACCATTAATTAAATCTTTTTTTTTTTTTCAGGAAGCTTGTAATATTTGAGAAGGTCAAACTTGACCACTGTCTACAATATATACCTTTATTAAAACATATATTAATGAAACTAAAATACACAAAATTTATTATTTAATTGACAACAAATTATTTAATAATTTACATTGAAGTTTTATATATATTTGTGTATCAAATTTATTCAAAATTATATAAATTACATAATTTCAATCTATGTGGTAAAGTTGCAAACTTTATTGTCTAGATAAATATACTGGACCAAAAATAAAGATTCCATCTTTATTGTTAAAATGAGGTTGCCTTGACAATAGATTGAGATTGTTAATTGTTATTGATATTAGGATTGTCTAAGTGTTGATTGAATTTAATGATTAAGTTACATAATATTTTCATGATATACATTAGTGATATTTGTGTATCGTTATTAATCCCAAGTCTTCAAAAATAATTATAAATGATTACATAAAAGATAAAATAAATAAAAATCAAGATATTTGAAAATGATGATAATATACATAAATTGATATGCTGTTAATTTGAAAATCAGTCTGGACACTTTTAAAATAAAAATGTTCAAAGAAGCTTAGTTTTTTTTCAGTTAACTTATTCATAGACAAATTATTTAGCAATCCAAATAAATATTGAAAAATAGATGTTAAAATATTTCTAGCTGGAAGATAAAATAAAAAAAAGAAACATAAAAACTTTTATCTTCTAAGGACGATTGATTGAAAGACTTTGTTCTGCAATCAATTATTTAAGACTGTTTTACCTTACATATGTTTTTCTACACCTTAATAAAGTAAAGAAATATAGAAAAACATATTATTACAAAAATTTAAATAATTTTTCAGAAATATGTCAGAATTGTATAATACATCAGAAATCTTCATATGATGACAATGGGTCAATTGGTAAATAGCAATGCATTATTTCAGGTCATTGAATATATCATTCTAAAATGACAACATTGCTACTCATTTATAGTTTCATATCATTCAGAACATAATTTAAGGATAGAATAAACATAGAAGCCTTGTTTAAAAAAAAAACGTATGCTATGTGTAATAAAATCATCAATATTGTATATTACAACTTTTCGTACTAAAAACTAATGTGTTTTAACTCCGATTGTAAAATTGTTTAAGACTTTTATACTAACTATATAACACAATAAATTATTTTCATATTTACAGATAAAACAAGTACCCTATTAGATGACAATAATTTCTTTAACATCCTTCTACAGAAAAATACTGATTTTACTATTGGATGATGGAATTTTGCCCTCTAGGTAAGAAAGAGTATTTTATGTATAATTTATTAATTTATAAAGTATGTAAATTATTCATTAATAATCTTTAGATAATAATATTAAACAACAACAATCAGGAAGTTGACTGTCACATGATTAAAATATATTGCTTATTTTAATTTTTGCTTTCATTTTATTCTTATTTCATTTATTTATATTTTTTAAGAATAATTTGTGCTGAATAGTATATTTAAATTAGTGTAGCCATTTACAAGTGAAGGCTAGTTCTAACTTAGATATAAGGATATCAAATAGATCTTTCATATAAATATATGATATTATTAGATTTTCATTTTTAAAATTTTTACTTTTATATAGTATAATGTTTGTAAATACATTCATATTTACAATAATTTCCAATAGAAGATTTTAAATATGAAGGAATTTTTTTTTATAGATAAATATATCTAGAAAATAATTTTAATGGCTGAATTTGAATATTGTAAATAAAACTGGATGACCATAAATAATGCTAATCTCTATTTTGAATCACAGTCAATTATGTAAACAAATTTAATGAATAAACATTTAAACAGCAATGTCACAACTCTAATTAGTTTTAATTATTCTAATTGTTTATATAAGAGAAATATCACCCCTAAGTAAATAAATTGTAAGTTTTGCATTTTTGAAATGGCACAATAAATTGTGAATGTATTAAGTTAGTAAGGAGCAATAACTAAGAGATTTAAGTACCAAAAAAAGCATTATTACAAACATATATATATAAGAACTCACCATCTTTCCTATTGTTTTTAACTGGTTGCGGAGTTCTCGGTTTTTATTATTTAATTTATTTATTTCTTCTTCAAGTTTGCACTTAATCAGCTGAAATTGTTCCATTCTTTGTTTCATTTCCCTATTTACATTTTGCAAATCTTTTAGTTCTGCTTGCATACTGTCCTGATGTTTTCTAAGAAGTAAAATCTCTTGATAAAACTGTGTTTCAGATTTTTGTAAATTAAGAACTTGCTTTTTTAAAATATCCCCTTCTTTCATTAAATCACTCTTCTCTTGATTAATTTGTTCTTTTTCTTTTTTTAATATAATTTCTTTATCTTTATAACTTTTCATTTCTATCTGAAGATCTTTTATGCGACAATTTAAGAAATTAATAACATCTTTCTGCTTAAAATTGTTATTATTTGCAGATTCTAACTTTTGTGTAATATCTCTTTCCACATTTTCAAGTGTTAAAATTCGTTCTTTAAATGATTTTTCTCTTTCTTCCAAGATGGTGTCTGCTTGAGCTAAAGTTTCTTGTAAAGCACATGTTTCATTTTCCAATTCTTCAATCTTATTTTTTAAAAGCTTTTCATTTGCTTCCATTGCATGGAGTTGTTTAACAACTTCATCTTGATCTTTCAACTCCAATTCAAATGTATTTTGAATATTTTCATATTCTTTCAACTTTCTTTGCAAAGCTTTTTCAGAATGTTGCATTTCTAAAATAGTTTCTTTGAGTTGTTTTTCTGATGCTTCAACTTCCAGTAACCTTTCTAAAAGCTCTCCAACTTTTCGAACATCTTTAATTCTGCGATCGTGTCTAAGAGCTTGCTTTAATCGAGTCTCAGCTTGCTCTAATTGGTTAATTCTAGCTTTTAAGCTACTATCAGATTGTTCTAATTGTTCTATCTGCATTTTGTAGCCCCTTTCCATTTCTTTCATGATAGAATCAGCTTCTTCTAATGTCTCTCTATAGGCCTCTTCTTTTTTCTGAAGCTCAAAAATTGATTGCTTTAAGAGTGATTCTGATTTGACCAATTCTTCCATTCTTTGTGCAAACTCTTTATGATTATCATTAGATGATACTATTTTATCTGCTTCCTGCATGTCATTCTCAATAGCAGAAGTAGCTATTGTAACTTCATGTCGTAATGAAGTTAAAGATGTTTCTAAATCTGTAATCTTCATTTCTTGCTCACTTTTAACTTTTTCAAGTTCATTTACTTTAAGATTAAATTCTTTTTTTGCTATATCTAACAATTTATTTTGAGCTTCATAATGTAAAGCCTCTCTATTGCTTTCATTCAACTGTTTTTGTAAAGAATGATTTTCTTTTTCCAATATATTGATTTTTTGTAACAAATTTGCTTTGTTATCTACTACTCCTTGCAATACTTCTTCAACATGTGATGTTTCAAAGATTTCTTCAGCTGATTCAGAACTAAGTTGTTGCTGATAATTTTCTTCAGTTTGAGTTTCAGCATTATTCAAATCATAAAGTTTGTCAGAAGACTTATTCAAACAGTTTTCATCTGAAGCCTGTTTAACTTTTCTTTCAAGAAGAAAATTTTTACCTTGCAACTGTCTGATCTTTTTCTGAAAACTAACTTCACTTTCTTCTAGACTGTTTATTTTTTGTCGCATTTTATCAAGCTGATCTCTCATTTCAATGCGTTCATGCTCTGCATTAACTATCCTATTCTGAAGACGATTTTCAATCCTTTCTTGTTCTGCTAAACGTTCAAGTAAAGAGCCTTCTGAATGTTGTAACTCTTTTATTTTTTCATTTAATTCTGTAATTGATTGCTTTTCATTTTCTAATTTTTCTAAGCAGGAAATTTTTTTCTTTAGTTTTACTTCAGACTCTTCTAATAATCCTATTTTTTCTAATAATTTACTGTGTTCATCATGATTAGCATTTAATACTATAGTTGTATGAATGTTTTCAGAAACACTTTCAGCTGTTTTGGAATGTTGTGCTGCTTCTAATTCATTATTACGTTCTTCATATTTCTGTACTAAAGCTTCTAAATCATATATCCTAGATGTAAGGTCCATTTCAGTTTCTTCCATTTGCCTTATCTTCTCTACAGCTTTAGAGGCACTTTCTTCCATTTCTGATAAATGTAATCGTAAAACTCCTTCAATTTCTTCCATTGCTTTAACTTTGGCTTCTAGTTTTTGTTCACTTAACTTCAAATCATTTTCCATTTCTACCCATTCTAAAATCTGCTCTTCGAGATTATCATTTTTCTCCTCTAATTCATGTATTTGATTGCCTTTACATTCCAATATTTTTTCTAAACTGCTAATTTTTTCTTTTAATTTTTCAATTTCACATTTTTGCTGTTCAACAATATGATTTTCTTCATTTTCTTCTAAAGTTTTTAGCTTTTCAGTTAGTATTTTAAATTCACATCGTGTTTTCTCTACTTCTTCAGAACTCGCTTTTACTTTATCTTCCATTTTGTTTAACTGTTGACTACAATGTTGATGCATTTCTTGTAATTCTAGATATTCTTTATGCATTTCCTCTTTGGTTTGCTCTAAATTTGTAATTATTTCTAATTTTTCTTGCAGTAATTTAGCTCTACTATTTACCTGTTCAATAAGCTCTTTTTCTACATTTTCTAAACTTAAAACCCTATCCATTAAAGATTTTTCTCGTTTTACAACAGATTCAATATGATTTTTCAAGAGAATTTCAGAAGCCTCTAAAGAAAGTATTTTTTCTTTAAGATCATTTTCAGACAAAATAGATTTTTCTAACTTTTGTTCTAATAAACATGTTAAATCTGTCATCTCCATGCTGAGTAAATATTGATCTGACTCTCCTAATTCTCGTAAAAGTTGTAACTTTTGAAGAGCTTTTGAATCATGATCTTTAATAAATTTATCGCTAAAATTTGAAATTGTAACAGTTTCTTTTGTTTGCTTTAGCTGTTTTATTTCTTCTTTCACATGAATTAGTTCAATATCAAGATTTTGGGATTTTTCCATCCATTCTTTTTCTGATTTTTCAAGTACGTCTATTTTTTCTTTCATTTGATATTTCTCCTCCTCTTCTTTTTTTAGCTTACTTTTCCAATCTTCTTCTTGAAGTTTAAAAGATTCAAGTTTAGTTTTTAATTCAAGAATTGATGTTTTCATATCTGGTAGTGGAGAAAGACTGTCATGTTCACTTTCAGTCACTGATGGTTCATCTTGATAAGCTGAGAGCTGGTCATGAAGATTGTTATTTTCCATTTCTAACTGACAGACTTTATCTTTCATAGTTTTTACTGATAATTCCAGTTCAAACATTTGCTAAAAAAAACATATAAGATATATATAATAATTTATTTATTTATTAACAATATATATAAAATAAAACAAAATAATTCCAAACAAAAACAGACTCATGAAAACATTATTCATAAAAATGATTAAATTACAGAATAATTCCAAAAATAAAAGGTTATTAATCACATGTAAAACATCCAATGGACAAAGTGACAAAGGTTAATACAAAACAAATGAAAAAAAAATAAACAAATTATAAAATGAGCAAATATCTATCAAAATTAATTACACAATAAGAATAAATAAATAAAAGAAAAAGAATATATATACATTAATCATATGTAATACAAAAATAAGTAAAAAATATTGTTAAATAAGTAAAGTTTCAAACATTTTTTAAATATATAAAATGACATGTGGACGATGACACCATTATAAATGAATTATTTACGATTACATTCTGAATTAAAATTTGGCAATATCAATCTAAAGTTTTTACCTAAATGAATATTTACAATAAACACCTTACAATATAAAAAAGAATGATGACAAGAGATATTAATCTACACTTATAAAGATTAATAATAGATAGTACACAAAAATTACCATAAATATCATGCACAGAAATTAATCTGAGTCTAACAAAAATAATATGCATGGCATAATTTTGCAAGATATAGAATGAAGATTTTGAGTAAAGCTACTCCAAATATAAATATTATTAAAAAAAACATATTTTGGCAACATAGACAAAAATTTCACTAAATAATAAAATAAATAATTAATACAACTTGATCAAGATAACCTAGAGTTAAATAAACACATCTAAATAATGATATTATCACAAGTACAAATACTATTGCAATGATTATTATATTGTGTATAAATAGTGACATTAAGTGAATGTGAAAAATATTTATAAGACAAGAGAATATCTTTGTATTATTATGACTGATTATTAAGAAGTTTAGAATAAGCCCATTACTAATTCACATCAAGCTTTATTTAATCACCTGTTCAAGAATATATGCCTCAGCATCTCAAGATAAAACAATATCAGCAAAACAATAAACAATAAATCACTGAGATAATAGGAAAATCAAAAATATTATATCAAAAATAATATAGAGCCAAATGCAGACCCCGGTGGAACTTCTTCATTAACCAATTTTAAATTACTAATAGCAACATGTATTTTAATAGTTTGTTTTCTGACTTGTAGATATTATTTTAACTGAAAGCAAAATAATCTTGAAAACCATATGAATACAATTGATATAAAAGAATTGTATGATGAACAGAGTCTAATGCTTTGAATAAATCCAAATAGACAACCATTGTCTTAAGACCATTATGCAATGATGATTCTAAATTATGCATGACTATAAAGAGCATCCAAATTATTCTTTCTAACAACAAAATGAAAAAAAATTGTGGACAGAAATCACTTTATGTATTTTCAAAAATGACACCATCTTATTCTTGATTATCATCCCAAATATCAATAACAGAAATTATTGAAATAGTCCTATAAATACTAATAATTAATGTATCACACTTTTTAAAAATGGGCATAATAATACCATCTTTTAAACACTCAGAAATATACCAGAAGGAAAAAAAAGACGAAATAAGTAAACTACAACTAATATAAGTGTGAGTTTGATTCCTATGCTAATAACTGTCTTTGATCAGGCCAGCAACATCTAAAAAAGAATAGAGAATAATATGACTCAAAATGTTGTATAATTACAAGCCAGTGTTGTCTATTTGTGTGTTATTACTAACAAGTTGTTTGTATTTGAAAAGTTTAAATAAAGTTTAAAATTTTCTATACATTCAACATTTACTGATCGATGATGGAAATAGTCCAAAATATTATGACATAAAGTATAAAAACAAGTTTATTATTTTTAAGAATGTTTGAAGTTAAATAATCTAAGCCAGAAGAATGAACATTTTTCAAACAATCAATTAAATCTGACATTGAGAATTATAAACATCTGAATAAAAGAGAAAAGCAAAAATAAATTCAGAAGCTAAATGTCTAATAAAAGACTTGACCTGTAACGTATAAGTAAAGAAATTATTAAAATAAGCAGCAACATATTTTTCATTATCATATACTTCTAATATATTATTATTATTAATGAATAGTTTTCCATTTCAGAGAAATATTTTTCTTGCAAAGGAATTGTATGTAATAATGTGATTTAGTTGTCTTGATATTGGATTTAATTTCCTTATTAATCCTGATAACATTTTAAATGCATTCTCAAATTAATATTCTAATCACCTGAATTACTATCCATTTTTATTATCCAATTTAATACAATCAATAGTATTATCAATCAAAAAAATATTAAATATTTTGAAATTGTAAAGGCTATGTTTATATTATTCAAACCAAAAATACAATCCCAGCTCTTCATAAGAATTGCAAAATTATTCATAATGGCTAAATTAGATAAATCAGAATCATAATTAAAAGGGTGATCAAGAATAACAAGTGTATGATCAAGTAGAGAATTTACCTGACTAAAATCATAATTATATAATAAATTCAAATATCTAAAAATAGAATTATGTTTCTCAATTAATAAATCAAAATTCACATTACTAATTATTATGACAGAGGATGTATGTAGATTAGATAATAATGTATGAAGTTCATCAATAAAAGATATAATTGAATTACTACATGGATCTACTGCAATTGAAGCAAGATTTCCATTAGGAAAATTAAATGCAACTAATATAGACATTATAAATAAAATGTTTATATAAATCATTATACCTCCTGAACATGAGTATGACACAAGAATACTTTTATAACTGTTCAATCTATATAAATATAATTCCTCATGGGAAATCTATAATTCAGACAAAACAATATCATAAAAATCTAATGAAAAATCATTTAGATATTCATGAAAACGAGTTCAAATATTCATATAAAAAAAGATTAATTTTAGGTAATCAGGAAATAAATTAAACTGTAATTGGAAACTAAAGATCAGAAAGACATTAATTCTGCTTACACTGAAAAAATTAGTATCATTTCTGATACAGACCAAATGATTTAATAAATGCTATATCTTGGTGTTTAACACACATCTTTTGTTTTGTCTCTCAAAAAAGATACTGAGTAGCAAAAGAAATTCATTGATTAATATAAATATGCTGTTATTTTTTAAATGTAAAATATCAGACACAGTTATAATTGGTTTCCTTTTATATAAAAATGATATAGCCATGTTATGCAGTAAAATGAAGAACAAGTCCTCATTTATTCAATTTAGTTTTTGTATGAAATACTTGTTTCTAAATCATTGTTAGAAAAATGTTCTCCTTCAACCTTATCCACCATTTTGGAAACAGTTCGTGACAAGACATTGTTACTTTAATAAGACATTCATTGTAATTCAATTTCAAAATCTATTTAAAATCTTTCTAAAGCTTTCATTTATTATTCAATGACTACAAATACTAGATAAATAAATAATCTCCTGATTATTCAGCCTACATTTTTTATCAGTTTGTGTAAGCTCCAATAAAACATTATTTTTTACTGACAATGATTGCAATTTTTCCATAACCTGTTATAAAATTGTGTTTGATGGATCATCCAATGTAATAGTAGAATTTAAATTCACATTAAAAGTCTTTACAAAAAGAACATCTCTAGGCTTACTTTTTTCTTAATGACATCTATCTATACAAATTTTATGATAATGTTGAGTGCATGTAAAATATGTTACTATTACAGACTTGACAGGAATTACAATTACTATTACTAGGCAATAAGTTCTCACAAATACTACACATAGTCATAATAAATATTTTCCAAATCAGATATGTAGTAGTATAAAAGTAAAAATTAACAACAATCTGCCAAATAACAGACAGCAAAAATAATAATAATAGCAGTAGTAATAATAATTCAATATTAATTTATTCATTTCAACACTTTTGCTTTAACAGAAATACACAAGTTAATATCAAAATATCAATCATTATAAAATTATACATTACAAACAAAAACATAAATTACATTGTTGGACTATTTCTATAATCTAACATTAAATATTAAATTTCTTTAGAAAATTTTTTAAACTTTATTTAAACTTTCTAATAATAATAATAGCACACACATTAGTATATAGCACAATGTTTCAAGTAATAGTATTCTCCTCTCTTCTTTAGGCATTGTTGGCCAATCAGGGCAGAACTAGCATGGAAATCAAACCTGAACTTTTAGATTCATGAATATTAAAATTGAGCTATTCTGCTAAAAGCAATATATTAGTAGAAATTTCCCATACTTGTCTATGGGGATTTTGCTATTGTAATGTAAATGTTTCTTTGAATTTTCTCCTATGTACTTTTTTCTCTCTATCCAATATTCTATATTTTCCCAATCAAACATATGTTCATTGGTAGATATAGGATCTGCTACTTCAAACAGATCTATTTTCTCCTTTACAATCATCAGTTAGTGCTCTTTTGATTGTTTTCCAATGGGAAAACTGGTCTTACCAATATACATTCTCAGGTAATTTATGACACAACATTTTAAATAGTATTATTATCTTTTATTTTTCAAGTGTTATTGTCATGACTAGTGACAATATTAGCATGTGAATCAGCCTGGATCTTTAGATTTTTTAAATTTTGAATTTTATGGTAATATACTATAACGATCGAAATGAAAGTGAAGATCGAATCTAACCGCAAAAACAATATCTGCAACTACCAGGGCGCCATCTAGGCATTTGAGCCTAGAAAAATTTATAAAGTAGGCAGATACGCGCTGTTAAGATTCCACTTTATTTAAATATTCCGATCGTTAGCCCAAGTCACTAGCTCAGCGGAGACGCAGAGATAAAAATCTATAAATTTTATATCTTAAATATAAAAGAATAAAAGCCACTGCCAGAAATTAACACATAAAAATATTTATTTACGCACATATAAAATAACATTTAAATTTTGAGGAATAAGTTTAACATTTTAGATTTTTATATTAACTTTTAATTTTACACTTAACTAAATTTCAATGAGTTTAATATTTTATTTAGATAGTCAAGTATGAATAGACTACATAGATCTGCATTTGAAAAGAAAATATTCTTCCCTGATTTAACCTTAGGCAACAAATTTCACAACCAAACTGGCGCCAATCCATCTGATACATTCATGTATTCAATGTAGCATGATACGACAACACAAAATACTATACTGTCAGGAAACGTACATCTGAACAATAAGTAGAAATAGAGAAGACATTGACTCTCCACCAACAGGAATGTGACATCTGTTGGCAAGTAGAACAATAAACAAAAAACTCCATAGGAATGGACTGCGGTCTTCTGCCGACTTACAAACCCATCCATAGGCAAACAGAGGGTGTGTGGCGTATATCTATAATCCTGCCCGTAGTGGACCTCATACTACATCTACTAATTACACAAATATATCCAATCCATTGAACCAATTCAACTACGAAATGAATAATCTAAGATTACCCTCCCTTAATATAACTTTACAAAACTATATAGCCATTCACGCCCGACTTAAATTTAACATTTAAATACGTTCGCACAAATGCATTTTATAAAATTTGTTTTAAAATGTTGAGTACAGATCAGCTGCACAGATTCCACGGTCAAAAACATTCCAAATTAAACACAACCGATCAAAATACAAAGTCATCCATAAACGTCACTTGCATAGGGAATATACAAATCCCATTAGCATTCATCGTAAGATGCTTGCAGTGATATCGTTGACATATATTCTAATCGAATGTGAAAACCACAACATTATCAACCGCTAACGAATCTATGCAACGTCTATACCCAACCTAAATTTCATCATTTAAAATTTAATCAATAAACAATTTATACAATAAGAAAGAAAAAAAATGGAAATGATTTTTATCAATCGGAAAACATATAAAATTAAACATTATTAATTTGATTTAAAAACTTACAAAAGTCAGATAAGAGTCCGTTTTAACATTTAAGTTTGCTTGTTTATTAATTTGTAAAACTTGACGAAAGTTCTTAATTGATTTCAATAATTGTTCATTTCATATAGCTTATGGTAGAAGAGTCCATGTTCCCGTTGGCAATTCCCACGGAGACTTTCCTGGAAGACCGGTCTGATATTTTGGAGGTAGCATTAGCTGGTTCTGTTCTGGTATCACAGTCTTTGCATTTTTAAAATAAATGAGTGAGGATGGCAAGTGCGTCTTGTCGCTCGACTCACCAAAATCAAGTTGGAAAACTGACTGGAACTCAATATTTTTTCTTTTTATAGTCCTTCTATGGATTCCATGAACAAAAACGTCACTGTTCTGTTTTTTCGTTATGGTCCGGGCCTTTATTTGCTTCCACTGGTCAAGCTAAAATCTCTTTCTTCTCTTATCTAACTTTTCATCTGACTTTTTAATTACACAGCTTTTGGATAATTAATAAACAATCATTTCCATTTACAGATTACAGGAATTAATTAATACCTGTTTTTATTTTTACTTACGTTATTTCTTTTTTAAACTATTTTTATATTTAAATCTTTTTTTATAAAAAAAAATACATTCATATACCTTTTTTTATTTATTAAAAAAAATATTTTTAAAGTTTAGCATCTGTGCGAATATATACGTTTAACAAACATTTTAATTTTAGCGTTTAGTTTTTTTTTCTTTTTAATACACTTATTTTTATATGCGAACTTAAAAGTTTTTATTTCAATTTAATGTAACGACATATTTATATACCGTTACAATACTAACTAACTGAGGTATTTATCAAAAGACAGTAGTCAGTAAAAATTTTGTATACTTATTTGTGAGGATCCTTCTTAAGAGCAAAATTAATTAGTTTGTAAGATATTATGTATTGTCATACTAGGTTGACTTATGGAATTGATTATTTGCCATTGTTATATGAGCAGCTTCTTTGAATTTTTTTCTTTATATTTTTTCTCTATAATCAATTGTGCCATTAAAAAGTGATTAAAGGAGCACAAACTGATGATTAGAAAGGAGAAATTAGATGGGTCTAAAAAGTAGACCATGTATGTACTAATGAACACATGTTTGATTAGGTTAATACAAAAATATTGGATAGAGAGGGAAAAGTACAAAGAAAAAAATTCAAAGAAGCTGCTCACATGACAATGAAAAATAATCTCATAAGTCAATCTAGTGTGGCAATACATAATATCTGGAAATCACTAATTAACTTTTCTCTTAGGAAAAGTGGACAAATTAGAATTGTCAGAGATAAGTATCTGAAATTTCTACTGACTGTTGCCTCTAGTAGGATAATTCAATTGGTTAGAGTGTTATCTTAAAATTCAATAATCTAAAGATACAGGTTTGATTCCTATCCTAGTGTCACTGGTCAAGCCAGCAACTGAAGAAGAGAAAAGAATAATATCACTTAAAACATTGTGATATATACCAATTTGTATGCTATTAGTAATAATTGAATATAATTCAAATGTTTAAATAAGTTTAAATTTTTTCTAAAGATATTCAGTATTGAATATTAGATTATGGAAATAGTCCAACATATAATTACAATTAAAATGCTATCATCATAAACCTTCAGGCAAACATATTACATATCTACTATAATAAATTGTTGTCAATTACAATTCAATTCTTTTTTAATATTAGAAATAAGACAATTACAAAAAATATCTACATTAATAAATCTTTTATTATACATCTTTTTGGAGTCTGAAAAATTGTTACTTCTTTTAATGTTAAATGTATGCATTTTCCTTACAAGTGGGTAGGTACTTTTAATTCTATTTTAGATATACATCCATTAATATCACTTTTTATATCAATTTTTTTTAACATTTTCATGTTTTTAAGCATTCTTCTGACAGTTAATACTGTTTTAATATTTACATTTTCTTCCTTTATTAATCTAATAAATCTTTTCTTCACATTATGAACTCTAGATTGTATATAAACGAAATCCTGATTCTATATAACAGAATTATATTATAACAATTGGAATAATATGTGAACAGAATAACATACATTTAATATAATGGGAAAGATCTCTTCCATATCTCAAGATACATTCTATTCGTTAATACGTTTTATTTATATTATTATTATAAACAATAATAATAAAAACACAATTGCCAATTCTATGGCCTTTTCTAAATTGATATTGGTAAACATTAATGTTTAATCTATTTTACTATTGTTGAATTATTACAACTTTATTTTTATTTATTTTTATCAAATCTTTATTGTTTTTATATAATAACTATTATAGTTATTAATATATATATATTTAAAAAATAATTAATTAGCCATTTCAATATTCTGTCAAAATATGAGTATGTATCATTAATTATTGATGGATCTTAATGGTATCTCTTATTTAAACATTTTTGGTGCTCCATAATTTCTTTTATTAATTCATATATCTTTTCATTTTTTAATTTTTTTTTTTTTTTTTAAATTTTATAATTTTTTTAAAATTTCAATTAATTTTTTTCAATTTATTATTTTTTGATTATTAAAACTAATTTAAAACAGGCAAAACTCTCCATACAATAGTGCCACTCAGTGCCAAACAGAGTAATGATGGTTAGTGGTTTAAAACTAATTTATTGTCTTTATCAGATTTTCTAAAAACTACAGCTTTTTCATATTTACTTTTTATTTCTTTTAATTTTTTAATTGTGCTTATATTATCTAATTATTATTATCTTTATAATTTTGTCTTTATTATTCAATTTTCTAAATCTATATATGATATAATTAATTTCATTTTTTAATTTTTTCATATTTTTATTATTGATAATACTATTAATATTTTATTTTCATAATAATATATTGTAATGATTCAGATCACCATATAAGCTTCCTGGTCACTCTATAAAATTGGTATGTAAAAAAGAAAGAAAAGGAAAAAGAAAATGATTGTATAATTGAACAAATCTTATCCTGATAAAAGTTAAGCTAGTGTATCACCTACTTTAAAAAAGACAGAAATAGATCAAATAATGCTGCTTTAAAGAAAATTGGATAAAGAATTCATATATTCCAGTGAAAACTATAAATTATGTCAAAGTCATGATTTTTTTTTTTGTAATTTTGTATTCTTTTCTTTTCTTTCAAGAATTAAGTTGTTTTATTTTTTTAAAAAATTATAATTTGTATACTTTATTAAGTGAAAATAGATAACCTATCTAGTTATGGTAATTAGTGAAGAATTTATTTCTTATCATGTTTTTGTTTTTTGGTACAGAAAAAAAAAGTAATTAAATTCGGAAATGCTAATGAAAATAAATATAAAAAGAAAAGAAAAAGATAAAATATTTTTCATAACTTTTTTCTTATTTAAAAAAAAAAACAAAAAAAAATATTTTGGTATCAAAATAATTAGAAGAGGATAATAGTAATGGTATATCAATTATATTGTGTTATTGTGGGTAGTATAAATATGAGTGAAAGACACTGAAAGAGATCTGGAAATACGTTTAAAAGAAACTGAGTTTACAAAAGAAAAAAACTAAACAAGAAGAACTGTCATATGGCTCATTTCATCCATTTAAAAGATTTTATTAACTACATTCAGGCTAAATTAGATAGTTAGAATGGCATCTCCTAGTTTAAGAAGCTGCTAAATCATGAACTCTCATTAAGCTACTATGGCAAATCATACTAAAATTGAAAATCTTCCTATGAACAAATAAAACATTTATTAGTGCATTAATTAAAATTTGAAACCATATAGCCTCCTGCCAACTTTAAAAGTGTGTTGTTCTTGCCCACACCAATGGCTGATGCAATAAGAACAAATAGTTGTCTATCATCTGTAGACAGAACTTTATAGACTGATTCATAATGTGGACAAGTAATCTATATATATTATCATTATTAGTAATGACAAAGGTCAAAGAAAATAAATTGCATGTAGCACTGAACTTTATGTGATTAGTAACTGTTATATATATAGAAAATCCTAAAAGTTCAAACCTATTTTAGTAAAAATCAGAATTCTGAATATGTATGGATAATATTCATTTTATCTGGACAAAAGGCCTTTAAAAGTTATTATAACAGATATTTTAATATTTATTTTCAATGCTTATTATTTCTTGTTATGTCCCCATGTTTATTTTTTCTAATCTTTAATATTTCTTGTTATTTATACTTATGCATTTATTTGTTAATAAATAATAATAATAATTGTGTAAAGATGAGGTTCAATAATTTATGCAAGCATATTGGAGCTCATGGGGTCAAATTCAGTCAACTTAAATTGATTTTTCTCTGATATAAATATATCCCATTTTAGCATTTATTTATTATTTGCTTGATTAGTATAGAAGAAAATTGTAATGATTATAAATATTTTAATTAATGTAAATAAATTTTATTTTTTTCTAATTTATACTATTTTAAAAGCTATTTGTCCATTCTTTCACTTTCATTCCAAGCTTAGATAGAAATAGTTTACCATAATGCTCTTGGAAAACTGCATGTTTAGCTGAGAAGTTAAATGGATGATATATCGTCCTCATGATGATGTTGCCAGAGGAGTTCCTAAAGGCATTCTTTTTACAATGAAAGTGGCTCTTAGGGATATTTATCCTATAAAAATGCTTTTGGATTACAAAGTTTTTTGCTTCTCTCCTTTTTTTTTTGTGGTGGGAGAAAATGAGAAAGTGTACTAAAAGAGAGTTTTGTTTTTTGTTATACCCACTCTTGAGTGTGGGGCTTTCCAAAAACGTTCGCTAATGTTCAATTCCCACGCTGTTTTCTTGCCACTAATGCTCTGCTGCATATGCTCTCCAACGAATGGTCTGCAACAAAGGCTCTGAATATACTCTGTATTCTCTGCAATGGGTGCTCTCCAAATGAATGGTCTGCAAGTGGATGCTCTCCAACAAATTGGTCTGCAATGTGCTCTCCAACGAATTGGTCTGCAACGAATGCTATGAATATCTCTGCTGCAGTCTCCCCATCTCTGTGGGCTCTTTCAGCTACACCTATGGACTACATTTCCACTGGGTGCTGGTCATTAACTGCAAGCACTAACGCGAGATATCTCTGCTGGTGTTAAACAGACGTCTACTCAAATACTGCTACTCAACTACTGCGCTGAGTACATGTTACACAGTCCTCTTATCGCTCTCTGATAACTGCAATAATCAATCAATACACTGTCCAATAAGGCAACATCTCTTATCCAGAAATATTTGTAATCAGCAAATATTTCTTGGAATTGTCGATCGCCATTACGTCAATGCATTAATTAAATTCCTCAGCTATCAGAGCACGATCTAAAAACAACCTCTCAAATAAATTCTAGTTTTTTCTGGAGTCACAAATATGTCTGCCATTTTACAAAACATTACAATCATAATCACCAATGTTGATGTGATATAATACAGCCAAATAAGGCGTAGTATACATACAGCTTGAATTTAATGAATCATGCTTAAATATGTAATAGAAGAGATTCGCCATCAAAAATACATTTAGTACAATATATTGTAATTGCTTTTTATGTATTTATGTGCTAGTTTTTCCATTATAATTTGCCCTTCTATTATGTCTTATATTATTGCATTTTCCATATGTTACATATTTTATTCCTTCACTAAGTATATTCTTTTCTTCTTTTGTCAGTTCAATATCTATTAAATTAAAATCTTTTCTTCATACTTGTTAAAATTCTTTGTATTCTTTTAATTCTTTTCTTTTTTTAACTTATCCATTTTTTTACCATGTCCAATTGTTATATTTTTATTTATACATTACTTCTTCTCTATACAAGGATTCCTACTTTTTTTTTCTTCTTTGAGAGATAACTTTATTGTCAAAACTATTTCTCTTTTATAAATGGCTGTAAACTTCAGCTTCATGATATAACTTTTTTTAATATATTCTTTTAAAATTTTCCTTTCAATATTCTTTATAAACTTATCTTTATTATTCATGTTTTTTCTTAAACAAAAGACAAAGACAAATATTAATAAAATATATGCAAACACAAAACCCACAACAGAAAGAAAAAAAGAAAACAAGGTGACAAAGTTATACTGTATGTTAACAAATTCATATATCACATGCCAATGGTAAATGTATGATAGAAATATCCATATATCTACAACCAGTGGGAATTTAAGTATTGACAAAAAATATAAAATAAATAACATAAGCTTAAAAATGTATAGAGATATAAATCAGCAATCAAATAAACAAATTAGAATCAATAATTAAAGAATAAAAAAACAATAATAAGAAAGACAAATGCAACAAAAACAAATACCTAAATATAAAAATCTACAACAACATTTAATCAAAATTGATTACAAATAACATCATTATCTGTTGACAGATTACAATATCTTTTTTTTTTTAAAAAAATGAAAATTATGTTTTTAAATAAAATAATAATAGCTAAAAATGTAAAGCAAGGTTATATGCAAAATGAGTAGAGGAAATAAAGAATACCAATAAAATTATTGAAAATATTCACATTCTTTGAGGATTTATCTGATAGACATACATGTATATAGATCATCATCATCATTTTCAACTATCATCAATCCATTGCAGGATGAATGTTTCTTATATTTAATCCAGTTTTTCTGATCTATAGCTTCTCTTCTTCACACTACCCCAGCATCCTTTCTTATTTCATTCATCCATCTCACATGTGGTCTTTTTCTAGGGCTTTTACAATCTCTGGAAATCAAATTTAAGATTGCAATTGTCCATCTACTATCATCTCTTCTAGCAATGTATCCAAACCAGCTTCATTTCAATATCTTAATTTTTTCAATGATGTCAATAACATCTGTTTGTTCTCTCATCCATGCATTTCTTTTCAATTTCTCTTGTTATTCCTAACATACATCTCTCCATATTTGTTGAACAGTTGGAAGTCTCTATATTGTTCTACTATTAATTGTCTAAGTCTCAGATCCATAAACAAGAACTGGTAAAACACATTGAACATACATTTCTCTTTTCAAATACATAGATATATTTCCTTTTAATATGAAATTATTTTTACCAAAAGCCCTCCAGCCAAGTTTAATTCTATGATTAATTCCATCCATTATGCTCCCATCTGTATTAATAATATGATCAAGATATTTGTAGTTGTTAATTTCTTTTAATTCATCATTATCAATCTTTTTTTTTTTTTTTTTGAGAAAGTCCATTGAACATTACTTCAGTCTTTTTAGTATTTATCTTAAGTTCTACTTTCTTATTTTCATCTGATATTTCTTGTAACATTTACTAAAACTCTGAAGCATTAATTTCAAAAACAATTATATCATCTGCAAAATCTAGAAGACTTAAATAATCTCCACTTAATTTTCTTCCCTTAGCTTCCCATTTTAATTCACAAAATACTTCTTGCAAAACTGCTGTAAAAAGTTTTGGAGACATGGAATCACCTGTTGTACACTCTTCTCAATGTTAATCTTATTAGTATCATTATGTAATGTAACCATTGTTGTTGCATTTTGATAAATATTCTTCAGAATATGATAATATCCTGGATCTATATATTTGTGATACAATGATTTAATCACTGAAAATACCAAGTATAAAAGTGACTAGTATGATCTACTGTGCTAAAACCATTTAAATCCAGCTTGCTCTTGTTTGATAAAATCCAAAGTTCAGGTAAACAAGTTATAATTATCTTGATAAAAATTTGTACAAAATTAATAAAAGACTGATAGGTCTTCCTAATATCTTCTTTATTATCTTTTTAAACATTATTATTAGTACTGCATTCTTCCAATCATCTAGAATATCTTTGTCATTTAGACATTTGTATATAACTTTGTCAACAATATTTCTATTTCTCCATCTGTTTCTTTAAGATAATGATTATACTTCCATATATATATATCATTAAAACCAGCAATGTAAAATAATTATCTAAAAATGATAAAGAGAAATAGCAACTATCAGTGAATTATCAACATAATAATTAAGAAGTTCATAAATTTTACTATGTAGTTTCTCAATAGATCTTAATCGAAAATGGTGGAATAAATGAAAATGACATGAAGTGATAAATTACTAACAACAATGACCAAATATATAATAATGATTTAATTATAGTATTCTTTCTTTCTTTGATAAACGAACTCTCAGCAAAAAACTTAATACATTTATGCTATTTATCGTGTAGTGCATGCTTCGTTGAAGTAATCAAATGAATGAATTATGAAACCTTGTGTATTTGGATATATATATATGTGTGTGCATGTATATTTTCCAGTTTTTTCATAGATAAAATCAGACAAAAGACTATTCATATAAATTTAAAGATTGGTGAATAAAAATCTTGTATAGTAATGAGGCTATGTATTGATTCAAGATTGCTTTAAAATATTTGTAAGCAATTATAAGCAGCATGCACAGCCATATTAGCAGTCAGAATCCTTTTCAAAACTGTTTACTTATTTATCTTTTTCCACATAAATGGATTTCTGCTTTTCTTATCCATGGAAAAAAAAATGAAAAAACATTTAACATGTTTTATCCATGAAATCATTTTTGTCAATATTTATATTTATTATTTGTAAATGCATGTTTACTAAAGACAAAGACATCATATGATATCTTCTGTATTCTAAATACCGCTAATTATAGCATTTTTTATTTTTATTTCTTTCCTTTGTGAATTACTCTTAATACATATCTATACATATATTATGAAAAATAAATAATATTAATAAAGTAACACAGAAAAGCATTTTTAAAAATAAAAATGATTTAAATTTATACTATTAGTTGTACATGTTTTATTTAATGTTTTTTTTTATTTTGAAATGATCATAAAATAACTGTTAGAACTTTATAATAATTGAAACGTTGTGTGATTATAATATCATTTTTATTTCTAAAACTTTTTTCTATAATAATATATTGATAGTAATTTATTCTTTGTTAAAGCATAAAATAAAATAGCATAAATAGTTTAATCATAATTTGAAGCTTTATAATTAGTATATACATACACTTTAACATTAAACTGTAATTCTAAGTAAAATCTATTTTATATTTAGTTTACTTACTGTTTCAGAATCTTTCATTTTTTTAAGGGTTTCTTGGAGCATTTGATTCTCAAAATCTCTGCCCTCCATAGCATTATGAATCTGCCTTTTCAAATTTGTGATCGTCCGTTTTGATTTGGCAAGCTCCTTATCACTATAATCTTGAACATATTTCAAAGTTGCTTCTTTCTTTTTCAACTCACTTACCTCAGTTTCAAGAGAAGAAATTTTCTAAATAAAAAGAAGGAGAAATCCATTAATTAATATGAAATCGGTGTTGTAACTAATTTTACATTGCATTCATTTTCAAATCTCTTCTTAGTTAGAAAATGAGCACATTACCAGAAAAAGTAATTTTTTAAGCTATAAAACATTCAATAATCTTAACATGTAAATCAGCTTAATAAGTAATGCTTACAACAAACAAAATAATTTTAATTATTTTGAATTTTCAGATAAACAATTGGAAAAATATATTTTTATAATTTTTATTTACTCATATCTGCAATTTACATATTCACAATTTCAGTTATCCATGATTTGAAAAAATATATATACAAAAAATTTATAAAGATTAGAAATTAATAAAAAATAATTTAATTTTGTACATTTTAATTTTTTAATTCATAATTCATATACTATATGAATACACACTCAATGTATACTGCATGTTACACACACTTTTAATTACAGATAATTATAAACAGTAAAACAAAAACAATTAAATTGACGTTTATTAGTCTGTCACAAATTTCACCAGCACAATTATTTTTTAAAATGTTAAAACTTTTATTAGAATGCTATTTTATTTCAAATAAAACAAAAACCTCTCTTGTAATAGAAACTTGTAATTAAAAAAAAATCATTCTTTTTAAGCTTATGGAAAAATAAAAATAAAAAAGATTAAAGAAAGAAGTTAAATCTTTTCTAAAATTGGAAAAAAAAACCCAGTTGATATATCCCAGAATATAAATATTAAGAAAGAGAAGAGAAAAAAAGTTAAAAAACAACAACAAATAAACAACTATCCATATAGATAAATGTGTCAGGACTCTAATTTACCAACAATAAATGCCAAAAACAAAACAGTTCAAAAATTGATGGAAGTGCATTTTTATAATGTGCATTTCTATGATTCTGGATCCAGATAAAAAAGAAAAAGAAAAGATGGACACTGAAAAATATGTTTATTGCAAATAGATCAAAAAATCACTTGAGCATATCTAATTCAAAATTTTTGACCTTAAAAATACTTTAAATTTTGAATTTTTTAAAAATACCAATTTTTGACTTATATAATTAATGTGTTTTAAAAGATTTTGCCCAATTTGATTTATGTAGAAATTGAATATATATATATTTTATTGTGATATATTAAAGTAATATTTTATTTCAATGATTATATTTATAGAACATTACTATACCCTGTAGTTAACAATTTTAAAATTAACAAGTTTATTCAGCTGCTAATGAATGAAAGATTTTTTTTCTCTCCTTTTTTAATATTGTTAAATTGAATTATTTTAACTATGAATGAGATGATAAAAATGTAGTTACTTTACTGCTAATATATAAATGCAAAATAATTTTTCTTCTCTTTTTTTTTTTTTTTTTTGTAATGATAAATTGAATTTCTACTATTTTGAATGTTTATTGCAAACTTTGTGAAAGTGAAATATTTTTTATAAAACTATAGATTTATTGGTTAGGTTTAATTATATCAAAAAAAAATTATATCTTGTAGTTATGTTGATGAAAAATGAAAAAAAAAAACACTTTCAAGAAAGTTATATTTCTATTTAACTTAAAAAATGTAAATGCAACAATTTACTTTATAATAAAAATTCTAGACTATATGCTAAATATCTTCATTGTTGAGAGTAAAGAATATTTTTAAAAAATCAAAAATCAAAGTATTTTAGCATAATAAGCTAGTCTAGAATGAAATTAATAATAAATTAAACAGCTTTTAAATAACAATTGCAGGGCAGTGTTTTTTTCCAATAGCTTTTTCCAGTGGAAGTTTGAAGAAGGCATGACTAATCTAAGAATAAAGATATATTGTGATGTCATACTCATAACCTGAATTCAAATTCTACCTGGATAAAACAATATTTTTTTAAACTTTCAAACAATCTTAAGGATTTTCTTTGAACAGGCAAAACTCTCTATACATAATGCCACTCAGTGCAATCCAGTAAACAATGGATGCCAGAAGGCTTGTGCATAAAATCCCCATCTAGTGCCTATTCATCCAATATCCCTAGACTAGTTTCTGGCTGGTGGCATTCATCAGTGAGGAGCCTTGGATCAGCACTGCACCTAAATCTTAGGATCTAATGAACCCTCCAGGGCTACCTTTTATCTCTACTTAACTACAAAACTATGAGTCTTAAATTGAAAACACCATAATATTTTCAATCCAAGCTCATTAGCTTATATAGTCACACAGGTCTGAACTCAGTTCAGTACCTATAGATTTTGGTATTTTTGGTTCTTTAATAACCATAACCACCACTATCCTATTAGGCAGGATTGCTTTTAAGCCAATAAACATCACATGATCACATGCTTGCTTATAACTGTTATTAAAATAGGCAAAACTCTCTATACCTATTACCACTGAGTGCAAGCCAGAATAATCAATGGATACCAGAAGGTTTGTGCATAAAATCCTCATCTAGTGCCTACTCATCCAATATCCCCAAACTCGTTTTTGGCTCATGGTATTCATCAGTGAGGAACCTTGGATTTGATCTTAGGCTCTAATGCAACCCTCCAGTAGCCACCTTTTATCTTTAATTACAAAACTGTAATCTTAAATTGAAAATACCATAATATTTTCAATCCAAGCTCATTAGCTTATAGTCATAATAGTCTGAACTCAGTTTAGTACCTACAGATTTTGATGTCTGTGGTTCTTTAATAACTGTAGCCATCATTATCCTATTAGGCAGGATTGATTTTAAGCCAATAAACATCACATGATCATCATTTCTTAATGCTTTCTTATAATTGTTATTAAAACAGGCAAAATTCTATACATATTGCCACTTTACGTATTGAGCTTGGATTGAAAATATTATGGTGTTTTCAATTTAAGACTCATAGTTTTGTAGTTAAGTAGAGATAAAAATGGCTGCTGGAGGATTGCATTAGATCCTAAAATCTAGATGCAGTGCTCTCAGATTCAAGGCTCCTCACTGACGAAGGCCACAAGCCAGAAACTCGTCTGAGGATATTGGATGAAAAGGCACTAGATGGGGATTTTATGCACAAGCCTTCTGGCCTTTATTGATTACTCTGGCTTGCACTGAGTGGCAATACATATAGAGAGTTTTGCCTGTTTTAATAACACTTTATAAGCAAGCACAAGAAATGGTGATCATGTGATGTTTATTGGCTTAAAACTAATCCTGCCTAATAGGATAGTGGTGGCTATGGTTATTAAAGAACTAAAGACAGCAACTGAGTTCAAACCTGTATGACTATATAAGCTAATGAGCTTGGATTGAAAATATTATGGGGTTCTCAATTTAAGACTCATAGTTTTGTAGAAGTAGAGATAAAAGGTGTCTGCTGAGGGGTTGCATTAGATCTTAAGATCTAGGTGCAATGCTCTCAGATCCAAGGCTCCTCACTGATGAAGACCACAAGCTGAAACTAGACTGGGGATATTGGATAAGTAGGCACTAGATAGTAATTTTATGCTCAAGCCTTCTGGCATCCATTGATAACTCTGGCTTACACTGAGTAGCAATACTTATAGAGAGTTTTGTCTGTTTTAATAACAGTTATAAGAAAGCATAAGAAATGGTTATCATGTGATGTTTATTGATTTTCTTTGAAGTAGGCAGCCCATACATAATCTAGCTAATCATCTAATATTGGTTTGTTAATTTTTTACAAATAAAATCTACTTATTTCAATTATTTTATAGAAAAAACAAACATTGTATAGTAGTGTGAGATTTGTTTAAAAATGGAGAATAAATATTTATAAAATAAATAATAGTAAAGATTTCAAAATGTTTTAGATAGAGAAGTCAACCTATGATATATATATTGTTATTATTATTATTATTAAAATATAAAGTTATTATTATATGCCTTCAAGTAGATGTCCTCTTGAATGACACTTTTTCAATTATAAAATTTCCACCAACATAATAAATGGCAGTAGTTTATAACTGCTACCTATGGCACTGTTTAAAATGAGGTGTTGCAGTTAATGCAATTATAATCAATTATAACCAGCATTATTTTATATTATTGCAATCTAATATAAATAAATATTACTACTAAATAATAAAAGAAAACAGAGCAAAAAAAGCAGAGATCCTCTTTATAAAGAATTCTTAGAGATAATGAAAATCAGTATAAATTTCAATATGAAAGATATAATTAAATATATTAGCGTTTTGATAACTCAGTTCACATTCACTTGTTATGAATCCAAGAGATCTCTTTTTTTTTCTGCTTAAAGATTTATTATTTGTGACTTTTGTTCAAAATATAAGTAATTTTTTTTATGTGCTCTTCATTTAAAAACTGGTTATTAATCTAATAGGGGAACACATTCAACAAGTTTTTTCCATTCCAGTTTATAAAAATTAATAAAAATTTTGATTGCTTCAATAATTTCAAATTTTATTAATGCTTCAAGGAAATAAATACGGACTGCAATTTCTATAGCGATTTTTTTTTCCAATTTAATTTCTAAAACTCTATTATAGTTTTGTTTTTTTTTTTTTCAAAAATTCCATCCAATTGCTAGATTATAAAAATCTTTAGAAAAGTTTTCAGATTTTTTTTTTTTTAAAGAAATATAACTTATCAATTACAGCATTGTTATATCTTATAAATTTTTATGCAGTTTTTTTAATCCCATCTATTTCCAATTTAATATTTTCTCTATTTACAAACATCGAAATCCAAATGTATTGAAGTGTCAATAGGATATTGCTGAAATAAATATCAGTACAATTTTTGAACATAAATATTACTCATTCTTTTGATATTCATTCAATTTATTTACTTTTCATTCATAATTAATTAGTACTACTCTTAGTGAACATTTATGCCACCAAGTGGGAAAAAACACAAACTGGATTGTTTTTTAGAATCCTATTAAAAAAGATTTGTCATGTGCGTACACGTGCATCAAAATACGTTAATATACAAACACATATATATAAGCATGTCAAACACATAAAGGAAAGATATCAAAAGTTTATTTACAAAACAAATAGTGTAAATTTAATCTGAAATATATATAGGAGATACTTTAATTTATAACTTGAATTTATTCAACAATTTTAAAAACAGATACATTATTCTTAAATATATATATTTATATTACTAAAGTACAAACTATAGTCTGTGAATGATTCCTAAAATAAATTGATTAAAAAAAGTATCGCAGTATTAAATACTTAATTCAAATTTGTATGTATACGGTTACTATAAAACACACCCATACAAAAATCTATTAGAAAATAAACAGATATCTATAAATAAAAAACACTTTCATATTAACATTTTGTCATTATTAGCTGAATATTGTAACAATTAAACTTACGGTTGTTGCCTCAAGTAACTTTTGCCTATTATTTTCATAATCCACAACAATCTCAGCCGATACTCCAGTAGCTGCTGATAAAAGCTCCACCTGCAAAAAAAAAAAAAAAAAAATCAAATAAGAATAAAAAATGATATATCCTCTAGCTAGAATCACGTCAAGCTTAATACCATAAATTATAAACTGACAAAATGTCAAAAATTAAACTCAGATTTTAGAGAAATAGACTTCGCCAAACATTGATTTTTGAATATAAATTAAAATTAATGTATTGTAATTATACAATCAAATAAATCATAAACAATTTACTTTTTAAAATATTTTCCATTTAGTAACATTTACTAATCTAATTAGCATAAAAAATGATACCAGTTTTTAATATATTTTTATAAAATTTATGTTATAACGCAACTTAATAAAATTACTTCATCAAAAAGAAATCTAAAGTAGCAAAAACAAAACATTTGAAGTATTTCAATATTTAAAATATACATAGGAGCTTATATGCGTGTGTGTATATATAAACATTAAGAACATAAAGCTAAACTAGTCAATAAATAATCAAAATTACCATAAATTCATAATTACTTTAAAACTGATTGTAGTTGTTAGAAGAAATTTAAAATAGTAATTATTGTTATATTCTTAAAAAAAATTTTTAAACCATTGGTAGTGTTTTAGAGTTTATTTTCTTGGCTAGTTTATTTGAATTGTGAATTTGGGGTAATTTTGATTATGTGTATATATATAAGAGCAGGGCTAACAATATAACCGCACTATATCTAATTTTCAAAAGATCTCAGCAGCACCATGATTTAAATTTCTCAAATAAATCAAATAATTTATTTTAATTTGTAAAAAAAAATCTTTTATTTTTTTAAAGAATATAACAATAATAATTATTATTATTTTAAATTCTCTCTAACAACTATAATCAGTTTTAAAGTAATCATGAACGCAATTTTAAAAAAAAGAAGTAAAAGCTTGAGATAAACTAGACATAAATAATCTATAGCCTAGCAAAGGTGTCTAATATTTTTGTTTCAAGAATATATTTATTAATTGCTAATATTTTTAAAAGTGAAACGACTGAGAAAAAATTATTCACCTGGTTAATTAATTTCCGCTTGGCGATGTTTTTTTTTCCATATTCTACCCCAACACTAAGAATAGCTAAAGACTCATTTATTGACAAATAATCAAATGATTATTAACTGGGTTGACTATACGTCTGCTTTCTAAAAAAAATTCTAAGGTCACTTAAAATATTCTGCTATATAAATCAAAAAGCACTAATTACGAAGCCCTTCACAAAAAAAAAAAAAATTGAACTTTTATATATATATAATTTAGGTGATTCTTAGAAATTATTATTTTTTTTAAAAAAAAAAAAAAAAAGAGAAATATATTTGAATTCATGTATGAATGTTCTTATACAGATTATTTGTACTCTATGCTCCATGTATAATAATAATGACAATAATAATGATAATGATAATAATAATAATAATTTATTTCTATCACTTTTTATATCATCATCATTATCAACTACTATCAATCCACTGCAGGATGAAGGTCTCTCCAAGTTTAATCCACCTTCTCCGATCTTTAGCTTCTCTTCTCAACATCACCCCTGCACACTTTCTTATTTCATCCATCCATCTCACATGTGGTCTCTTTCTTGGTCTTTTACAATCTCTTGGAATCCCGTTTAAAATTTCAATTCTCCATCTGTTATCATCTCTTCTAGCAATATGTCCAGCCGAACTCCATTTCAATCTTTTAATTTTTTCAATGAGGTCAGTAACACCTGTTTGTTCTCTTACCCATACATTGCGTTTTTATCTCTTCTTGTAACTCCCAACATACATCTCTCCATACTTCTTTGAGTGGTATGAAGTCTCTGTATTGCTCTTCTATTAAGTGTCCAAGTCTCAGATCCATAAGTAAAAACTGGTAAAACACATTTGTTAAAAACCTTCCTTTTCAAACATATAGGCATATTTTCTTTTAGTAGCAAGTTATTTCTACCAAAAGCACTCCAACCAAGTTTAATTCTATGATTAATTTCCTCCATTATGTTTCCATCTGTATTAATAATCCGACCAAGGTATTTGTAACTGTTAACTTCTTCTAATTCATCATAATCAATCTTTATTTTCATATTTTGAGCAAATCGATTAAACATTACTTTAATCTTTTTAACATTTATCTTTAGTCCTACTTTCCTACTTTCATCTGATAACTCCTGCAACATTTCCTGCAGCTCTGAAGCATTATTTGCAAAAACAACTACATCATCTGCGAAATCTAAATGACTTAAATAATCTCCATTTACTTTCACTCCTTTAGTTTCCCATTTTAATCCACAAAATACTTCTTGCAGCACTGCTGTAAAAAGTTTTGGAGATATGAAGTCACCTTGTCTTACACCTTTCTCAATGTTGACTTTTCCAGTATCATTATGTAATCTAATTGTTGCTGTTGCATTTTTATAAATATTCTTTAAAATATGACAATATCCTGGATCTATATCTTGATGATCCAATGCTTTAATCACTGAAGAAATGTTTATAGAATCAAATGCCTTTTCATAATCTACAAATCCAAAACATAATGACAACTCATATTCATTTGTCCTTTCTATAACTTCTCTCAATACCTGGATATGATCTACTGTACTAAAACCACTTTTAAATACAGCTTGTTCTCTTGGTTGGTGGAAATCCAATGTTCTCTGCAGACGAGTTGTAATTATCTTGGTAAAATTTTTATATAAAACTGATAAAAGCCTGATAGGTCTGTAATTTTTAATATCTTCTTTATCACCTTTTTTAAATATTAATATTATTACTGCATTCTTCCAATCATCTGGTACATCTTTATCATTTAGACATTTGGCATATAACTTTGCTAAAAAAATTTCTATTTTTTCACCTGCTTCTTTTAATATATCAATTATAATTCCATCATTACCTGGAGCCTTTCTTTTCTTCATACATTTAATTGCATGTCTCACTTCTTCATTTAAAATTCTGGGCAATTCGGAAGAAGTAATAGATATAGGAGGTACTTGTTCTTTATTACTATATAATTCTTGATAAAAATCTTTTACCAACTTCATGATGTCATCTCTCTTTTTAGTAATAATTCCATCTTTTTTTCTTATTGCAGATATAAATTTCCTACCAATACCAAAATGTTGTTTTACATTCTTGAGACTTTTATTTTCTTCTACAGCTTTCCTTGCTAGTTCACAGTTATACCTTCTTATATCATTTTCAACTCTTTTCCGCACCATTTCATAAAATTCGAGATATTCAATCCTTTTTAATGCATCATTTTTGTATATCTTCATATTCCTTTTTTTCTTCATAAATTCTCTAGTCTCTGTAGAAATTTTATCGGTCAAGTGCTGCTTTTTTTTACCAGCTATCTTTGTTGCAGTTTTTAAAAGTGTATCAGTTATTTTCATATTAATTTTATTCAAATCTGAATCATGTTCAAAATCTAATACTTGAAACCGATTTGTAAGTTCTAATTTGAATTCATTAGAATGTTTCTGAAGATTAGGAATATCAACTGTAAATATTGTTTTTCTTAATAATTTTTGTCTCTCTAGTTTTACATTAACACGTATCTTACACCTTACTAATCGATGATCACTTCCTGTGTTAAATTTATTAAGAACATTACAATCTTGAAATATATTTTTCCTGTTAGTCAAAATATAATTCAATTCTGCTGTACCTTCATTTGGATGCTTCCATGTCCATTTCCTTTTAACATTTTTCTCAAAAAAAGAATTCATAATATAAAGTTTTTCTTTTTCTGCAAACTCCACAAGTCTATCTCCTCTCTCATTCCTATTACCATAACCAAAATTACCTATAACACTTTCATCTTTCATTTGTTTACCAATTCTAGCATTAAAGTCTCCCATAACAATTTTAAAATGTTGTTTATTCTGATCAAAAGCCTTTTGTACATCCATATAAAAATCTTCTACTACTTCATCACTATGAGAACTTGTTGGGGCATAAACCTGAATTATCTGCATTTGGCATGTGCTATTAAGTTGTATAACTAATCTTGCCACTCGTCCGATACACCATCAATCTCCACAATATTGTTCTTCCACTTTCTATTTATAATGAATCCTACTCCACTTGTATTTCCAATATTTGTGCCTTTATAATAGAGTATATATCCACTTTTTAAATCAATTATCTCTTCACCTTTTCTTTTAACTTCACAAAGTCCAATAATGTCCCATTTAATATAAAAAAGTTCTTCTTCTAATTCTTGCAATCTTCCTTCACTTGAAAGTGATCTGGAGTTGTGAGTACCTAAGTAAAAAGTCATCATCAAATGGCAGCCTGGGTCCGCAATCAGGGGATTCTTAGCACCCTCTGCCTTCGGCCACCAACCGCTGTCTTGCTTGGTGACTTTACAGACTCCTGGGAATAAGGACCATGCTTTATTTTTGTCTGTCATAATTGTATATATATATTGGAAAAATATTTATCATCTACCCAAACATTCATTCTGCCTTATCAGGCACTGAGAAGAAAGACCATGGTGTTTCTTGATTTTAAACTGAGAGGTAAAAAGCCAATAAACTCACCACACTGGCTAATGCATGTTGGTGAGCAGCCCATCCAGTTCATATACTATATGAATAATCACATATTAATAACAGCTGCAACAACAAGAACGTATGGAGTGGACATTAGGAATTTGCCCTGCTCGGTTCCTTTAAGGCCTCCAAGAGGAATCAATGGGTCTCCTTTCAGTTAATAGCAAACTCCTTTCTGCAGCCCACTTTTTATATACACGAAATAAATTACAAACACTGTTTCCTACCAACAGTAATAGAATAAATTGTTATTCATTATGTAATATATATATATATATATATATATATATATATATATATATATATATATATATATACTAACCAAATAGTATACCCATTTTTAATGTATGCAAATAAGATTTGAAAGATGGAAATTTAGGAATGATCATTTATAAAATAGAAAACAAAAAAATAAACAACATGCAGAAACATGAGATAGATTCACAGGTAGGTGTTAATTTTTATAGGAGTTACAACATTATTTAATTGAAATTTTTATAAATCCAATCGCATAGAATTTTTAAAACAAGGTTTTTGCAATTTTATCTACAAATATTTTAATATCTGAAATAAACTTATTACACATATCTCATACACTATCTTCTTTGCTACATCCATCCTTGCAATAACAGGGTAATTCTAATAGACATAAAGATTTTCTAAAATAACAGCACAACAACAATAATAAGATGAAGCTAAATATATGTCATGCAAAATCTCAGGGAAAATGTGCAACAAACAGCAAAGTGTTAGAAATAAAAAAATCTGCTCAATTTAACGATTAACAAAAATATAAAAAATGTTGCCAGGTTTTATATAGTACAGTATTTAGATTTGGCTAAATGGGCTTCAAGAGCTATAGTTAGTTCTCCAATGCTTCCCTGAACCAATATATATATATATAAGTGGTTAGAAATACACTTGAAAAGTGCATCAATTTATATATACAAACAGACATATATATATATATATGTAATATAATTACCTTTTCTTTTTCTAAGCGAATGACGTGATCTTTAAGAGCAGATTCTGAAATCTGAAGATTTGTTAGTCTCTGAAATTAAAATAAGATAAAATTATTTTATTGTTCATGAATTTAGACATTAATATTTTTTCTAGCATTCTGTTTACTTACAGTTTTATAATAATCAGATACACACACACATATATATATATATATATATATTAAAATGGATATTTCTTTAATCAGTTTCCAAATTCCAGCAGAGGAAAAAGTAGAGAGTAGTATAAAATTGGTTGGGGAGAGAGAAATTTAGAGCATAGCTTATTTTGTCATAAATAGAACTTTAATTAAACTTAATGATAATAAAATTCAGATCTAGATTCTAACTAAATTTTATAAGTTTTTTTTTTTTAAATTAAATCCGTTTTTATTTATAACAGAATAATGAAGATTTATTATCAAAGATTCAATATTGAAATTTTAATTAAGTCTATTTTTGTAAATTTGTTGTTTGAAAAACAAAATAATTATTTAATTATATTGAAGATTCATTGGTATGTGAAGGTGATAAATAACCCAGATTCATTTTTCATTTCCATATAAAAAATAGAATAATTATAGAAAAGTATTATCTCATAAAGTTATATAAAGACCAACAGCCCTTGTATTATTCTTTCATTCTGTTTCTAGCCTTAAAAAGTAGTCTGGTGGTGTTATTTTTCCTGGAATTTTCTCTTTGCAAGAGGTAGCTTGGAAAAGAACTCATATTTTAGCCATTGTGAAGAACCAGAAATATTCCAATGCTAATAAAAGAATATGATAAATGGGAGAAAACAATTTTGGGGTAAATAAGTGAAAAACCTCTAGGAACCCTCTTTCTTGAATTGTCTGCCTTCCTTCAAAATGGTCTCCTGATTGTTGCCTTCCATGCTTAATCCTCTATTAATCATCTCCAAACTAAACAGAAAATTCATTAAAGTAAAAAAATTTACAAGACTGCAACTTTAATTGAATATGATATCTTGTACAAGAAATATAAAATTGTTGAAAATATTTCAAAAACTGAAGAATTCAAAGACTATTTATATAAGTATTCAAAGTTGCCTGGGAAATCTTTTCACCAAACCAAGAAACTATGTAACCAAATCATAAATTATTTATTTATAAATTTTTATACAGAATTTTTTTCTGGAAATAAAAAAAAATAGAATAAAACATTTAAACATTTAGCAATGTATAAAAGACTTTTATTTTTTTCATGCTCTTGATTTAATTTTGTTAAAGAAGAAAAAAGCTTTTCTTTTTACATATAACCTTATGTTTATTAATTTGATACAATATACTTTCTGTTTCATTTTCTTTAGTTATGGTCAAAATATTTTTCATATTATTAAAAGAAGACATACTAAAGTAAGGGATGAGTGAAAAAGTAATTTTGGCACTAACAGTTTTACATAATAAAATAATCATAATTTCAAATATATATATTTTCATATGTCAAATGGCTGCAGAAAGGAGTTTGCTATTAACTGAAAAGAGACCCTTTGATTCCTCTTGGAGGCCTTAAAGGAACCGAGCAGGGCAAATTCCTAATGTCCACTCCATACGTTCTTGTCGTTGCAGCTGTTATTACTATATGTTTATTCATATAGTATACGAACATGGATGGGCTGCTCACCAACCCGCATTAGCCAGCGTGGTGAGTTTATTGGCTTTTTACCTCTGAGTTTAAGATCAAGAAACACCATGGTCTTTCTTCTCAGTGCCTGATAAGGCAGAATGAATGTTTGTGTAAATGATAAAGATTTTTCCCAATTATACAATTATGACAGACAAAAATAAAGCATGGCCCTTAATCCCAGGAGGCTGTAAAGTCACCAACCAAGGCAGCGGTTGGTGGCCGAAGGCGGAGGGTGCTAATAATATCCTGGAGGCGGACCCAGGCTGCCATTTGATGACGACTTTTTATTTAGGTACTTACAACTGCAGATCACTTTCAAGTGAAGGAAGATTGCAAGAATTAGAAGAACACTCTTATATTAAATGGGATATTATTGGACTTTGTGAAGTTAGAAGAAAAGGTGAAGAGACAATTGATTTAAAAAGTGGACATATGCTCTATTATAAAGGCACAAATATTGAAAATACAAGTGGAGAAGGATTCATTATAAATAAAAAGTGGAAGAACAATATTGTGGAGATTGATGGTGTATCAGACAGAGTGGCAAGATTAGTTATACAACTTAATAGCAGATATCAAATGCAGATAATTCAGGTTTATGCCCCAACAAGTTCTCACAGTGATGAAGTAGTAGAAGATTTTTATATGGGTGTACAAAAGGCTTTTGATCAGAGTAAACAACATTTTAAAATTGTTATGGGAGATTTTAATGCTAGAATTGGTAAACAAATGAAAGATGAAAGTGTTGTAGGTAATTTTGGTTATGGTAATAGAAATGAGAGAGGACATAGACTTGTGGAGTTTGCAGAGAAGGAAAAACTTTATATTATGAATTCTTTTTTTGAGAAAAATGTTAGAAGGAAATGGACATGGAAGCATCCAAATGAAGGTACAGCAGAATTGGATTATATTTTGACTAACAGGAAATACATATTTCAAGATTGTAATGTTCTTAATAAATTTAACACAGGAAGTGATCATCGATTAGTAAGGGGTAAGATACATGTTAATGTAAAACTAGAGAGACAAAAATTATTAAGAAAAACTATATTTACAGTTGATATTCCTAATCTTCAGAAACATTCTAATGAATTTAAATTAGAACTTACAAATCGGTTTCAAGTATTAGTAGATTTTGAACATGATTCAGATTTGAATGAAATTAATATGAAAATAACTGATACACTTTTAAAAACTGCAACAAAGATAGCTGGTAGAAAAAAGCAGCAATTGACTAATAAAATTTCTACTGAGACTAGAGAACTTATGAAGAAAAGAAGGAATATGAAGATATGCAAGAATGATGCATTAAAAAGAATTGAATATCTCGAATTTTGTAAAATGGTGTGGAAAAGAGTTGAAAATGATATAAGAAAGTATAACTGTGAACTAGCAAGAAAAGCTGTAGAAGAAAATAAAAGTCTTAAGAATGTAAAACAACATTTTGGTATTGGTAGGAAATTTATATCTGCAATAAGGAAAAAAATGGAATTATTACTAAAAAGAGGGATGACATTATGAAATTGGTAGAAGATTTTTATCAAGAATTATATAGTAATAAAGAACAAGTACCTCCTATATCTATTACATCTTCCGAATTGCCCAGAATTTTAAATGAAGAAGTGAGAAATGCAATTAAATGTATGAAAAAGGAAAGGCTCCAGGTAATGATGGAATTATAATTGATATATTAAAAGAAGCAGGTGAAGAAACAGAAAAAATATTAGCAAAGTTATATCCGGTATGTCTAAATGATAAAGATGTACCGGATGATTGGAAGAATGCAGTAATAATATTAATATTTAAAAAAGGTGATAAAGAAGATATTAGAAATTACAGACCTATCAGCCTTTTATCAGTTTTATATAAAATTTTTACCAAGATAATTACAACTCGTCTACAGAGAACCTTGGATTTTCACCAACCAAGAGAACAAGCTGGATTTAAAAGTGGTTTTAGTACAGTAGATCATATTCAAGTATTGAGAAAAGTTATAGAAAGGACAAATGAATATGAGTTGTCATTATGTTTTGGATTTGTAGATTATGAAAAGGCATTTGATTCTATAAACATTTCTTCAGTGATTAAAGCATTGGATCATCAAGGTATAGATCCAGGATATTGTCATATTTTAAAGAATATTTATAAAAATGCCACAGCAACAATTAGATTACATAATGATACTGGGAAAGTCAACATTGAGAAAGGTGTAAGACAAGGTGACTCCATATCTCCAAAACTTTTTACAGCAGTGCTGCAAGAAGTATTTTGTGGATTAAAATGGGAAACTAAAGGAGTGAAAGTAAATGGAGATTATTTAAGTCATTTAGATTTCGCAGATGATGTAGTTGTTTTTGCAAATAATGCTTCCGAGCTGCAGGAAATGTTGCAGGAGTTATCAGATGAAAGTAGGAAAGTAGGACTAAAGATAAATGTTAAAAAGACTAAAGTAATGTTTAATCGATTTGCTCCAAATATGAAAATAAAGATTGATTATGATGAATTAGAAGAAGTTAAGAGTTACAAATACCTTGGTCAGATTATTAATACAGATGGAAACATAATAGAGGAAATTAATCATAGAATTAAACTTGGTTGGAGTGCTTTTGGTAGAAATAACTTGATATTAAAAGGAAATATGCCTATGTGTTTGAAAAGAAAGGTTTTTAACAAATGTGTTTTACCAGTTCTTACTTATGGATCTGAGACTTGGACACTTAATAGAAGATCAATACAGAGACTTCAGACCACTCAAAGAAGTATGGAGAGATGTATATTGGGAGTAACAAGAAGAGATTGAAAACGCAATGTATGGGAAAGAGAACAAACAGGTGTTACTGACCTCATTGAAAAAATTAAAAGATTGAAGTGGAGTTGGGCTGGACATATTGCTAGAAGAGATGATAATAGATGGACAATTGAAATTTTAAACTGGATTCCAAGAGATTGTAAAAGACCCAGAAGGAGACCACATGTAAGATGGATGGATGAAATAAGAAAAAGTGTAGGGCTGATGTGGAGAAGAGAAGCTAAAGATCGGAGAAGATGGATTAAACTTGGAGAGACCTTCATCCTGCAGTGGATTGATAATGGTTGATAATGATGATGATATGTCAAATGCGTTGACGGGAAAGTGAACCCGGGCCAGCTGTTTGGAAGGCAGCTATGCTAACCACTAGGCCACCAACGCTTGACAAAATAAAAAGATTTTAAGTGTTTTTTCTATAAACTTACTGCTTTATATATATATATTACTTTTATGAATCCTCAAGTGAAAATTACCTGCTTTGGCAAGTATGAATATTTTTTATAGATAAAAAGAAATGGAAAGGGTTTAAATAAAATGTGCTTGCTGAATAAATGACAGAATTTAGATTTATCTTTATATGCACCTTAAATTGAGTTAGGATTAAATAGATTTCTTAATGAATAAAATTAAATCCATTTAACATTAAAACATGCATATATATGTGTATCTACATTTTGAATGCAGAACTCAATTCCTTGAATATATGCGTTTATCTAGATATAAATTAAAAGTGCCATGAGTTATTAATTATGAAAAGTTATATGTGGAATAGTTGAATTACTTATGACCCCATTTTACTTATATGCAAATAGAGGTTAAAAAATAATAATGAATAATAAGAATTTATTTTAATATTAATAATAATTTATACTTTATCACTGGTATTGAACACAGTTTGGATTAATCATAGATGAATACTGGCAGAATAATTTAAAGAATTATGTGCAGATTTTACATTAGTTTATATTATGGAATAGTATTGATTATAATATAACCAATTACCATTTGCTGTCAGTAAATATACTTACTACTATTGACTATGTTTGTGCGTATGAATTAAAAAAAGAAATGACCAAGGATGTATTCCTATTTACTTTTTGTGGATAGTTAACATAGCCCTGTACCATGATCTCTATTTATATATTTGAGTTTATGAAGTTACAAATATTGTACTAATGATAAAATGATTTATATTTGCCATATACAATTAAGGTAGCTTTCTATATGTGCCCATGGAAATGGTTTGAATTATTATATATAGCGTATGTGTATTGGTTATATTTGATGACTATTGTTTGATGATATGATCATATCTATTTTTTTTAGCAATTTTATTAATTAATTCTATTTATAAGAAATACAAACTTTGATATCTTTCAATGATATTATGCAATATGGACAATCTTGTTAAGATGATGATTTGAAATAATTGATTATGAGAATTAAGGAAAGGTAAAGTTACAATGAAAAATTATGCTGGTAATATGAAAATTTGTAAAACCTCCAGAAGGAAAATGTATTTCCAAAGCAATGCACTTTAAATCCATGAACAAATGCTCATTTAAGTTAAATTTTCAATAGTATGTATAATGTTCTTGAAATATTGTTAGAGTTACATTAGAGACAACCTTGTAATTAGGTGTTAGAGTAAATGAAATTAGTATTTAGCCTCAAGATAAATTATTCAAAAAAAAAGAATTAATTAAGGGAGAGAAGTTCATCTAAAAATATGTATAAGAATTTAAACTGCAAAATCTTGGATCATCAAACAATGGAGGTTAAGTTTGTATATAAATAAATTTACTGTTATACTAGTTAGACTAATATTTTATATTTTCTATAGTGGTAGTTTCATTTACCACATAAATCAAAGAGAATCATGATCTCCTGATGTATGTCAGATGTCATGATTATGGAATGAAATAGAAAAAAAATATTAGATAAAGCCTTTAACGACAATAATTTTTTTTTTCTCATAGTCAACTTATTTTTTAGTGTTGAAGGAGAATATTGTGTAGTGGTTATGATCTTTAATATCTCAGACAAACCTGAGATTTTAAGAACACTTTTATGAGAGAATTAAAGCTAAAGCCAATCTAAATCATCTTCCAAGTTCTGGAAAATCTAGTGATATCCATTCAACTAGAAATAACTGCTGAAAGATAATAAACAAAGCATCTTCTCTCTAGATCATTTTAAGTGTGAACATTAGTGTGTGTGTGTATATATATATGTGTGTGTGCACGCGTGTGTTCAAAGCCGCATTGTTTGATAATTTATGATTTTGCATTTTAAATTCCTATATATATTTTTAGATAAGCTTGAGTTTCATTTTACATTCCCATAATAATTTCTTTCCTTGAATAATTTATTCAAAAATTTATTTTCATATATATATATATGCACATTTCTTGGTGTGGTGAATTAAATCTTGTGAAAAGGTTTCATACTGTATTGGCCAAATTTATAATCTATTAAATGATAAAACAGCTTAAATAATCACTATAAGACAAAAAGTGTCTCCTGGATTTTCTATAGAGAAAACAATAAAAAAGAAAAAAAATAGTCATCTTAATTGCTTTGATGAGTTTATATGTATATAAATTTCATTCTTATTTTATTGATTAACTATGAATAGCTAGATAGCCATTTACCAATGAACAAATGGATGGTTAGCTAAATTGGCTGCCCAAAAAAATTCTAAACTTATTTGAAAGTCTTCACTTACCAGAATGAATTTCCAAATTCCAACAGGATTCAAATTTCGGATTGCAAGTTGACAAAAACATTAATTCTTTCACCATGAAATGTGTTATATATACAAACATACAATCTCTGATGATTCAATAAGTATAGAAATATTATATAGAAATATGCAATGCACTACTTTTCTTCTTACTTTAAACATACCTATTCTTAAGGCATTTAATTTATGACACAATCATTCAGTGACAGTTTCAGTTTGCTGATTGCTTTCATGGCTTTCAATATTTCAATGAATAATTATATGTTTAAGAACCATTAACTGTACTATTGCTTTTTCTAGTTCTCAGAATAGTGTAAAACAGTAGTGCTATCTTAAGTGCCTAGACTGATAATTTATGTTTTTCAAAAGCTATCTTAGTGCCAAGACATATGCATATTTTTTAACCATGACAACTAACAGGGCTTTTTGGTATAGTGATTAACATATTTTTCTGTTAAGACTACTCTAAGATTTGAATTTGACTAGAATTTGAAAACTTTCTTCAGATAAATAAATATTTGGACTCAAATCTAATATTTTTTCTGGTAAAGCATAACTTATAAACAGGCATGTATTCTTGTGATAAATGACATCTTTGCTATTCTTTTGTGGAAATAATAGATAGCCCTTTGTGCTACAGTGGATACTTTAGGGATGTTTTATCTAATGACAACATTTTTCATAACACCTTTTTAAGGTTAGGTTAAAATAAGAACTAGATACAATGCATTTTACCTTAGAACCAATAATGAAAGTATATAGGAATTGCTGTCAGCCAGCATTCTGATTTCCAAACTTAAAAGTGGGAAATGGAAAAGGTATATTTCATAACTATATAGTGCATGATGTAATGTTTAATAAATAACACCTACATATATATAACCATTAGAAAACAGTCAACACTTAGACAATCCCAATATAGATAATAATCAACAATCTCAAAATGTTGTCAAGGCAACCTCCTTTTAACAATATATGTATTAACAAATGACATACAATCTATACTGTACTCACAATTCTGATACCAACCTTTTTAGACAAACATGTCATTTATTAAACTAGACATTATCCCTTGCCCAGATATAAAATTTAAACCTCAATTAAATATTAATATATATCTTTTTAATTATATGTAAATAAATGAAATAATTCAATTTCATCTTTCTTTTCCCATGTTTTATATCTTTTTAAGATATAATTAAACATTCCATTCCACCACAAATTCTTGAAACATACATATCAAGTGCCCAGGTCACTATTTCTTAGATATATCTTTGTCATTTTTGTTGAATTATTAGGCTATGAATAACTTTTAGCTTAATAAGGTTAAATATGATCATTGATATAGTTATTTGAAATGGTTGGTAGCAAACTTGGAAGTGCAAAAGTTTGATACTTATAAATCCAAATATAATAATTTGATATTGATAAATACCAAACAAATGATTTAGGACTTATGTAAGAGATCCTAATCTGGATCAACTTATGAGTGCTAGTTCAGCAATAAATGCACATTTTGGTGATCATTTATTTTTTTCAAAAATCTTTATTCATATGTTTCAAGAATGGTGGAGAAATGGAAGTTTTAAGTATATATGATATATAAACTGACTTGTGTGCTAAAGCTTACATCAGAATGAAATTTTTTAATGATAAGCAATGAGCCTTTGATATATTAATTTATAGTAAAATTTAAATGAACAAATTATAAATAAAATGTTAGCAAAAATAATAGTAGTAATTATATATAAATATATTTAAAAAGTTTAAACTTAATATTAGATGATGGAAAGATCCACATATAATTACTATTAAAATGCCATCATCAGAAACCTTCACACAAACACTAATATCTTACCTTATCAAGAATATCAAACACAGCCCTTGCTTGAATTAATACTGCTTTTTCATCACGGGTAATAACCTTAATATATATATAAATTCATGAAAATTTAATAACAATTGCGAAAAAATGTTATTATTCACTTTTTATTGATATTCTATTTTAAAATAGTAATAAAGATATATGATTTGAATTACACATATAGAAACCAAATAATCTTAATTAATCTGCTGCAGTATAGAGCCTCTCTTCTCTTTTTTTTCAGGCAGGAACAGTAAAGAAGATAACCTTACTCACTGTTTCTTCTTTGTTTTACTGGCTTAATGATAAACTATTTATCTAATTCATCATCCGTAAATGGGTATTTATAAGTATATATAAATGTGTGTGTTAGGTTAAGAGTTTCAAAAAGTTAATTTTGAAAGAATAACGCACATTATTCAGCTGACTCACTGCTTTGTATAGGTATCTGGGTTTTTTTTAAAAAAAAAAAACTTTTTTTAAAGGATCCAATATAGAGAGAATAAGCTTCATTAAGGTGTCCATCGTACATATTGTGATGACTATACAAATCAATATGTGAACATAAATACACCACATATAGAACATTTTATTATTTATTTGTATTTTGTCTTTGATTTCTTCAACAAAAAACTTTTCTTTCTTAAATAATTCAATACCATGTCTAATTTTATCTCCTTAATGTAAATTATAAACATTGCAGCTCTTTAGAATACCTTTGAAATAATCTTTATAATGTATTCTTTTAATAAAATTATACCAAAGTTTTTGATCAGATATTTGCATGTCCATATATTATTATTCTTAATAGTATACATTTTTTTTATATTAAACTTGAACTGTTATCTCTAAATATAGATGCTAAAAAAATATATATTAAAAGAGTAGCAAAACTATCACTGCTTATGATCTCATGTTATTGTTTGAATTGCATCTTGGTTATTTTGATGATAATGTAGTGTGTAAATTGTCCATTTGATGGAATTACATAGTTCTTATCATAGAATGAATATTGACAAATAATAAAATGTCCACATTCATTATTGAATTTACAGCAACAAGAGTATAAAAAATAAAATCAAAAAAATAATATATTGGGCAATAAAAATAATTTATTTACCAAAACAATATCAATTGTTTAACAAAAAAATACTACTCATGACAAACAAAATATACACACTGAAATGAAAATTCAAAAGAAATGTTGCACTATTCTTGAATTTACAATTTTTCAATTTATCATGTCTAAAATTATTTTTGAATTTACTGTTACAAATGTACATTAACTAAAATGAAATATATATAAACTGCAATAAAAAAGGATTTTTAAAAAAAATTCAAAATGTAGTTGACACCCTATATGTGTATGACCTAAAAATAAATAATATTCAATATACTTTTGCAGCCATAAATAATTCAAGAGTAAAAGTGGCATTTGTTATGGACTTACATTTCTGCATACATTTTATTTGTCACCAATATATTTTTTGTTAAATAATTAAATTATTTTTATTGCAAAATATATTATTTCCTTGATTTTAAATGCTTTAATGTAAGTTATCTAATGAGCTTACCAATAGCTCTTAACAAGCTGTTTATTTGTTTGTATGTTTGTAAACTATTGCAATCACTTTTATTATTTAATTTAGAATAAAATTTTAAAATTGAGGTTTAGTAGATTTAAATTCAATAGAATTGATTCAAATTTGATACATAAGGAAGAAATATCAGGCAAAGCAATAAGGGACTATAATACTTTAAGTAAGTAACCTAGTTTCTTAGAACTGAACAATAGCAGTGAAATTTTGAATATTTTGATATCAAATTTACTATTCATTTTTAGAACTTTAATAGCAGTATGTTTCTCATGAGAGAATGGTATAAAGATTTTTTTTGGCTTTAAATTTAAACTTATAGTAACATTTTAAAATTGAGGATTAATAACTGTATATTTTTTTAAATCACTACCATAGTGATAGTGCACTATAATATTTTAAGTAGATAATCTAGTTTCTTATATATGGAACAATGGATGGGAATATTTTGATCTTGAATTTAAAAATTGTTCTTAGAACTTTGAATTTGCTTGGTTTCAATTGTAAGAGTAAAGTTAGTTTACAACATAGTTTTATTAAGCTTTTTATTATTATTCTTATTATTATTTAAAAAAATTCAAATTAAAAAAAAATGTCAAACAGCTTTCAACAAAAAAATGTTCTCACATTTTAAGTTAATTAGTGCTTTATTATATACATATATAATTAAACAGACATACTAAATATGATATATAAACTTTAAATTAAACATAGCTCAATGTATATATAAACAGAGGGAGTAAATCACCTTCTCCCAGGTTATGACTTAAAAGCACTCTAATTGTTGAACAAAGGATCAAGAATAGAATGAATCCATCTATTCTTGGTAGCTCTGATGTTTGTAAGCATATCTTGGTCAATATTGTTGGTAATTCAGAGTGATATTAATTTATCAATGAGAAGGAATATGACACTTAACAATTATTAAACTCATAATTAATTATACAATTAGAGTGCTTTTAAATAATAGCCTGGGGAAGAGTGATTTATTCCCTTTATTTACATATATATTGAGCTATGTTTAATTTAAAATTTACATATTAAATCTTGTTTGATAATTACAATCAATATGTTAAAAGTGAGATACTGTCTCCTGCTTTGTATAATTAATTATAAATTTAACAACTCGTAAGTGACATATTCCATCTGGTTGATAAATTAATTTCACTCTGAATTACCAACAATGTTGAGAAAGGTATACTTATAAACATCAGAGCTACCAAAAATAGGTGGATCCATTCTATTCTTGATTCTTTGTTCAATAATTAGAGTACTTTTAAGTCATAGTATGGAAGAGAGTTTTACTCCCTTTTTAACTATAATATATACATGTTAACTTAATGCAGAAATATCTGGTGATATATAAATAAATTATAAATGTCAAATCAATTTAAAGTAAAATTACAAAGTGTAACAATTTAATTCCTGGAATGACCATGTGTGTCACCCATGACCTAATTGTATCAAAATCATGTAAGTATTCATCTTTGAACATGTTTAAGCTAACATGTGTGTAAATTTTAAGCTGATAGAGCTAGTTGTTAATTAACTATTGAGAAGATAATAAATATCCATGTGTATGCTTTGGCGAAAAAATGGGTGATCAAAATTTTGAACAACATATAAATATCAAATTTTATGTAAAAATCAACAACCGTGCTACTGAAATATTACATCTATTGCAAATGACATGAAGAAATCAAGTGTGTTAGAGTGGCATAAGAGGTTCAATGATGGGTGTGATGTCATGGATGATCCCAAAAGTGGACAGCCAAAAAACAACAATGACTGGCATTAGTATTAACAAAGTGTGAGGTGTAATACATTCTGAGAGATGATTAAGTGAAATCTGCAATTTTTCAGCTATCAATTTCATACTTAACCATCTGGCAAACTGATTGAGAAACAGGCTAATTTTAAATAAATTGGGCATGAGAAATTTTCTGTAAAATTTGTGCCTTATATCTTGCCAGATGAATAGAAACAGAATTTGTTTGATGTTGCAACTGACCTTTCTTCAAATATGCATTCGCTTCTGAGAGTAATTATGGGTGATGAATCTTGGTGCTTCCAGTATGACCCAGAACCAAAATGTCAGAGCAAATCCCCAGATTATCCACATCCTAAAAAGGCATACATGTCATGCTCATGCTGGTAAGTTTCTTTGATCATAAAACAATAATCCACCAAGGATTAATTGAAAAGTGACAAACAATCAACCAAAAATATTATTTAAAAGTACTTCAGAGATGATAAGATTCTGTTGAAAAAAAGACCCAAATTATGGCCTGACAAATTGATCATTCATCATGACAATGCTCTAAATAATAGTGCATTCGTTGTGAGAGACTTTTTGCCCAAAAAATCAATTACAAATTAGACCACCCTGCCTATTCACCTGACTTAGCTCCCAGTGATTTTGGTTATTTCCAAAATTAAAAACTGTGCTGAAAGGATGATTTTCTACTACAACTGATATCCCATAAAATGTAAAGTTAAAAATAGAAATAATTTTTTTATATTTAATGCTTTTATTTACTATGCACTAAAAAGCAAAAAATAATTGTTTTTCAATCACAATTGGAGTTTTTAGATTTAACTTGAAATAAAAATATTTACAAGTTGTGTGTACCAACCATTTAAATAAATTGATAGTTTTATAAGAAGAAAGATGAATTTGGATGTTTAGTCACAACACAGACTCAATGTGCCATTGCTGCTTTTAACAAATGCAAAGTATTTCATCATAGCAAAATAATGACTGAAACCATTAGCTGTATAAAGAGCTGTTATTTTATTTAAATATTGTATAGAAATGAGTCTTAAACACTATTTTTGTGCAATTTAAAAATATTAGAAAACACTTCATCTAAGGTTGCTTAATAAAATTTTAAAAGTACAATGGCACAATCATAAAATCAATCAATATGTTCTTTAGCTTTCTGGATGTGATACTATAGAGTCCATTGTTATAAATTCACATCTTCATTGGATTAGACATATAAAATGAATAAACAATGCAAGTTTTTCTAAAATGGGTTTTTATGATGTACTTGAGCATAATTTTAGTGGGACAGAAAGACCCTGCATAAATTTATAAGAATTATATCATATTCTAAAGAAGTACAATGTCAATATATTGAATAGCTATGATTAGACTTAGTATTGTAGTATTTCATATAGAAAAGTTTCTGCTGAAGAAATTAAATGATAAGACCATAAAATATCAAGTAAACAGAAAAATTTTGATCAGCATTGTCTATATATGAATGTATTTGTGGTTCATAGATTAGTTTGTATAGTCATTGCAAAACATATTTTTAGAGAAGTTTCTCTCTCTCTTTCCCCTTTCTTTTATTTTTGGAATTAGAATAGCCATACTTATTTACAAGTGGTTGTTTATTTATTTTTTAAATAAAAATAATTTGACATTATTAAATATAAAATGACTAATTATTATTTACCTATTTTTTAATTATTTTTGTTGATAGCTAAATATATATAACCTTTTAATAAACATGTATCATAAATATGTGTTTATCTGCATATATGTTTATAAAAATGTGTATTATATATAGTTAAAATGATAAAAAATCAAGTCAGATGTCACATGACTTAATTTAGTAAAGCTTGTATTTACAAATGTTATATATAGAGCTTGCAAAATAAGCTCTTAGCAAGCTTTGAGAATATCCTTAACCCCAGACCGGTTTCTGCTTCTGGCATTGTCAGTGAGGTGCCAGAATATTCAGCATTAGATTGAAAATACTAGGACAAGCCCAGCACTTTATCTAATATATAACTGTTGAGTAGAAAATCTGAAATTTGTCAGACATCCATATGTCTTCCAATCCAGCTATCTAACTCAAATAGCCATATGGGACTGAACTAAGTTCAGATACACCATATATTAATAGCTTTAGCAATATAAAATCACCAAAGCCTTAATAGCAAAAAATAAAATGATAGAAAAAAATCAAGTCAGATGTCACATGACTTAATTTAGTAAAGCTTGTATTTACAGATGTTATATATAGAGCTTGCAAAATAAACTCTTAACAAACTTTGAGAATATCCTCAACCCCAGACCATTTTCTGCTGCTGGCATCATCAGTGAAATGCCAGGATATTCAGCATTAGATTAAAAAAAACTAGGATAATCCCACAGAATTCTTCCAATAAAATCAAGGAATGTCTATGGGCTCACCATTGTCATGCCTGATTAGCAATATTTACATAAAACTTGAAACCAGTCATAAAAACTACTCCATATCCACCTAAAGTTTTGGCTTCATGATATAAATTATACATTTGTTTTATGTCCACATGATGAAGCATTATTACAAACTTTCTGGAAACACAGCAGCAACATAAGTTCTGGGTTTGTCCTAGTATTTTTAATCTAATGCTGAATATCCTGACATTTCACTGACAATGTCAGCAGCAGAAAATGGTCTGGGGTTGAGGATATTCTCAAAGCTTGTTAAGAGCTTATTTTGCAAGCTCTATATATAACATATATATAGTTTCCTGACTATCCATCAGTTTTAAATATTCATAACAAGACTTAGAACAAAATAATGAAAATTCAAGGAATCCATTGTCCAATTTAGAGTTGATATTTGAATTTTATACTAGTTCCATTACTATGGTTATTACACAGGATTAATTTTAATTAGTAATAGTCTATGAATTTATTTTTCAATATTTTCTCCCCATCTACATTAAAAATACATCTATTTGTAAACTTGAATGGGGAATTAAGTCTAAATAAGTCTTCCAAATTATTTGATTATTAACCAAGCAGAAAACAGATATTTTGAAATAGAGAAATAGAATGAATTATTGCTTCTAATAAACTTAAAGTAATCTGAAAGAATCAAGTGATACTTTGTTTTATCATTGCAGTGTGCTGCAAAGAAAAATGCACACACACATTGATTTTAAAAGACTAGCCCAGATCCCATTTTATCTAAAATTGGATTGAGCATTCATTGATATAAACCAATGTGTGTATTGATAGATAACACATTAGCCAATTACATGAATGGGTCAATAGGTGATATGCTCACTGTATCTAAGTGTTTCTTTGTGGATGGTAATCTGGCAATAAATGCAATTGTTTTGAAGGTCAAGATAAAGAGAGGCCTGTTACAAAGGCAAAGAAAAAGGACCCTGGACTGGCCTTCATATTTAATTAAATCCCCACTGAACATGTTGAAGAGGGATCTAGGTGAAATTAAAGGCTACCCTCTGTATATTATTTTTTTAGTATGTCTAAGGATTTTGTAATTATTGTTTGAAAAGATAAATATATCTACATAAGTATATATTTTGTAAATAATTCTACATGCATGTAAGAGATTGATTTACCCATGCAATCATTTAGTAATTAAGTAACACTTCCAAATTTTTGTGCTCTGAGAATCTTTTGTTGTATTTATGATATATTATTTGCTTCATACTCTTAGTGACAGGCACAATTGCAGAAATTGTTCCAAGTCCAAAAATAGTGACCACATAAATTTGCAGCATATTTATTTCCTGTTACTCAATTATTAAATTTTATTTGATTTTTTTCTTTGTAAATGTATTTTATATGATACAACTATTAATTTTATTTAAATGTAATTCCATAAAATAATATAATTATTTCCAAAAGCATATTAACTAAATGGTGTTTTCTTTCACTTGTACATTAATATTTCATGTATTTAAAGATAATCCTTTCCAGAACTGCCACTTAATGCAGGAAGTTTGATATTTGTAAATCAAATTGTAATGATTTAATTTTTCATATAATTGACTTTCACTTTAAATAAAGTTAGTAGTAAAATATTATTTTTATTAAAAATAATGAAAATATATTAAAACAATGGGAAAACATTTTTTTAAAGTAAATTATCTTTATGTTTAGTAACATAATGTAAACAATTCCTATTATAAAAAATTAAAACAAAATGGCTGAATCAACAATCACAAATAAAGTTTGATGGAAAACAAAATTATTTTTAGCTTAATTGTTATAAAAAATACTATTAGAAATAATAAAAAAATATATTAAAACAAGACTTTTTTTTAAAAAAAGAAGCATACTTTTATCCTTTAATTATATAATTTAAACAATTTTCATTATAATATTAATACAGATTGCTTAATTTATTGAATATAAATAAAATTTACGGTGGGATGAAAATATTTTAAATTTAATTATTATTAAAAACATTGTAAAATATAATGAAAATAAATAAAAAAATTTATTTTATTTTTTAAAGAAATTTTTTATTTAAATGCTTAGAAGAAAATGTCTAGCTTAAAGAACACATTAATGAATGTCACAACTCACGTAGCATACATATGCACAAAATGTTTTATTTTGTGATCAAATATCTTTCTAATGTTTTCTAAGCATTTTATTATTAATTTAGTTCTCTCATATTTATAAATTTGTACCTTTAGTAGTAAAAATGCTTCTTTTATTTATTATTTTACAAACATAATGCTACACTATTGTTGGTGTAGATTTTTGAAATATTCAAGACAAGAATTTTTGCACTAACAAGCTGCTAATTAATTTTAATATAAACAATAATAATAGAAATAATAAATTCACCTCTTTATTTTGCAATTGAGTTATTTTTTCTTTTAAATCACAATACTTGAGATCTTGAAACATCTAAAATAAATTATATATATAAAATAGTAAATAAATAATAAATAAAGGCGAATAGATTAGTCATGAATATTCTACAACATATATCAACATCCATAGCTATCCTATGATAAAATAAATAACCAGATCCATTATAGAATCTCTATTCTAATGCAACTACCATCTCATCAATTAAACTTAAGCCAGAATGTGCATTTGATATTCATTTATAAAATTACAATAATTTTGGCTTGAACATAGATTATAATATAAAATTTTCATTGAGGTCTAGCTTTGCATTTAGACTTAGTCATTAATTTTATAATATAGTGTAGATTGTACTATACAAGTACTGCAAAAATAATAAGATAAAGTACATGAATAAAAATATACCATACATAATAATGAAATAAATATATTGTGAATACTCTAATGAAATCTTTAAAATGTTCCTTTTTTTATATTGTTATTTATCATTCATGAATTATTAGCAAAGATTTCATTTATCAATGAGGCTTAGATGAAATAGAAATTAACATTTACTTTATGATCCAATCTTTTTTCATATTTTAAAAAGATTAAAATTTAATTATAAAACTGATATGTGTCTATATTTTTATCTTCAACAAAATAACTGATAATATTTATAAGCTACACAAAGCATAGAATTAAATGTGACAGAAAATGATCAACATACCTCCTTAAAATAGTTTTATGTAATAGAATATAATGCCATTTTTAACTTTTAGAATTTTTTTTTATAATGCCATTTTTATGTATTAAAAATATTAATTTGATATTCAATAAATTTTAATTTTATTAAGATTATGTTTCAAAATTTAAAGATAGTGGTTTTTTTTTTTTTTTAAAAAAAAAAAAAGATTATAAAAATGCTATTGGAAGGAGGATAATAATAAAAATCTAAAATTGAGTATGTAAATAGCAAAAAGTTAAATAGCTTAAATATCCCATAGCAGAGTAAAGATATCTTTATCATCCCTTCATCAAAAAAAAACTGAAAAGGAAACCATTCACTAAAACAATTAGTGGGCATTGTGAGAATTTTTTTATGATTTTCACTTTTAATTTTGCTCTCTAGCTAAAAATAATTATATACTGTACCTATCCACCAATTTATAATTGATGAGTTGGCTGGTTAAATATGGTTGGCTACTAAAACCAATAAGATTGCATGGAAATCTTAAGATATCTAAAAAACAGTTCAAGGGCACCATTCTGATTTTAATCTGAAACCATGCTAATAAAGATTGACATATTAGTTATGACATTACAAGGTTACTTGATATTTTATATATATTCATATACAATAAAAAAGTAAGTTCTCAAAATAATTTATTATTTAAAAATAAAATACATTATTTAATGTTTTATTTTTTTACAAAAAGTATAATGGTCATAAACAATAATTTATAAAGATATATTAATGATTACTTAAATTTATCAAACAGTCTAAAAAGTATATTTATAAATAAAAGTATTAAATAAGTTATTATCAAAAAATTCAAAGTAAATCAGAAGATCTGAAATATCCATTATATTTCAGTGTGAGTATATGGTTTTGGTAAATTAATTTGCACACTAAATAAATAAAAATAATTTATAGCTTGAGAATTCTTAAGAAGTTCAAGTATTGAAAATGATAGATCAAATGTTCCAATGTTTTTATTTTTTGTTAATTATGGACACATAAAATAGTTGTTGTTTTTTTAAGTGTGACTACATGTCATTATGAAACAATGATAAATTTCTCTCTGCTGTAATTGTACTTGATTTTAAATACTGAAACTTTTCTTTGATTCATGACTAGAAAGATTCTATTTGAGTTATCTCTCAAATGTTGTGGTAGTATCAATAAATTTTAAATAGCACAGTGGATAACTAAAATTAATAAATAAATATGATAATTAAATCAAATTGAATGCAAAATTGTACTTGAAAATTAAATAAGCCATTAAAGTTACTTTATTTTAAAAATACATGAGAGGAATGAAAAATCTATATTTCTAAAAAAAAAAATTAATGTTAAAAGAAGAAAATAAACTTCAAGATCAATAGATTTAATCATCATATCAATGAACATATTATTATAATGTTTAGAGACCTGAACATAAAAAAGCATACCTAAAAAAAAATTAATGATATAACTATCTTTCACTATTTAATTCTTATTGAATAAATTCTAATCAGTAGCATAATTAATATCCTTTAGGTTAATTAGATTCAATAAATAATAATGACCCCAAAAAAAAATAATTTTTTTTCAAAGCAAAAATAAAATATGTTCATATAGGAATTACTTTTTTAAAAAAGTTAAATGACAGCAGTAGCAGCCTACTACCAAAGATTATTAAATGTTATATCTTCATTATAGCATACTATTCTTGCTTAAACATTACTAGAAATATTTCTGGAAATAATTATAAAGAATAAAAAAATAGGCAAAAATATATCACAAATAATTTTTAAAAAAGATAGTAGGATAGAGTTTTTTTTTCTTTTAAATATGGTATAAGCAGATAATTAGAAAGACTATCACTGCATTTATTAAACTAAACTTTTGTATGATTTCTCTGAGCCACAACTTAGTTATATTAAAAGCAGATATCTAGTTATATTATTTAAATATTTCAAGCCATTCTAAATAAATAGCAATGCTTTCCATAGAAGCCATCCTAAGATAGACTTGCTAGTATTAATATAAGTGCTCTATGCTTTTTTGCATATCTGGTAGAGGCACTAAAACCATACTTGAAAATATTAATTGATAAATGGAACATTTCCCTGTAAATTTACTAAATGTGGTAATCAGAACCTATTGTTGATATCAAATTTACTGTATAATTTTGCAATAATACAGAATATTGAATGTCATTTGAATTTTGATAAAATCATTAAAAATAATGTAAATAATGAGAGAATTTTTTTCCATTTTTGCCATGAAAAGGAAAAGGTGAATGTGTAATTCAATCAGACAAGTCTGATTTCTACAGAAGATGTTATTTATTAATTGATCAGGGTGAGGAAGGAATAAATAAATAAAAAGAATCTTGCAGTTGGAAAATCCTCATTAAGATGGACAGATCATGGGTATTGGGCTTGAAAAGAGGTTCTACTACTTTTGTATGTAGTCAGGTTGACTGTGAGTTCTTCTCGTCAACAGAGAGAATGTGCACTTGGTTCGGTCAGTGAATGGTCAGCCTATTCTGATTCCAGGATTTTCTTCATTATTCCATCATTGACTGCCTGATGTTGATCTGCTGATTAGAATTCCTGCACAGATGAACAAACATCCTTTTATGTGCTGAAGCCAAAATTCAGAAGATGGGAGAGCAATTTCATATTCCTCAGATGCTGTCGGAAAATGTCATAGTAACAATAAAAACCTCTTTCTAATCCTCTTTAGGATATTTGTTCTATTTATCATCTATAAATAACATTATAATAAATAAAAAAAAGGAGTTCGCTTGACCTTTTTCAGTCCATTTTTTTGTTTGATTGTTTTTGGTATGATTTCAATTTCAATAAAAAAGAAAGCCTGGATTATTTAGTCAGATATCATTAATTTTATATATTTGTATTATACCAAGTTCATTTTTATTACTGTTGTTGTTGTTTGCTTTAATACTTCAAAAAGAGGGCAAGAAATAAAAAGAAATGCAACTTTGTATTGTACTATTTCTTCATTAAAATTAATCAGTTTTTTTTGCAATTGATGTTGATATTTTTTCCATTTTTTTTTGTTTCTGAATACATGAAAAAAAAAAAATCCTCTAAATCATATCCTTTTCTTATTATTTTTTCTGCCAAACATTTGTAATTTTCAGAAAATGTTTTATTTATCAATTAGTATTTTTATTTTAACTTAAATGGACACATCAGATATGTAAAAAAAGCATAGAGTGCATAATATATCAGTAATGACTTGCTGTATAATTTCTATCTGGTGTGATTAACATATAACATTAAACAATTTTATTTAGTTTTATTGCATCTAGGTTTAAAATATTCAATAATTTAAGGATAGCAAATGCCATCAAATCCTGAAAATTTGTAGGATTATTTCTATCTATTTAGTTACTACGTAAATATGAGTAATTGTTAGAACAAATAATACATAATAAATCCATTTAATGGCTATTGCATTTGCTATCTTAAACCTGTTAAAGCTATTGAAATCTTTTGGTATAGGTACTGAAGCATCTACTTTCCATTTCATAATATGAATCTTATTAAACATAACAATTTGTTTTAGTATTTAAACATTTTCAATCAAGATTACTTTTTTTTTTCAGAATATCATCCTCTATTCAATACAAATAATTTATTAATTATTTATCAGCAAATGGATATTTAACTATTCTTAGCTTGAAAAGATAATGATGAAATACCACACTACTTTATTTTAATTCAGTTTAACAAAAAAATGTAAATATCCAACAATTTCTTATCATTCATTTTTAAAAAGTGTTGTGCTCATGTTGAATGAAAAATGTTATCCTTTGTTTTCTAAAAAAAAATTTCACTTATAGTCTTCCATTTTCTTTTCTCTATTTTTGTTTTATAATTCTATTTGTAGTCTAAATACTCAACAGGTAACTTACATTGAGAAAGCAAAAGATTAATTTTAAAATTAAGCTGAATAAATCATTTTTAAAAAATAGAATGACATAACAAATAATATATATAAAAACTTAAAATTTGGATAAATATAAATATAGAATTTAACCTTGATCTCCTCCTCATCAGAATTGGAAAAGACTCCATCATCAGTACTAACTGATTGATGCTGTACTTCATTGGAACCCTGAGAATTCTGAAATTAAAAAAAATGATAAATCTCTCTATATATACATATATTTAAAAATAAAGCAATTTTACATATGTGTGTGTAATGCATTCTAACTCCATTTTAGTTTGTTAATTTTTTCAATGATGTCAGTAACACTTATTTGTTCTCTGCTCCATATATTTTGTACTGATCTCTTTCTACAATTTCTAACATTTATCTCTCCATATTTTCTTGATAAGTCTGAAGTCTCTCTATTACCATGATATTTAGTGTCCAAATCTCAGATCCATAAGTAAGAACTAGTAAAAGATATCTACTAAAAACATTTCTTTCAAATACATAGACATATGATCTTTTAATAAGTTATTTCTACCTAAAGCTCTCCATCTATAAAAGTCAGACCAGGATATTTGTAGGTATTAATTACTTATAATTCATAATTATCAATCTTTATTTTCTTTTTCTGATAAATTCCATTGAACATTATTTTCATCTGATAACTCTGCAACATTTCCTGAAGCTTTAAATATTATTTGCAAAGTCAAACCCATGATCTCAAAATCTAAATGACTTAAATAATCTCCATGTATTTTTATTTTCTTAGCTTCCCATTTTAATTTATAAAATACTTATTGTGAAACTGCTATAAAAAGTTTTGGAGATATAGAATCATCGTTGTGCATCTTTATCACTGTTAATCTTCTTAATATCACCAGGTAAGCTAATTGTTTGTTGCATTTTGATAGTTTTCAAAATATGATAATATATTAGTCTACATTTTGATGATTGAATGCTTTAATTGCCATAGAAATGCTTATAGAATCAAATGCCTTTTCACAATCTGCAAATCCAAAGCATAATGGTTACTCATATTTACTAGATTTTCTATAATTTTTCTCAATATTTGAATATGACCCAGGATTCCAAAATCACTTTTCAACCCAGTTTTTTTTTTTTTTTGATTGATTAGAATCCAAAGATCAATGTAGATGAGTTGTGATTATCTTATTAAAGATTTTGTATAAAAATGGTAAAAAACTAATAGGTCTGTAATTTCTACTATCTTTTTTATGACCTTTCTTACACATCAATATTATTATTCTAATAATCTTGATAAAGATTTTATATAGAACTGATAGGTCTGTAACTTCTAATATCTTCTGTATCACCTTTCTTAAATATCAATATTATTACTGCATTCTCTCCAATCATCTAATATATCTTCATCATTTAGACATTTAATATATAAATTCACAACAATTTTTGAATTTCTTTAACTATTCTTTTTAAGATGTCAATAATAATTTCATCATTTCCTAGAAGTTTCCCCTTCTTCATAGATTTAATTGCATATCTCACTTCTTCATTTAAAATTCTGGAAAATTCAAAAAGTTTAAAAATTGTGATAAGTACTTCGTTTTCTTGCTTTTTTATAATCATAATTCCTTATATAACTTTTCCATACATTTCAGGATGTCATCTAGCTTTTTTAGTAATAATTTCATTTTTTCTTTTTAATTTCAGAAATAATTTTCTTTCCAATACCAAGATGATGATTTACATTTTTGATATTTTTATTTTTTTCTATACTTTGCTTGCCAATTCACAATTATATTTTCTTATATAATTCTTAATACTTTTTCATAACTTTTACAAAATTCTAGACATTTAATCCTTCTTAATAAATCATTTAAAAGAATTTTAAACTCCCTCTTTTCTTCTTATATTGTCTTGTCTCAGCAGAAAATTTACTGGTGAATTGCTGCTTTTTTGTACCAGTTATTTTTTTTTTTTTTGTTATTTTTAATAGAAGTATCAGTTATGTTCTTATTGATTTCAGTCAAAGCTGAACCATTTTCAAAGTTTTTTTATACTTTAAAATGATTTGCAAATTCTAATTTAAATTCTTCTGGAGTGTTTTAACGATTAGAAATATCAATTGTTAATACTGACTTTCTTAATAGTTTTCATCACTCTTGTTTTACATTAACATATATTTTATATCTTCTTGTGTTGAATCTATATTTATTTTCTGTTAGTAAAATCCATTTATGTTTTCATTTACCGGCTTCCATGTCTATTTCAGCATTTTTCTCAAAAAAATAAAAATCATAATTTACAATTTTTATTTTCGTAAACTCTAAAAATCTGTGTCTTTTGTCATTACTTTCACCATAACCAAATTTACTCACAGCATCATCTTACATTTAATTACAAAACACTGTACTATTATATTACAAATATTTTACTTAAAATTCTTCATTTGCACAGATTTATAATTAAATAATGGACTCTCATGAAACTTGGAACTAGGGTGTACATAAAGAAGGTTGTATTTATAACTGAATTGTAATGTGTTTCATCATTGTTGTGAACTCTGATAAAGTAGTCATTTTGCATTGACTGAACAATCTAGTAAGTAAAAGAATGCTTAAATGTTTAATAACATTATTTGGTTCATTAGTCAGGACTGAAAATTATACATAAATTGATATACATAACTACTCATAATACAAAAGCAATTGCTAATTAATCTTTTAAAAAAATCTCACAAGATTGATGGATTTAAATGCAAAATAATTAATCAAAAGTCTTTTTGACTCTTCTTTTGGTTTCATTATGAATATATAATATTGACTTAAGGTATTTATTTATAACTCTATTTTTATTAATTCTTAACTCTTTCATAATTTTCATTCTCTTATATGAATCTTAAAACAACTTGGTTATGAGATAAAAAAAATTTGTAAATTTTGATTTTGCTAGTATTTTTATTGCTATTCTATTCCAATTTGAGTGCTATTTTATATATATATATCATCAAAATTGAAAATTAATGAAGTTTATTACCTTGGGTTTGTTTTAAATATAAATTATAATAAATAACAAAAATGCCAGATTCAACAGCTTTATATATATATAAATGTATTTACATTTATTTATAAACCTATCTAGCCTTGAGAATTATTAGCTTTATTATCTAAGTCAGTGTTTTCCAACTGCCTATCTGTAAATTTTTTTTGCCGATCCACAGCATTCATGCAAAAATAAACTGAATTATGTTTGATTAACAACCTTGCAGCCACGGATTGAAAAAATTATAAGTGAAAGGCAAGAACAAATTTCACATTGAAAATTAAATATCAATTAATGATTAATTTTTTTGTTAATCTAACTCTTATTTATTTGTTAATATTCCATATATTTGTCGTTTGTAATCTTTTGTTAATTTATTTGTAATCAATACAAAAAAAAAACCCAAATCAGACATGATTACTTTTGTGAGATATTTTATTTTATGTTAATATGTTATTTGTTTTAATAATTATCAGTTATTTTTTTATGTACTTATTTTATTTTATTTTTTTTATTCGTTTGTAATCAATACAATAAAAAAGTAAAACTTTAGTGAAACATCTTATTTTGTAAATTTGCCTTGAAATTTTTCTAGGTCAAGTGCAATCCACCAAAGAAAAAGATAGGGAAACAAGGATTTAAGTAATGCATAGTTATAATGCAGTTTGAAAGTTATAATTGACTATATATATATACACGTATATGTAAGTTAATAACTAAATAGGATCATCATTATATATATATATAAAATTAAATCCATAGCCAAGATGTATTAATGTGCATCAACCAATCATAACTGGTTCTGCAGACTAAATGAAAACTATAGCAAATCTGTCCAAGCGGCTACTAATCAAAAGACAATTCAGATAGGCCTATAGAGCTGGTTATGTTTGGTTGCTATACATTAACAAACCTTGGCTACAAATTTAGCTTCATATATTTAATGATCCCATTTACTAATTAATTTACATCTATATTAATTGTTAAAAATATTACATTTAAATATATAATCTCAAATGTTAATCATATATTTTAACATTATTTATTATAGGTTAACATTAAAGTAGATATCTAATGTTTAAGATTATTTGCTGAAAAATATTTTTATGTAAAATTATTAATATATATATATATATGTTATTTATTATAATATATATAGTTCCATTAATTTAATCATTTGACTCAGTTAATTGAAAAGGTTTGTTTATGATAATAATTGAAAACAATTATCACAGAAGTTTATTCATGTTGTGCTCTAGCTATACATTGGCATAAGAAGAAATGTTATTGGTATAATTATTGTAATAGTGATATTAGTGATTAAGCCAATGCACATGAGCTTTAAAGATAAATTATAAATGAATACTCTCAGTATTGAAAAACTTGCATAAACATGAAATGAAAATTGGAGATGTTTTTATTATGACAGTTGTTTATGGAACTGTTAGTAGATAGCTCTATCAATATACAATTGTTTATTGTACTATTGATTATTTTAAATTCAAAAAATGATCTACAAAATGTTTTTAATATTTTAAATAAATTTAGTTTAAGAATTAATTTTCAGAACACTCAAAAACTTTATTAAATGACAATGGGTCAAAAATATTTTGCAACTTTATCATGGACAGTAGAGCAATTTAATTTTTCTGCTAGATTTTTTTATGTAGAAAGGCAGATTTGGATGTCAAGATGCATCAACAATACAATGTGTTGCTATTGCATTTAACAAAAATAAAACATTTCACCATAATGATATAATTTTAACTAAATTAGTTATATATACCTATCATTATACTATTATATATATAAAAAAAGAAAATTTCAGCTGTTATCATATATCGTTTATTGAAATGAAGTGAGACATAAATCTCATAAATTTAAAGGTAAAAAATCATTTTAAAATGCTTCATAATACCAGAATCATAAATCCAATTCATTATGCTATATGTAATGATAGCGAATCATGACTGCAAGGTATATTTTTGTTGGTGTTGGCATTTGAAATATATGAAAAATAGTAAAAGCTTCCTAAACACTATGGTAAATATGAGTGTGATTTTTATTTAAATTACAAGGATTATCTCAATGATACTCTAAAGAGATATAACATTCATGTTGAGAGAATGTAACTCATGAAAGAATATATTGCAAGTAGACAATGTATTGGGGATTTTTTCAGCAAAAAAAATGAAATGATAGCATTGCAAGATATCAGGTAAATGAAATAAAGAACTAATGTGTGACACATATGGATGTAATTGAATTTCATAGATTGATATACATAGTCATCATAAAACTCATCCATTGGTACTAATTTAGTTCTCATTTTATTTCCTCTAACGTAAAAATAGTTATACTTTTTAATAATTAGCTGGTTATGATGATGATAATGCTCTTAAAGAGGATTTATTCCAGAAATCCAGATAATTTGAAAAAAAAAAAGGGCAAACAATTGATGGTAAAAGATAATACTTATTTACTTCCAATTTCAGTGATTCATATGATTAATTTTTAAGTTTCAATATAAAGTAACAACATTAGTAATGGAAGCAACATAATTACTAATTTAATAATAAATATAATAACAATAAATAACATCACTATTAATCCTATCAATAATAATATGTAATAAATAAATTTATTAATTATTAAATGCTGTCACATCAGCTCTTGATGAATATATGAAAAGTATTCCTCCAATGGCACATTTATTATTCTTATGATGGAGTTCATCTACCTATCTCATTGATGATTATTTAGTTCTTCTTTCACTATTAAATTTTATTAAACAAATTCAAAACAAAGCAAAACTCTTCATACAGTAGTGCCATCTTGTGCCAACAAGAGCAATCAATGGATGCCAGAAGGCTTGTGCATAAAATCCCTATCTAGTGCCTACTCATCCAATATCCTCAGACTAGTTTCTGGCTTGTGGCCTTCATCAGTGAGGAGCCTTGGCTGCTAGAGGGTTGCATTAGATCCTAAGATCTAGGTGCAGTGCTCTCAGATTCAAGGCTCCTCACTGATGAAGGCCACAAGCCAGAAACTAGTCTGGGGATATTGGATGAGTAGGCACTAGATAGGGATTTTATGCACAAGCCTTCTGGCATCCATTGATTGCTCTTGTTGGCACACAATGGCACTATTGTATGGAGAGTTTTGCTTTGTTTTGAATTGTTTACTAACAATTATGTGCTAGTATGAGATAGTGATCATGTGATGTTAGTGATTTAACTATCAAATTTTCTGAATATTCCAATAATGAAAAGTAAGACTAAAACCAATAATAAAACTGATATAGTACATGTATAATAACACATGACTTTAAAATATTGGATTTTACATTAGGAACAATAACCTATTTTAGCACTCTTTTCCAGAGCTATCTATTTTAAGTCTGAGCAGTCAATAGATACTAGATGATAGTATCAATTAAAATACCAAACTAGTTGCATGCTATTTTTCATTGTTGGTGAATAACAACTTATTTGCATGCAAACACACATTTAGTAGACATTGTTGGTTTTATCATCAAGTATCCATTGACTATTTAAGCTTACAATAGATGGATCTAGAAAGGAGCACTGCATCTCAATGCAGACGTTAAAAAAAGGTGAGAAAATCATGTGATAAATTTTGTTTAATAATGATAATGATTTAATTTTATATATGAAATTCTAAATTGTTGTAATAATGTAATAGCAAAATCAAATAACTACCAATACTGATAATCGAACACATAATTGCCACAATATACTACGTTTTTATAGCTAATATGCTTTAGGGCTAAAAATTTAACATGTACATACACACATATATACATAAGTGTATACTAAAATTCACAAATTTAATTTTGAATAATCATTACCTTTTCATGACATTCTTCTAATTCTAATAATCTAAATTCTAAAAGTTCATTTTGGTCCTGAATTTCTTGTAATTCCTGCTGCAATTTAATTTCTTTTTCTTCTAAAGATTTTATCTGCAATATAAAATAACATCATCAGAAAAATATTACCAATAATTAAAAAATTCTGAAAATACATCATAGTTTTCAATGTTATATTCATAAACATTTTAATACAAAAGTTGAATATATATAAAAGAAAGATGAATTCTTTATGTTTACAATTAGCATTTTTTTTACAAAATTAAAAATTAATAAATTTTGTTTAGTTATTTAATTTTTCACAAATGTTAAGATTTTGGAAATAGAACATTACGAGCGAAATAAAAAATACCAGTCTTCTATCTGACATTTCATTATTTCCGAACTAAAACTTTTAAAGATGAAAAAAAAAATTAATTAAAATTTAAGACATATTTTTTTCTGATTGCAGTAATATATTTTTCAAAATATCATCAACATATCGAAGAGTAAACAAACAAATAAAAATGCATTTATTATTTTATGGTTATTAAGGAGTTATAGTATAAATCTATCTACATTTCAGTTAATCCCACATATATACTTATCTATATGTAACTATTTAATAAATTTTACAAGAAAACATACAATAAATATATTTTTTTAAATCTTTCAGAATAAATTTTTAGTACCATTATTTATACATATAAACCAAATATGTTAATGCTAAATTCTCAACTATATAAACAAAGTTTAAAGATTATTGCAATCACTCTTTAGATAGGAGCAGGGAATTTAAAAAAAAAAAACACTAATTACTAGGTTAGCCATCTATAAATTGGTGCTAGATAAAAATAGCTAGATACACATTAATTTACCAGTTATTAGATGCCTCACTAAATTAACTACATAGCACCTAATTAGAAAAATAATTTACTGGCTGAGATATGAACCCAGCAATCAAATCTTGAGAATAAATCCATCATGTAAAAACTGCAGAATCTATTTTTATTATTAGCAATGATTTGTAAAGAAATATCCTATTCTAATTCTAAAAAAAACAAAAATGAATAATAAAAAGATAAGTATGAAAAGTTAAAGATGAATTTTGTGATGACTTTACAAACCAAATCATAAAAATGTCTTCATATACCATATGCTGATCCTTTATTTGATATTATTAGAACTGTTTTTAAGATGAAAATATACATATATCAAGATAAATTCATCATTGGAAAAGATGATTAAAGAATTTTCAGATCAAGTAAATTTCAGATATTAGTTTTAATAACTCAGATACATATTAATTTCAATTTCTCAAATATATTATATGTTGAATAATCTGAAAAGCTGGTTATATGACTTCAAAAAATCCCTAAAGCATTATAATCAAGCAATAATTATCAGCAGCAGCAGCAATTCTGATAGAAGCCTAATTAAGTAACATACTAAATTTTATTTCATTTTGTAATTTTTTTTTAAATTTTGAATTTTTATTTTACTAAATAGATATAATATTATGATTTTTATTTAATCCTCTCAAGGTCTGCATTTTCTGATGTTTTTCTTTGTCTCACACATCAACATAAAATATATGATGAAATGATTATTACTTATCTGAAAATAATAAATTTGACTTCATTTGATAGATATTTTTGTTCACTACTGAAATAAATTTTAAATGTTCACATTTTGTTTCTGTAAATATTAAAAAAATGAGATCATAAACAAAACAAAAAATTTAGACATTATCATTTCTAGAAAGATTATTTTCAGTTTATAAAATCAATGAAATATTTCTTAATTCTTATTATTTTTAAACATTCAAATGAATATTTATTTATTTCTCTTATATCTAATGGATTATGCTTTAAAAGTTTAAAATTTTTGAATATTTATTGCAAAATTGTGATATTTTCATACTCGTAAGTATAAATAGATTGCTTACATAGAAACTAAGCTTGTAAATTGCTTCAGGCCATGCTTACATTTGCTACTAATATAAATTATATTTTTGAAAATAAAGTATTTCAAGTCAAAATAAGTTATTAATAATTTATATTTCTTGATATCTAATAAATATAGTGTAAATTATTTTAAAAAATATCTAAAACCGTAATAAATTCACAAATAAAAATGTTTTTGATTATTGGAACTATTTTCTTTAAACAATGTCATAAAATGCCAAATGTTTTACAGCCTTGGCAACAGACAATGGCTGAACATGTCAGGGTGGGGCTCATGTCTATTGTAAGAGCAGAAATTTTAAATTTCCCACCTTCTACCATAAAGTTTTTAGAGAAAATTTAATATAATAAAACATACCATTTTATATGCATTTTAATGTATAATAGTTATGAAAAAATTCACCAGGGGGCGAATTGGTCAAAAGTCAAAATTTTGTCTTCCTGCTAAATTGAAAGGTTAATGTTCATAGATGTTAAATGTATAATTAATCAAAAAATTAATTTTCAAAACTATCTTTTGAAATAACTTTATGCTCCAAATAAAAATTAAATATAAATTGAGTATATTTTTTATCAAAATTTGTGATTATTATAGATTTCAAATATTTTGGTATGTTCATAGATATTAAATATATAATTAATCAAAAATTAATTTTCAAAACTATCTTTTGAAATAAGTTTTATGCTCCAAATAAAAATTAAATACAAATTGAATATATTTTTTATCAAAATTTGTGATTATTGTAGATTTCAAATATTTTGGGGGAAAAAACCCTGAAGATCAAATAATATTTTACTATCAGATTTTAATTTTGTAAATATGAACTAAAAATCTAATTTTAAAAAATAAGTTAATGATTTTTTTCATTTTTGAACATTTTTATTTAACCTAGAAAATCTATTTGAGTGTGTAGATTAAATTTTGTAATCAATTTTAAAATACTGCTATCAATTAATATATGCCTTCAAATTTTGTTCACATGTTAAAAATCAATGACAACACAATATAAAAATTAAATATTTCAGGATTGTCTAGTTGTTTATCCCATCTAGGGATTTCAAATGTGTTGATATCAGTTTCACAAAATTTTCAGTGATGGTTACTTAGTTGATGGTATATATATATATATATATATATATATATATATATATATATATATATATATATATATATATATATATATATATATATATATATATATATATATATATATATATATAAAGTATGTTCCACTAAATTAAAATAGTAATATAAAACATCTTAATTTCTCTTGATTGTAAAAGATTATTTTTTTATAATAAAATAATATTGAAATCAATTTTCAATGTATGCAAATTTCCTTTCAAATATTACACAGGCTGTGACATTGGTTTATTGTCCATTTAATTACTAAAAATTTAGTAATAATTATATATATATATATATTTTTTTTATCAACCCCCCCCCCCCCCCCCCCTCTCATATCACTTAACCCCCCCCACACAAAAAAAAAAAAAAAAAAAAAAACCACATCAATTTTTTTTTTTTACCACCCACCAACCATCATTAGTTGCTGCTTATTATCTCCCCCCCCCAATATATAATATTATTAGTAGATATTAAATAAAAATCTTTTTTTTTAATAAAAAGGTATAACTCCCCACCCCCCCCCCAATTTATTGGTGATTTTTTTTTTTTTAAAATATATGTTTTTTAGGGTAAAAAAGATATTAGAGAGAGGGGGGGGGGGGGGTCAAAATCTGTCCCATATACCCTATATTATATACAATATAGTAAACATTCTTATTTATTATGCTAAAAAGTTAAAAACAATTGTTTTCTTCAACCACAAATGGGTTTTTATATTTAACTTGAAATATAAATATGGGTGTTCAGAAATTAATTCAATAATTAATTTTTACAACTAATTATTGAATTAATTAATTTCTGGATGCTTCAGGCTTTTATTTCAAATTAAATTCAAAAACTCCATTGTGGTTGAAGAAAACAATTATTTTTGTCTTTTTAAGTGAACAGTAAATAAAAAAATTTATTACAAAATAGTATAGACATATTATTCAATAAAACCAACAATTTAAAAAAAGGCTTAATTTTATCTACTAACCCATAATTGTAAAGTGGTAGGTGATATTTTTTCTAGAATTTACTTTGATATATGTCTAAGATTTACTCTTATAACAGGTAAATGGTAAAATAGTTTTAATTTTTTTTACTATATGGTAAAGGTTTCTCTAATCAGTGAAAAAAGTATTATACTTTAGGCTTGCAGATTACAGAGAAATAAGAGCTTGGGAAGTTTCATATTTCTATTTTCTTCTCAACTAAGAATAGCTAAATACCCATATTTAAAGTAATTTATATTGACTAAGTAAAAATTAATTAGAACTTGAAAAAGTATTCATGTTTTACCTGGCCCAAATTCCAATCTGACACATTATATATAATCTGATACACCCTTTTAAAGGGGAAAAATATTCATTTTATACATAAAATTAAAAATTGACTTTTGATACATTTTTAGCTCTTTATACATATATAAAAGAAATAACCAAAAATTAAAGTGATTTATTATGAACTTTTATGTAATTTTTCTTATTCTTTTTGTTGTTATAATTGAAAGAAAAAGTGTGACAAAAATGACAAATTTCAAATAAAATTTGTCTAATTTTGACAGAAAAAAATAAAATAATAATAACTTCTGATTATTTAAAAAGTAAGTTTAATGGAAAATTATATGATGTAACTATTTTTTTAAAACAAAAAGCTGATTATGAAAATTATAAAAACAAATTTAAATATTTTTGGTAGGATATAAATTAAAATCATTATCAGATTCAAGCTATTTAAAACTAATGCTTATATATTTAAATACTAATTCTTCATTATTTGCTATAAATCATGTCCTGTTTCACTCCAATGTTATTAATTAATGATGTTATATAATATAATATTATTGAAATTTATATAATTGCCAATGTTTTGATAGAATATTTAAATCATTCTCAGAATGTTTCATAATTAGCCTTTAATGCATATTTAAAGATCTTATATTCATATTACAGTAATTTCATTTGTTAATATGACATTTAAAATTTCTAAGTCTAAAAATAATATTTAACTTTAAAATTAATTCAATACTAATTAATGATTCCCTAAGAAAAATTAGATATTATTAGTAAACTTCTCTAGTATGGAAAAAAAATCTTCCAAAAATCTTTCAATAGAGGGTAAAAATCTTCCCATTTATAGTTTAATATTCTTTTGTGATAGCATAAAAGTTTCCTACCAAGTGTTTTAATTAATATTCTTTTGATCAAAGATTAAATACCCTCCCTCCTCCACACACACTATGTTATTAATTATTGAACATCAAAAGTAACAAGCTGGGCCACCATTGATTAATATTCTCTCACTACAGAGTCAAAGCCTTTCACTTTTAATAGATTGTTTACTGTTAACAAGAAGCCATTTTTGAGTTAAAATAATAAAGATAGAAACAATAAAGAACTTCAAAAAATAGTAGAAACTCTAATAGTTCTTGATTCAATTTATAAAGATAAACTAAAGGGTAATTTTGAAATAATAGGCAATCTTAACATCTTTCAATCAGCTTTTGAATCACCTAAAACACAATTTGCTATAAATTTACTGACTAGGGTATTAAATAAGATAAAGTGTTTTAAGCAGAATATAATACATTTCAAATATTAGTCTAAGGAATATAAAATATAATAATTATTATATTAAAAAATAAAAAGTTCTTAGAAATAATATCTTTAAGAAACTGATAGGCACTTCTTGGAATTGCAAATATAAATGATATAAGAACAGCTTTTTTATCACTAGCATATTTTACTGCTGTTCACTGTATTCCTGTTTGGAGAAAAAGGTATTCACAATAATCTTCTAAATGTTCACATGGAACACTTAGGTCCATTCTCTTATTTCCCAACTTTTCAAATGGTCTCACAAAAAAATCTATAAAAAGTTATTAATTACCTTATATTTACCATTAAATCAAGATGTAGTTTCACCACCTAAGGCATGTCTCAGATCAAGATATTTTTTTATAGAGAAATAACCAAAAAATTTTTCAAACAATTGAATAATTGTGGCATAGAAAATGAACTTCTTATAAAGCCCCAAAGAAGTGTCTTTTTTCCAGATCCAAAAATAAATGTGAATAAATTTAATCTTTCTGGATATTACTGGAGCCTAATCAACAAGATCAAAAACATTCATGGTCAAAAAAATTATCAACCTTTGATTCACCTGATTGTGGTCATATATATATATCATAAAACATATTTAACTAAATTGGAAGATTTAATGAAGTCATTAAAGGACCTGTCTTCTGGTTGAAATCTATAGATTTCTTTATAACATTTTTAGTTATCTAAAAAACAAAATCCATATCTTAATAAATAAAATATAAAAATGTTAAATAAAATGTTAAAATATTAAGAAGAAAATATAAACTTTGATTAACACGAGTGATTATATTGAAGTAGTTGACCTGATACTCAGATCAAGCTTCACAGCCCACTCAGAATCTCCCACCACCAAACCATATTCAAACTCTATCCTTACGCATGTATATATATTTATTAATGCATATATTTTATATTTAAACTAATAAAGCGATAAATGATGTAGATATATATATATATAAATATCTTAAAATGATTAATTTTAATAAGTGAATATTTTTTTTTGTTATTTTAATTCATGTGCGTGCGTAATGGGTGTCTATATATTATAGGAGATGGAAGATTATTGCTAAAATATATTTTTAAATAAAAATTTATATATTTAATGTATATGTAAGTTATATCTAATATATTATTTATTTAAGTCGTGGTGGTCAGAAGAATTGAAGATGACGCAATCCTTGTCATAAGATTCTCAAATATAATTAAGACAATTGCCGAAAACCCATTTATCCATCTAAAACTTATAATTTTTATAATAATGTAAAAATCCTTTAATGGAAATTTATCCATTTTCCATTTTAAAATCACAAGACTACATTTAAAACAATCATGCGAGAAACTTTTGACAGGATTGCATTGTATTTAAATTTTATTCCAACAAATGATGCATCCGGTCAGAAACTACAGATCTGCTAAGTGGATAAAGTGACTCAGGTCTGGCAGCTAAGTGCTTTCTAATGTCATTAGAAAAAAGAGTATAAATGCTGCTGGATCTGAACCCAGAAAAGAGGAGAGCTAATTATAAGTTACTGTTGCTAAGCCTATTCCACGTTGGTCGTTCCCAGAATGTCTGAGTAGAAAAGGGACTTCAAGCCATCATTCCCCTTTACCTGAGACAATATCCTTACCATGCTAAGCCAGAGTGACATCATGCCTCCAGTGCCTGACTTGATGCCCATCCAAAGAAGAATGCATTCCTGCCTACCTTGAAGACATCACTGCTATAATTAAACATATAGGTGTATTCATTCACAATATTTAGTGCTGCTAATTTCTTGCTTATCTAAATTTTCATAAATTATAATATTTGTTTTATCATTTAAGTAATATCTTAAATAACTTGCAAAATGGCGAGCATTATATTATCCATTCTAAACCATAAATTATCTAAATGTAATTCTATTCATCCGATTCACGCTTGCCTTTATAATTGCTTTATTTTTATGCGGTAAAATTTTGATATTAATAGTTGTTTTGATTTTATATATGTATATGAAATGTAGAATATTGGTTAACTCCAATCATACAAGCTATATTTCTATTTCTATAGAAATAGGGAGGGGGGGTAGATTGCATTAAATCATTTAGTTAATAATGTTTCATTAAGCTCTTAGGGTTGAGTTAATGAATAATGAAAGATTTTCTATTAGTAATCGTGCGGTTCTTATTAATGTATTTTATACAAGTCTTATTTTATCTGAGGTAGATTTCTAAATCTTTTGTTTTGTTTATTGATGTGCCCGAGTTTGCCAAAGTTGGCGAATAATTATTCCTTATTAGCGTTTAAATTATGCTAAGACATTTTTTTAAAATAAGAATAAGTTAGGAGGGTGGGGGAGATTTAAGCCATAATAAAATGACTAAAAGTTTATTGAGTTAGTCTTATAATTTGATATGGGAGTATGGAAATGTATTCATGCTATAGATTTACTAAACCATTCGTAGGCTGTAATTATTATTTTCAAATATCTAGAAATATTACTATTATCACTGCGTTGTTTGCATAAATTAGGAAGCGACTCTTCCGATTTGCCCGTACCTTGCTCCGGGAAATCTCGTCATTTCTGATTCGCCTGTACCTCACTCCAGGAAATCTTGAATTATTTCATCGTAAGTCCAAATCAGGAGTATGACCTAACTCCTGGATATTTTCGCTAGCGTTGTGGGAGCTCTGCATGGATAGCCGTATGCTGGACCATTGCAACTTCACACATAGAAAGTTCGTTCTAAATATTAGTCCGCCTGAAGCGGCATACTTCATTGTCGTCATTATTTGAATTATAAAGTGTAAATTGGCCAAGATGCCGTATCTTTCTTCCTAAGAAATATGCACACACCGCCATTCCCCACTTATATTTATATTATGCCTAGTTAGTAAAGTCTCTAGTGTTAATACACCTGCTAACCATTTATCGCTTAAATAATTTCATTGGAGCTTTAATCCAATTATTTCAAACTGCTCTCCCCTCCTCTTACAATCAAGCAAAGGTACCAAGTTAGTTTCACATATGTGATTCGAAAATATTATATGAATAAAATATTTAGTTCAATATGTTTCTGTTATGTTATAGTATGATTAATATTAAGAAAAATATGTGTGAAACTGTGTGTACTCCATAAGTTAAAAGTATTAAATAATTACATATGAAAGTAAATGAGTTGATTTAATAAAAACGAAAATTAGAAATTACAAATGGTTTTTCATATATATATTTTATAAAAAGCAAGGTGTAAAATAAGATGGAAGATCCGAATAATTAATTAAATGAAGGATTAAAAATGTAAAGAACAATTTAATTAATTAGTTCAGAAATAATCCCAGAATACTTTTGCGAATAAAATTGTTAAGGAATAAACAATAGAACAAAAAGTAGATACAATCTAGCGGGAAAAAGTCAAGTCAGCGTCAGTCCTGTTTTTCTGAGAGACTTATGTGTAGCGTGAATTTCGGAACAGGACCAACGATGGGAGGAGAACCAGATATTCGGGTCTGAAGGTACTAAAGACCAACCTAGGGTAATTATACAGACTATACCTGTCTTATTATTATTTTTGTAAGCCTTACAGGTGCTAGTAAACTACTTATAATCCTGTTTATAAATGCTTGTTAATTTTTATACTAATAAAATCTTGTATCTGTTAAGTGAGATATCTTAATTTCATGCAAGAGAGTAATAGTTACTTGAATTGGGTGTGTTTGATTATTTCTCATAAGTAACATTAAATCAAGTACATCATAATTTTGGCACAGTCAGGAGAAAACCTGTTTTTCAAACTTTATGAAAGAAGTACACCGAACAGTAATTCAGAAGTAGGTGAGTTATTAAAGAATTAAAATGTCAATAGGACAAACTAATATATCGGAATTTGGGATAGATAATCCGCATGAATGGCCCTTTTATGTACTTCAATTACAAAATTATTTTAAGTTAAATAATATTATTGAAAATGACAGGAAAGTAGCAGCGTTATTATGTTTGTCAGGTAGAAAAGTTATTGAAATAGTAAGCAAATTGTATAATGGACAAGTTACAGATAGTAGTAACTACGATGAGCTGGTTCAAAGACTAACAGATTATTTTAGCCCAAGACCATCAAAGTATTTAGCTAGGTTAAAATTGAGAAACTGCAAACAAGACAAACTCGAATTGATTAAAGAATATGATATTGTTCTACACCAATTAGCAAAGAATTGCGAATATGGTGACTTTGTGGAACAAATTCTTATTGATCAGTTATTATGGGGAATGAAGGACGATAAATTGCGTCAATCGTTATTAATTGAAACTCAGTTAACATATGAAGTTGCTATTCAAAAAGGAGTAGTATAATAATCAGTGGTAGAACAAGCTTTAGCTTTTTCAAATAGAATGGAGGAAAACTCTAGGAATAATATTTTTAAAATAGAGAGAAAGTATAAGGATTATACTAAAGAATGGAAAAGTTTTGAAATAAAATATTTTTGTTGTGGAAAAGTAGGTCACTTGTCTAAAAGCTGCAAATGGAGGAACAAAAAATGTTATAACTGTGGGGGCAAAGGTCATTTAGCAGCAGTATGCAAAAAACCTAAATGAAAACCTGATTATGGTAAAGATCAGAAACAGTAGAAAAACAGTAATTAAAAGAAATATCTTAAAAAATGAGCAGGATCAATTAATGCTAGAGATTAAGTTAAGTAACAAAAGTGTACAAATGGAAATAAATAGTGGCTCTGAAATTTCTTTAATATCCATGAAAAAGTGGAAGGAAATATCCACAGAGAGCCCTTAGTTTAAAATACAGAAAGCTAATATTAACGTTAGAGATGTAAACGGGAACCCGATCAAGTTAATTGGGAAATCCGAAGTAATAGTTGGTTTTAAAATAAAAACTACAAATTACCTATATATATATAGTAGATAAAGATATTAATCCATTAATAGGAAGAAACTGGTTTAAAGACTTAGGCATTAAATTTAATATAGTTAAAAAGGTCTCGATTGAAAAAGAAATGATAGAGTTATATCCGAATTTATTTACAGAAGATTTAGGTTTGATAAAATCAAAGCCCATTGACTTGCATTTAAATGAAAATGCTAAACCGGTTATTTGTAAACCGAGAAAAATACCGTTTGCCCAAAGGCAGTTAGTAGAGGAAAAAATAGAAGCATTAGTTAAAAAAGACATGTTATCCCCAATCGAGGAGGTGGATTGGGCCACGCCAATTGTTGTGTTAACAAAACCAGATGGAAAAATTAGGCTGTGTGGAGATTATAGAACAACAGTAAATAAATATCTTAATAAAGGAGCTTACCCAGTGCTGAATGTACGTGAGATTCTCAGTAATCTAGCTAAAGCAAAAAAATTTGCGAAATTGGATTTAAATTCGGCATATCACCAACTAAAAGTTACGGATGATACAGCTCGGTTATTGGCAATTATGACCCCTTTTGGATTATTCAAATGTAATCATCTCCCTTTTGGAATTACATCAGCTCCAAACATATTTCAAGCAAAAATAAATTCAATATTACAAGGCTTGGAAGGAGTGATGCCATATTATGATGACATTTTGATTGCTGCGACATCACCGGAGAAATTAAGAAGTAAAATTCGAAAAGTATGCAAAAAAACTAAATACCGCAGGGGTAAAATTAAATGTTAAAAAATGCGTTTGGGAAACTGAAGAATTAAAGTTTTTAGGCCATCTTATTTCGAAAAAAGGGAAAAGTCCGTTAACTGATAAAATTAGGGCAGTCAAAGATGTTCCAAGCCCAATAAATGTCAAGCAACTTCAAGCTTTTCTAGGTTTGATTAATTTTTTCGAACCTTTTCTAAAGAACAAAACGATGGTCACAACTCTTTTATACGAACTGCTACACAAAGATCAGAAATGGATTTGGAATACCAAACGTGAAAAAGCGTTTAAAGCAGTTAAGGAATTGTTAACCTCTAGTAGCTTATTAGTGCATTTTGATAGCGACAAAGACATCACTATTACTACAGATGCATCACAATATGGAATCGGAGCAGTTTTAGCGCATCAAATAGACGGTCATGAACGTCCTGTAGCTTACGCTTCTCGGACTTTGTCTAAAGCTGAAAAAAATTATAGTCAGCTGGACAAAGAAGCTTTGGCAGTTATGTTTGCTGTGAAAAAATTTCACCAGTTTATTTATGGATGAAAATTTGAATTAGTAACAGATCACAAACCTTTGTTAGGGATTATAGGAAAAGATCGTCTGATGCCAGAGCATTTAAGTCCACGCATGCTCAGATGGGCTAATACACTTACTGCTTACGATTTCAATCTAAAATATCAAAAAGGAAAGATAATTTCTCATGCGGACGCTCTATCCAGAGTGCCCAGAAATAATGACAACTATGAAACTGATGTGGAAGTTAATCATATTGACAATATAAAATCACAAGTCATAAATAGTAAAGTAGTTCAGACATGGACAAATGAAAATTATGGGTATGTGTTGCTTAAGAAATGGATAAGCAAAGGTTGGCCTAATAAAAAACCTGAAAATTTAGCAATGGGGTTTTGGGTCAATAGAGACCAATTGTCGGTCTGTAAAGGGTGTATTAATATGGGAGACAGAGTAGTTATACCTCCTATAGGGAGAATGAAAGTTCTAGAACTTTTGCATCAGGGGCACCCAGGCATTGTGTGAGCTAAAGCTCTAGCTTGGAGTTATGTTTGGTGGCCGCAGATAAGTAATGATATTGAAAAGTATATTAAGAAATGTGATAAATGTAAGTCTGAAATAGCTCTGCCGAATAAACAATATTCTTCTTGGCCTAAACCAATATATCCGTGGCAAAGACTGCATATAGACCATGCGGGTCCAATAGAGGGAAGAAATTATTTAATTTTAATCGATGCTTTCTCTAAATGGATAGAATGTCACGAGGTTAAAAATACGAGTGCAAACGAAACAATAAAATGTTTAACAGACATATTTTATATACATGGATTTCCACAAGTAATCGTCTCTGACAACGGAACTGGATTTGCGAGTGAAGAACTAAAAATACAATTTGGGAAATGGGACATCAAACATGTATTTACACCCCCTTACCACCCTGAATCAAATGGTTTGGCGGAAAATGCGGTAGGGCAAGTGAAGAAATATTTAAGAAAAAACAAAAATATGGATATGAAAAACATCTTACAGGAATTCATGATGTATCAACATATAACTCCATCAACAACGACTGGAAAATCGCCAGCTGAAATGTTATTCGGTCGGAAAATACGAACTAATTTAGATTTTTTGCGACCTGATACACATATATATAAATATAATCAAGACCCAGTGAAAAACTTTAACATTGGAGACATGGTAATATTCAGAGATATACTACGTAAACAATGGGTTAATGTAAAAATTGAACAGGCACGATCAAAGCAAATTTATGATATTAAAGATGAAAACAGAATTATATATAAGCGTCACAAAAATCATATTCGTAAAAGTGAAGATGACATACAACTAGATATGTTCCAGCAGTTTCAACATGCAAATGAAAAGAATTTAGATAAACAGATGCTACTGACTGACATCCAAGAAGATGTGGTAGAAGAGGATAAAATACAGACCAGACCAATACGATGTAAAAGAAGACCTTTGTACTTAAAAGAATATGTATAAGATGGATAAATGTTAACTTCTGGAGTGGGGGAGGAATTATTATGTTATAGTATGATTAATATTAAGAAAAATATGTGTGAAACTGTGTGTACTCCATAAGTTAAAAGTGTTAAATAATTACATGTGAAAGTAAATGAGTTGATTTAATAAAAACGAAAATTAGAAATTACAAATGGTTTTTCATATATATATTTTATAAAAAGCAAGGTGTAAAATAAGATGGAAGATCCGAATAAATAATTAATTAAATGAAGGATTAAAAATGTAAAGAACAATTTAATTAATTAGTTCAGAAATAATCCCAGAATACTTTTGCGAATAAAATTGTTAAGGAATAAACAATAGAACAAAAAGTAGATACAATCTAGCAGGAAAAAGTCAAGTCAGCATCAGTCCTGTTTTTCTGAGAGACTTATGTGTAATGTGAATTTCAGAACAGGATCAACGATGGGAGGAGAACCAGATATTTGGGTCTGAAGGTACTAAAGACCGACCTAGGGTAATTATACAGACTATACCTGTCTTATTATTATTTTTGTAAGCCTTACAGGTGCTAGTAAACTACTTATAATCCTGTTTATAAATGCTTGTTAATTTTTATACTAATAAAATCTTGTATCTGTTAAGTGAGATATCTTAATTTCATGCAAGAGAGTAATAGTTACTTGAATTGGGTGTGTTTGATTATTTCTCGTAAGTAACATTAAATCAAGTACATCACAGTTTCAAATAAACGTTATTTCTTTAAAATAAGTTATGAATTATTTTGTTAATAACATTAATGAAAAGTGTCTCCACATAATACGGTTAAGTTATTATTTAATGAATTAGTGAAACCTTTGCAATCGTATTCATGCCTTATGGCTATTATATATATATGAATTTCGTCTACCACCAAATAAATGTACTATCTCAGTGATGTAATTTTGAATATTTTTCATGCACTACCACACTATAGAAATGTAGTAAAACAAAATCAATATTAAATGCCATTTTAGCCTTCATTTATAAAACTTGTAAACTTATGAATATTTTTACGTGCGCTCTCGCACTATATAAGGGTATTAAAGCAAAATCAATATTAAATGCTATTTTGTCATTCATTTATGAAACTTGTAAATTTTTTGAATATTTTTTCGTGTGCTCCCGCACTATTGAAATGTAATAAAGTAAAACCAATATTAAATGCTATTTTAACTTTCATTTATAAAACCTGTAAACCTTTGAATATTTTACGTGCGCTCACGCACTATAGAATTGTGTTAAAACAAAACCAATGTGGAATGTATCTTACTACTTACTCATAAACATGTAATTTTTAAATATTTCTACATATGCTTCCGCACTATATAAATGTATCAAACCAAATCATTAAGTGTTACGTTATGGTAAATAAATTATGTAAACAACCGCAAGTTATTATTGTTAAATCATGTAAATTTTGAATAGTTATATATATTACAACCGCACTATGTATCCGTCTATATTAAAGACATTAATGGTAAATATATTTTTGATTCTTTTGTAAACTCACTCTGCAGCGTGAAATCGGAAAGTATAAATGTCTGAATCATTTAATAAATCTGTGTCATAAAATATCTCGTATTCGAATCCTATCATTTAGTTAATATAGTTTTTAGATCTTAGTTAAGCTATCTCTTGGTTCACTCAATATCTCCCAAAAATCATCATCATCATTGTAGGTCTCATGTAATATGCTGTAGCTCTGGGCCGAGAAATAATTAATTTACATGATACCACCATGGGTGTTATCCATAGTGCTATAGATTTAGGGAATGGGCAAACAGGTTCGAATTCATGAATGCTCCTGACCTGGGTATCTCGGGCATGATTGGATTCAGGGTACTTTTGTTCAGATTCTAAGTCTTGTTGAATGGTTATACATTTTCGACCGGTACAATATATATAAACAAACACATACGCGCATATATATATAAACAAATTTATATATACACACGTGTATATATTTATGCACATATACATGTTTGAATATCTTAGTACAAAACTATTAATCAAATAAATTTCTATGATTATACACAAATTAAAAAAAGATAAATACTTTTACTTGGAATTTTCATCCAACAGCATCTCTAAGCAAGTTCAATATTGAAAACAAAATAATTTTTTGAAAATTATGGTAGAGTGCCACACCCAGTAACATTCATTACTTAATTATTATCTGAATTGACAAATTATGAAAGAAAGTAAATTATTTTTACTTTTTAAAAAAAAAAAAAAAAGTTAAGTACAGTATATATATACGCACACGCACATAAGGTAAAAAAAATAAACATGCCTAATATAGAAATACACCAAATGTCGTAATATAATTATACAATTTCCTTTTTATTAGAAAAAACAAACAAACAATATAATCTATTGTAACGGATTGCACTCTGAAAAGATGGTGCTATATATTTTTATTAAGAAAATTTTTACTCTTTGAAATTCTTATATGAATAATTTTTGGATTATAAATAATGAAATAATTTTGTTTTTATGACTAGATATGCCAGAATTAATCTTGAAATTCAGCGATCTTTAATTTTTGATGTGCTATTTAGTTACTGCATTAAATTATGCAAACTATTTTTGGCAGTAACTCAAGTCTAGAAATCATTCATATAACTTGATAAAAATCAGATTTCTATCTTAAGATAGGCTTTAAATCTAACATCTTAATACTACATTTATTTTTAATTAAAATTAATATTCTAAAATTTATAACTATGTTCTCTCATAAGGATCAATAATAATTATTATTCTGAATGATTCATTTTATTGATATAAAGTCATTTCATTATTTTGTGATATAACTCGTGTTCCCTTGAATATGTTGTTGTTTTATGCTCAGTATTTTTTCATGACCATATTCTTTGTGTTAATCATTTTCTGAAACAGAATGAATATTTCATATTTCATTTTTATTTCTATTACTTCTTTCATCCCACAGCAGTTATCCATTTATTATATTCAGAGTGTATTTTTAACTCCATAGGTTTTTTTATGTATTCTCGTCTTCCAAACTATTCATAGAGTTCTTTCCTGTTGCTCACCATCTTCTTCACTTTTTGGAATTTTTAATATTTTTTTTTTTTGGATCCATGAATATTATTTATTTTTATACAGGTTTTCAGCAAGAGAATATAATTCTCCAAAATATTTTCTTCAAAATTAAATATCTTGAGTTCTATTTTTTTAAATTCTTAATTCCAGCATGGATGCCTTTAAACATATAAATCATCAATCTCCTTCATATTAGATAATAAGAGTTGAATTTTTCTTCTTGTTAAAATTTCTTTCTTTGAAGAACAGAATCTATACTAGATACAAAAGTTTTGATAAGGTTCAGTCACAAATAATTGTCAAATCCATTTAATGTTGAAAATATTTACTTTTTTTTTTGTCATGCTATTTTTCTGATGAATAATTTATATAGTCATTTTTAATCCATCTCCTGTTCTTCCATTATAATTACTATGTTATAAATATGTGTGTACAGTTTATAATAATATTTCTTAGATATTGTAAATTTTCAGGGCTTTATCTTGATTAATAATTTGATAATTATATTTAAAATTAAGGATTTTCAGGCAATTTTTTTAAATGTCACATTAAACAAATTATTTTTAATAGTAAAGTGGAAACTTGTTCTAAATTAAAAATATAGAACCTATCCAATTCCTAATTTATAAGGATTATTGATATTATTTTGATTATAGTGTGACTGTTATTGAGGTAACAACTAAATAATTATTAATTGCTTGATTTTTTTCTGTACTCCTTAGTTACAGAAGAGAACAAGCCCCTGTGCACATCTTCACTGAATTGCTATTTGTTTTGTAGGGTATAAAATATAATATTTTAAAAAAATAATTAAGCTTAGTTAAGAAAAATCTTGGTTAAAACATGACATTTATACACCTTTATGAATTGCATAAATTATTTAACTCTTTATTTCTTGTTATCTTCATATTTTATTTTATTTGTTTGTTTGTTTGTTTGTTTATTATTTATAATATTAGGTATGTATCTATTATATTGTGGTAGTTGTCTTATAACTTATAATTTTTTTTAACTATCTAACATTGATTTTTAAATAAAAAGAAAGATATGAAATGATTTTAACACTTCAGCACATTGATTGTCACTTCTGGAAATATCTTCAACAAACTGATTGTAATATGATTTATTCCCTCAACATTTAATATCAGAAGACTTTTGATTATCTAATAATGTCAACTAATTGCATGTTTTTTAGTATTGTAATATAAATAACATAACATTCTTGACTCATGAAGTTCTTCAATTGCTTAGTCAATTATAAAGTTGTTTTTTTTTTTACTAATCTATTTGCCAGATTTATCCATAAACTACTTTTTCACTTTATTGGTTTTACAATCCTTAGAATCTCTTTCTTGGTATGTGGGTTTACTACAAACATAGCTTGTGTGCTCTTACAATACTGTGAGCCATGACAAAACATTTCCACTATCTGGTCAGCAATTGGGCAAAAGCCATGATATTATAATTAAATAATACATCTGATTTTCATTAGTAGTAGTTTTCATTGCTATATATTAATACTTAGAACTGCACTCTATAAATGAAGTATTGCTATTGATAGAATAATTTTTGCTTCAAATATTAGAATTTTTTTTCTATTACTAAAAGTATTCATTTATTATTTAACACTCATTAAAGCGCATGTACAGTAGCTGTAAAAGGCTGATATTTAGTGAATTACAATTATAAACATCGCGCTATAAAAATAGATGCTTGTTTACATATGTTTGAGTTTCGTTTGAAAGTGACGTTTAAGTAAATTCTAAGTAATTTCGTCGATGTCATTAAGTCAGACAACGCGAACCGTAATTTAAAGTGAATGATCTATCTTCACGCTTTATTTGCCAGTACTTAAGATTTGCCTATATATAAACATTTGGGTTCGGAAAGAATAAGTGGATTCATTTTATTCTTTCTTAAATGCTATATCTTGTATGGGCACTGAAAAGTATTCATTTATTATTTAACACTCATTAAAGCGCATGTACAGTAGCTGTAAAAGGCTGATATTTAGTGAATTATAATAAATATAGAAATATTAGTAATTATTATTGCTTCAATTAGGCATGGGAAACAATTATAAAATAGCAGAAGTATAATTATATTCCCAATAAAAATTAAGTAAATAAAGATTTTCATATTATTTATTTATCATGAATAAAACAGAACAATTGTTTTTTGAGATTATCTTATTTAATTATATATATATATGACATTAAAATGTAAAAAAAAAAAAAAATGGCATGTAAAAAAAAAATGAAGTTAATAAATATAATTCTGTTTGTATTGTTAATATTTTAAATATTACTCATAAAAATTTAAATAATACATATATATTGCACATTTTCAAAGGCGAAGCTATTAATTATATATATATATATAATTAATTACATAATAATTATATATATAATTTTTCAAAATTATTTATTTTTACAAATTATTATTTTATAAAATGTACCTTTCTCTGAAGTTCTCTGTTAACACCATTTAATCGATGTTTTTCTTCAATCCAAGATGTTTCCTATAAAATAATATGTATTAAAATGCACTTTTGTACAGGATAATAAATCAATACTAACTCATATCATTTTTTTTAAAAAGCAAGCCCATTTAAATATACATCAATAGTGAAATAAAAGCATAGGCTTTAAAACTAACCTCTTTGCGTTCATGCAGCAAAGCTTCTAAATCTTCAATCAAATCTTGTGCATCATTAAGGTCAGCTTCCATTTCTTCTCGCAACTAATAAAACATGCACATGCAAGTGTCATGCAAAGCAGTGCTGAGTGCACATAACTTAAACAATCATGATTGTGGATAAACATCAAAACTAGTGATTTTTAATATATTTCAAATTTAAACATTAAATTATTTTTAAGTAAGGCAATAAAATTTAAAAAATAATTAAACAGTTAAAGATCAAATCAACATTCTGTCCTAATTTTATCTGAATGATATTCTTTCTCCAATTCTACTGTTTAGATGCAATCAAACTCTATTCTAAACAAAACTTCATTATAAAATAATGACCGAGCAATGATTGATGAAACAAAACAATTATTAAAGTATGTAGAATGAATTTAAAGATCATACTTCACAGTCACAAAAAACAAGGATTATACAAATAAAAAAACAATCTAAAAATATATATTTTTAGTTTTATTTGAATAATTTAAAAAGTGCTGAATTATTTCCATGCACTTTATATTTTTATAAAAATGTTTATTATTATTCAATTTTATAATTTTAACACCTAGAAGTCTTTAGAATTATAATTGGTAAATGGATTATATTTTTATATCATCGTATATTATATACATATATCGTATATTATATACATATACATGAATTAATATCAATGTTTTATACAACTTATGGATATGTGCATTATGTGTACAAAAATTATACAACTTTAGCCGTATTTTATCTATTATATACATACAGATATAAATGCATTATGCATAAGAACCTAAATGCACATTTTGTATGCATATATAAAAATATACATAAGCATGTATGTATAATATCTTATAAAAATCACCCTTTTTTTATTCAATTCACATAGTGAAAAAAGTTTATTTTTATAGAATATTATATCTATGAATAAATATGTATTTATATATGTGTAGTATAAAATACAAATCTGTGCATATATGTATATAATGCATATATTTATATGTTGACAATGGACAGAAAAAAAGAATTAAAATTATACAAATTTTGTAAATACATAAGACATAAAAGTATATAGAAACCAGTCTCTATTTTGAATGAGAATGGCTAATAAAAATTACACTATAGAAATATTATTCATTAAATGGATATCAGTCTAATGAGTGACTTATAAAAATTATTAACATAAGGGATATATTTATTTTTATCATATATTTTCTTTTTCTAATTAGTAATGAGTGACTTGAATATGATTTTTAAAATACAACACACACCAATTTTATACTTTTTATCAAATGCTTATTTATCTATTATATTTTTGTCTAGTAGTCAGCTGAAGAAGATTTCTAGATAGTAGAAATACAAGAGATGAATTATACAAAAAAAATTTGATAAGTAATGTAAAATTAGTGTTGTTTTTTTAAAATGTGTTTGTGTGTATATGTATACATTTACACATAAAACACTAATATAATATTTTGAAATATGTATTGCATCTATGAAGATAGTTAATCACTTGAAAACATACAATAATAAAAAACAAGTAAAAATAAAATGTACAAAAATGGGTATCAATATTTTATTAAGATGTAATAAATAATGTGAAAAAAATGAATATTTTGAAAATATTTTTTTTATTTATTTAAAAAACACTACAAAATATTTACAAAAGTAAATATATTATTTATAATGGGACTTAATCTTGACATTGCTGAACTCAGCATAATCAAAGAAATTTACAGACATGTTTAATAAAGATCACAAACCATTTTATAAAATAAAATAAAAATGAAGGAGACTACTCATAATTTAATGATGACATTTCTGAAGAGGAATTTAAAACTATTTTATTTTCTTTAAAAAATGTATTATTGTCATTAAATAAAAAAGCAAAATGTGTTACATGCTTTCTTTTAATAGTATGCAAAATAAAAAATAGTAGAAAGTTTGAAGATTTTAAAATGTGATGTAGCTGTGAACTATGCTGCATCTAGCTATACAACTTCAATTATATGCTATCCAAAGAAAAATATAAATAAACAAACAGAACCACTAAAATTCACAAATTTTACAATATTCAAGCAGTCATTTTTCTTTCTCTGAGCATCATACACTGTGTAAAAAAAAAAAGATAAAATTTGTAAATAAATTTTACATTATACTAGTAGCTAGTTTTCTATCTTGGTGCACTGTACACAATTATATATATATTAACTGCTTTACATCATTAAGCAGGTGACCTGCGCATTTTTTTTTGATAGATCAACATGTTGTTTTCTTTCTTTACTGATGTAAAAAGTATAAGCATGATGTCAACCAAAATACAGACATTTGATAGATCTCTGATGTAACTTTCCAAAGATGTCTACCACAAAAAAATCAGATAAAATTTGGATTTTTTATAAAAATTTTTAGCAAGCAGCGTATTTAATTTTTTTATTTCTTTGATCATTTTTGTAATTTCCATGAATGGATAAAGACAGAAAATATATGCCGGCCTTCAAATAAACTTTTATCACAGAGTAAAAGTACTCTGATAAACAAACAAGGCCGACAATGGAGTCTAAATGTAAAGCAGAACATCAGACTCATAAGTATAAAATTTTAATTTTTTTAATAATATTTTAATTTTTTGAAAAAATGATAATTTTTATTAATTTTAGTTTGTAGTTGGTGTGTCAATATAAATGATATATTTATTTATGCTCATATAGAATTCATATCTACCATAATTTTCTAAAGTTCTAACTCACTTATTTTATAAAAATAATGATTCTCAAAAAGTGTAATAATTTATTATTTATTATTATAAATTTTATTAAACGACCATTATTATATTAAGTAATAATTTACTAAGGCTGTAACTTTAGAAATGAGTTTGCAAATAATGATTTACAAAACTAATAATCAAATGTACCAAAATCTACCATAATTTTGTAAGTTCTAATCCGCTTACTTTACAAAATTAATGATTCTCAAAAAGTGTAATAATTTATTATTTATTATTATGTTTATAATGTATGTTTGTGTTTGCAAGTAATGATTTACAAAACTAATAATCAAATGTATAGAAAGATTGCATATGCAGACAAATAATCAAATTCTGATTCTTGCCTATTCCTTGATACTCATGCTTTGGCATCACTCTGGTTTTGCTATATGTTTTATCATATTATTTTCAAGTCTATAGCTAATAAATGGGCTATATGCAAATACAATAAATATAACAGATAGCATCACTGATGAGCATAAAGAATATAAACATCACTGGTGTGCATAAAGCATATAAACATCACTGATGTGCACAAAAATATAAAATGAAGAGATGAAACAGACAGTAGCCTACAATTTCTAATTTTAGATAGACAAGAAGCCAATTGCTATGATGACAAATGCATATCTATCTTCTGGAAATGATTTGTTTGTATCTTTTATTAGGATGAATCTTTTTCTTATAGATGCCTTTGACATTTGATAACTGTTGGGTACAAGATAAAAATAAAGAATTCATATGCAACTTGTTTTGGAGATTCTGAAGCTATGGATTATCTCAAGTAAGACATATGATATATCGTTTGAAAAATAATTTTGTGAAAAATACAAAAAAAATTATAACTGAAGATAATTAAAACTCAGTTCATGACGAATTAGAAATTATGAATAAACAATAAAGTAATAATTATTTCAGATGTTAAAATTTCTTTTATTCCTTATTTTTTGAATGGTTATCACTATTTGTCTTAGATGTATTGTTTTCCTTAGTTTTTCTAGTTTCTATTAATGTAATTTTTTTTGTTGTAACATAATTAAAATTGAAGTTATTGTGAAAATTGTGTCTCAGGCCAATTTTTAAAAAAATTCAATATGGCGTCCTTGACCTTTAATCAAATTTTTTTCAGTTTATATTGAAAATACATATATTTTAGTCTTCATTTATTTCTTCTTTATACTTTTTGAATTTGATGTTTGCATAATAAAATATTTTCTGAATGTAATACTAAAAGTTTTACAAAATTTTAAAATGTACTAAAAATGTCAATACAATTAAAGAGATTCTAAGTTCTTGATAACAAGACTACTATTATGTTTCTACAAAAGTAAAAAGATATTGAAACAAAAAAATATAATTTATAGGTTATTTAATAGTGATGAAAGTCAGACATTTTAATATTTATTTTAAAAATAAAAATATGATAGTTTGTTTTTTCTTATTCTTACTGCTTCTATGAATGGATGAGTAAACACACATTCAGTAAAATATATGTAAATGTATCTTCTCAATTTATTATTAATAATTATGTTATTATTATTATTGAACCTTTTCATTGATACTGTAATCTTAATTTATGTCAAATATGATGTACATATAAAAAGCCTATGTGCATGTTGAAAAGCATGGTATACTTGCAGTTCAATAAACAATATTTATTTTCTTCTAATCAATGTTTATCAATAAAATGTGAGCTATTTTACACTATATTACATTTGTATTCAAGAAGGCTTGAAATAAAATATAGCACAGCTCACAACTCCATTGGATCTACATAGCAGCACTGTGAGTTTCATTTATTGTTTATAAAAGACTAATAGTCTAAGTCTTGGTGTGAATTATTTATATGTCTGAAATTAATAATGATAATAAACAGCAACTCCTAAATAAGTATGGGCACTAATTTAAAAAAAAAATGGAAAAAAGAAAAAAATTGTTCTAGAAATGAATTTTGCATTGACTATTTTAATGAATCTGTGAACTACAAATATAGAACATGTTGGTTTCAGTTTACTTTATATTTTACAATGTTGTCTTTTAATTTTTTCAGCAAAAAACTTTTTTTCTGAAATACTTCGATACCATGACTAATTGCAACTTTCTAATGTATTCTATCCTCTCCATATCTTAAACAAACACTTTTAAAAAATGTTATTGAAATAAGCCTTATAACATAGACAGAATCTCCCTCTCTGATGAAAATCATGTTCAAGTTCATCATTAAACACTCTTTTAGAAAGTCTTGCACTATTCATTTATGTTATATCTACAGTCCTCTTGGTTGACACTGTCAATTTTGTTATTCATAATTGGCCTTCATATCTACAAGGTCATCCCACTATAAATGATACATATAAAATCAAAGTTAAATAAAAATTTAGAGGTTTATCAATATTTCTAATAACAATAAAAACATTCATCTTCCTGTTAATTTATAAATCAAATATAAATGTGATTCCATTAATTTACTTCCTGCTTTAGAAGAAATAGAGTCTTGAAAAAAATTAAAAATTTTTAGCAATATATTGTAACATTAAAGAATTTTTAAAATTCGTATAAAGTTTTAGCAATAGAAAATCACATTAAAACATTCTTTTGAGGATATAGGGCTTTTTTACTCTGTTATAAGAGACAAATTAATATTTAGATAATAAATTAAGTCAACATACTAAAAAACAAATATGTAAGAAAGTTATTTTTTAGCATAAGATAATACAATTTTAAAGGGAAAATATATTAAATAGTAATATGCATTCTATATCTAGAGAAAAATAAAAGATATAATGTTAAAAGTAGTATAAACATGTCAAAATTAAAATATTTTATTCAAAGTCATACTAATAACTGAAATTAATATCAGAAAACTTTTAAAATTTCTGAAGTAACATTATATCAAAAGTTATTTGGAGAAGAATCTCATAATCTTAATTAACATTTAACAAAAAGTGATTACCTAACAGAACAATTTAGAAATTGTAATGAAAATAATAAGCTTTAATTAATAAAGAAAATATTCATTTCCATAATGATTATATTAAATTAAAAATTATATGATTCCATAAGCTTATTTCCTGCATTAAGATGTAATTTTTTTCATCACTTATAAAATATTCAATCAAAGAACTGCATTGTAAATATATTGGTGAAGATAATAAATTACTTAAACAAGTTAATGATTGTTTTGCAATGGTAATTATCCTAACTTGGATACTATTTTTGTGCTGGATTGTTCAGAAATTAAAAACAAAAAAATGTGATTACTAATTGGTAAAACTTTAAAAAAATCTTAAGTTAATTAAATCTATTGATATTGCAATTATAAGTCTACTGGACACTAAATGCCTTGTGTGTGGAGGCTTTCTCAGATTTTCTTTCTTTTGATAGGTTTGCTGTATGTGACTCATAGTAAATCTGTTACTTTAAAAAAGAAATAAGTAATGATAATGTTACTAAAATTGCTTGAAAAGAAAAAAAAAACAATCTAAAAAACAAATAGCAAATTCATATCTGCCGGATTCATTTCTCAGTAATATGATATAACTGACAAAGATCTCATTTTCAATTAGCTTTTTAATGTTTAAAATGCAAATTTTATATATTTTCTTTTTATAAGCATTATAGATGAAAGGAATGCATTTCTTTTTTTATACCAACTTAAATAAAATAAAAAAATTAATGTGTTAAAAGTTATTTTATCCAATTATTTATTCATATTTATAAAATTTTCACAGACTTTTTAAATGTAAATATTGAGATTTTAACATGATTTTTCTATATATTTTATAAAGATAAATTTCAATTATCCTATAAAAAGATAAACTACCAATAAAAATTGGCATTGCAAACTGCAATTATTTTATCCAGCAATTTGTTTGACATATCTTTAAATTAAAAGTGAAAATATTTTTACTTTATTACCCAAAATTTTATAAGGTATGTAGATCAGACATTTACACTTTACATGTGGAAATGATCTTTATGAAATTTATAAATATAGATATTGATAATATATAAAAAAGTGAAAGCATTTTATTAATGTCTAATTTTGATAAGTTGAACTTTATCAAAAGCCTGACTTAGCAATTGTAAATGTTAAGGCTGTATTTATTATTAATTATCCACACACTCTTGTGAAATAGAATTATACATACACATATAAAACATCTTTACAGAATAATGATTATTCACTTTTCTACAAAATGTTAAAAGTGAATAAATGCTAATTATTACTTTAGTGTAATGAAAAAATACTGAAATCTCAATGTGCTTTATTTATGCTTCTATCTCACCTAATGAGTGAAGATTGCTTATGAAATGTCAGAATAAACTGAGGTGTTGTTTGGTTTTTTTTGCATTTGTAGATTGTTGTGATGTGATAAAATATGACACAAGGAATGCACTAATCATTAAAGATATTAAACGTATTATTTAATAGTTTTTTTCCCATCATTTAACTTTTTATTAGCTATTTACAGATTGTTTTAATTCTTTGAATAGCCTCAAGTTTAATATACAATTTTTTTATATATTTTCTTGGAGGCTAATATAAATATTTTCAATATGTCTTTAAAAGAAAAAACAATAAAGGTGGGTAATATTGAGAAAAGTTGTCCAGAAGATGTCCTCTAATATATTTCATGATCAATAACCTTATTAATAAAATAAGATATATATATTAAAAAGAACAAACTGGTTTTTAGTTACACTAATGAATGGTTATCTAAAATGAATTAATTTTATTTGTATAAATATTTCTAATATATTTATGAGTCTTTAAAAAAATTATAAGTCAAACATTTTATGTTATAACTGACGAAAGATTGAGGAAGAATATAGAACTTTCTTTTTGATTTAAGAATATTTAAAAAAAAAAATAAAAACAAGTCGCATGGGTAATGAGAGAAATGTAAGAAGAACAAACATTTTTTTATCATTTAAATTTTTATGACAAGAGTGAGGAATATGAGAAAAGGATATTATATGATGAAAAGAAATAGCATTCATTAAAATAAAAGAAATGGAAATATGTCAAGGTTAACAGAGTAGAACATTGGGGAAAATTTAAAGAAAGTAAAGGATAAGTGGAAGTAGATAAATTTTAAAAATCTTTCAAATAATTGGATGTTTAACTTGACTAATAGGATTTTTAAGCACATGGTCTCCTATGTATAGAAATTTCTGGCTTTACTGAAATCACTTTACATTACATCTAATAAGTGTATAATGAAGACGGACATCTTAGTATATAACACAGATAAATGGTTAATAGTTTTTTGGACTATATATACATTGTGTATATTCTAATCCCTTACTTTGTTAAAGGAGTAAGCAGATACGAATTATAAAGTGAATTAATCTAATTAATGTATAATAAATATAGATATAATAATAACTTTATTAAAATAAACTTATAATCATACTTTCTTATTTTAAAATATTTATCAGCTCAGAAAAGATATCAATGATTCTCAAAATGTATCCCTCTTTCGATATGTAGCTTTATAATGATTAAATTTACTATCATTAATCTAGCAAGTCATTCATCCTTTACATCTCTTAGCACTTAACAATCTTTAATTTTAATCTCATCTGTTTTTTATTCACTACTATTAGGTAATAACCAATGAAGATAAAACGAGTGGAAAAAAAGATTATATGTATAAAAGCCAAGCAGATTGTTAATATTAATAAAAAATATCATTTGTTTATTAAAAATATTGAATAAACGAAAAGCCTAATAAAGTGATTTAATTGTGTGGGTGTGTGTGTGCGCGTAGAGCAGAAAATGTAAATGATTAAATAAACAGGAAAAAATTTAAAAACTTTTAAATAGATATCTGAAATAATAATAAGAAAAACGAGAAAGAGGAAAAAGAAAAAAAAGTTGAAATGGCACAAAGTTAGAAAATATTAAGTATTAGAAAAAAATGTTAGAGGAAAGAAATTATCAAGAGAATTTTAGAGAGAACTGTAACTGATATGTAAAACAGATGCAGGAAAAACTTATTGGATAATTTTACAAAAGTACAGTAAGTTGATGGAATATGGTGAAGTAACAAAACTACCATCAAGATTTCAGACTCTTATTTAAAATTACTCCTAATGTTTCACACCTTTTCACCGGTTGCTAAATAAAATTTGCATACTTATTTTATTTTAGTGTTCTTTTTCTATTGTTTTAAAAGTATTTCTTGATTACTTCATCAATCAAATATATTGTAACGGAATAGCGTTACATGGGATTTGAATCCAGGCATATGATGTTAGATTAAATATATATGCAATTGACGAAATGAATGACAGGTACAAAACTTTTAAAAAAAGGGTTTTGCTTTAATAATGAACGAGAAACACCCGTTTCTAGAACATGATCACAGCTATATAAGAGTACCTGTCAAATTTATTGAAATAAGAGTAAAAGAGTTTTTTTTGTTATTTTTGAGAATAAATATGTAATCATTACTTGTAAGTTTTTTTTTTTTGTTTGTTTTAAAAAATAAAGATGAATGATTGAACACAGGTTTGACATTTTATTAAGTCATTTAAATCATGTTTGAACACAAAGAGAAAATGAATTGATTAAGTTGCAACATGTTCTGAAATTCCAAGTGATCTAAAATTATTTTCAATGGGGGGTAATTAGTAAATGTAAAATTAGTAAAAATGAAACAATAAGCCGGATATATGTCGGTAAGGTCTAGATAAAATAAGCCGAATTTAGAAACAGAAGTGAGAAAAGGTGTACACTGCTATTGTACAACCCAGACTTCTGTCTCCAGCTAAACAATGCCTGAAAAATGGCCAAATTGAGTTAAATTCCAAAGTGGTGCAAACGATCCCAGAAATCGCTGAATTAAGCTAATACTCGATGGACCTATTGGATGAAGGGACTCACAGGTGCAAGGGGGAGATTGGATGAAAAAAATTCAAGGTGTGAGGGGGGAGAAGAGAGAAATTACAAGGTAAATTGCGAAAGGAAAAAAGGAATTAGCAGAATCACCGATGTGCTTGGAATAATTAAGTTGCTGGTTTGGTAAAGAAAGTTTTCTTTTTACCAGTAGAAATAAGATCTAACTTTCATCTAATAGGATAACGGAGATGCGTTGCTGAACCTAAAATTCGCGGCTTGACCACCGGACCTCCGTGCTCCGTTCAGCTGATTGCCCCTAGGATGCTCATAACACTGGAGAAACTTCACCTAAGGATCACACATGCTTTTGAGACCTCGCAAATTGCCAGAATGCTTAGTTAAAGAAGAAATCATCACTCAGGATCCTTCTTACTGGCTGTCTATGTTCCACAGGTAGCTATCTTTAAATTAATCAATCGTACTCACTTATGCACCAGAGTAGATAACCTTTAAAAACAATAACTAGTGAAAAACATTTAGCTAAATAATAAAATTACTCGCGACCATAAATGAATGATTAAAGAACTTAACCAGAATAAGTTTGTCTACAAATAAACATCCTTTAATATATGTGCGAAGTCTCATTTAATTCTATAGTTAATTTATCTCGGCTTGCCAGTCATATACCGGCATAAAATTGTTATTAAATAGTTTCAAATAAACCATTTATTTAATTAGCATTTTGTTATTGATTGATTGAAATTTCAACTCACATTTATATGATAGGGAATGAGTGTTGGAGTGATCCAATGTGTTTTTTGTTATGAATGAATGCATTTGATATTTTTGGTGTTGGGATTTGATTAAACTTATATTATATTATCATACCTTTTTTAGATTAATATTAAGCTTTGATTGATTTGTTCTTTTGGATATAGGGCGGGCCCTAATACGATAAGTCTGATTGATTGCAATTTAAAGGCCACATATGCGATATAATTTGAAAGGTGAGATTGGCTGTGTTCGTTTCCTGCTTCCAACTGGAGTGATGCACGGGCATGTTTTGTGATATAGTTGAGTGAGCTTATGCACATACATGGCGGACTCTTGTAAAGTTCTCCTGGCGCCTACTACTTGGATTCGATCCGAATTTACGTATAAATAAATAAAAGCGTACGTGTATATGTGTTTGAAATTATCTTCACCGAACATTATGTAACCCCCCAGACACAAGAACACAGCAGATTCATAGGAGTGACTTTAATGTGCTTTTGGCACAGAAGCCGTCGGGGGGCAGTTACAATATTTATTGAACTTGGGAAAAAAGTTTTTGTAATAGTTTTAATTTCATTATTTCAAATAAATCAATGCATAAATCACATTTTGCTGGTTGGATGACTTCAAATAATCTCTTAGTATAAGATATTGTAGCCATGTAGTAAAAAAATAATATCATTACAATAACTTGCAGTTAATATATAAATGTTTATAGCTGTAAAGCTTGGTAATAGAGTGGTGAACTCAAGTTGTTAGATTGATTCTCAGCTGAATAAAATAAAACATCTTGATTTTGTCAAATGAATGGAATTGTTGTACATAAATTATTATTTGGGTATTTGGATGTCATATCGAGTAACTCATATGATTATTATTAATAAAAGTTATTTTAGAAACTATTATTCAATATTTATATTAAAAAAATAAATGGAAGATTGTGAGATATACATAAAATAGTCCTTATAAAAAATTAAAGCAATTAACAGTTTATCATTTTTCTATACATGTTTTGGCAAATAAGTTATAACAGATATTTGACCATTATAGTTATTTAGTGTTTTTTGTGTGTTCAGCATTATATTATAATTTTTGAACATTATTATACAACAATTCAATATGGAGTAATATGATATGAGTATTATATGAATATTTTTATATTCAAAATTGGAAGACATTAATTTTGAAAAATTCAAAACAATAGAGAATGTTCAGAAGAAAATTGAGAAATTGAAATACCAACTATATTGTAAATTATATGTATATGTAAGATGTTAAAGTTTGTTAAATTTATTTATTTATTTGATTATGAGTATATAATTTAAAATTACAATTTAATGTAAACATTGTCTAGTGAATGGAGTGGATATAACTAATTGATCAAGACTGCTTTGCTGTGCTGACATGACTGATTTATTCTGCAAGATAAGCTAAAGTTTTTTTGTTTTGTTTTTTAACATCATCTGAAAAAATTTATTGCTACTAATTTTTTTTGCTTACTGTGTGAAAATGAAAAGAAAATTGGGGTCAATAGTATTAAAAATTTTAATAAAAAACATAAGAAAAAAAATATTAATAATATTATTGATTCTCCTGCTAATAAAAAATATGGTTAACAATAACATATATTTCGAATGATCAAGTAAATTTTATAAAGAAAATTTATAAAGGTATTTATGACTTAGTTTTACTGAACTGTAATGTTAATTTATTAGATTTACGTATTTCCTACATTAAATAAATTAATACATAACTCTAAAGATAAAACCTCATTTATAAATAAAAATTGCATCATTTATAAATGAATATGTAGATGTGGCAGTGTATATGTAGGGAAATCAAGATGCACATTGTAAAAAAGAACTAAAGAGCACTTGATGTTATTAAAAAGGCTCAGAAAATGAAACAAAATTGCAAAGTAAATAATAATGTTTCAGCATCCATTTTTTACGACCATAATAAGTCATGTATTTATAGTTTTAACTTCAATTATAATAACGTAAAAATATTGCAAATTGAAAAAAATAATAACAAATGGAAAATAAAAGAAGCTATGCTAATATACAAATACAAACAAGACTTAATTAACAGACAGGCAGCAGACATTAAGATCACAGAATTGTGGGAAGGTTAGCCTTTCAAAGTGTTAGTTGACAAAGACTATGAGGATAGTCAAAAGCGCTCCTAAGTGGATAAAAAATTTTAAGGTTATACTTTATATATATCTAATTACTGTATTTATAAATATTCAATTATAAGATTACGTATATTGATTTGAAAAAAATACAGATATCGAATTATAATATTATATATATATATATATATATATATTACAACATTGTGGACAAATAAGTTATATTGAATATTTGACCATTATAGTTATAAATATGAATTGGTAATAAAACCTATAGAATAATATCTTGTATTGGAGTAAAAATTATTTTAAAAATAAAAAGAATAAAAACTATTCTTAAAAGAAGCAATATTCAAAAATATATATGCAAAGGCCCTACAAAGAATTATATAATAATGAAGAACAAGAAAACAAATAACTTCTAAAATTATATATTTTGAATTTTCAATCTAAATGAAAAGATGAGACATGCAATTAAATATATTAATAATGAAAGAAGCCCAGGAACAGATGAATTGTTATTGATATATTAAAAGAAGTTGATGAAGAAATAGAAAAAAATATTGACAAAACTATACACAAAATATCTAAATCATAAAAATAATTTAGATAATTGGAAGAATGCAATACTGATATTTAAAAACAGATGATGAAAAAGTTATTAAAAACTACAGACCTGTCAATCTTCTACCATGATGTTCTATACAAGATCTTTACTCAGATAATAACAATTTACTTATAGAAAAAATTAAACTCAAATTAATTAACAGAACATGCTGCATTTAAATATGGTTTTATAATCAAAACTCATATCTAAGCATTAGTAGAAATTATTTAAAAAGAACAAAAAAATAAGAATTATCATTATTCTTTGGATTTGTTGCTCATGAAAAGGCATTTGTCTCTATAAGCATTTCCATAGCAGTAATGCATTTGATCATTAAAATATACACTCAGGATATTGTCATATTCTGAAAAATATTTATCAATATGCAAAAAGCAATGATTAGATTACATGGTGATACTAAAAAGATCAACATTAATAAGTAATTATGGAAGACTAATTCCATATCTCCAAAGCTTTTACAATTGAATAAAATGGAAAGCTAAGAGGATAAAAAATATATGATCTTATTTAACTTATGTTTATTTTGCAAATGTGTGTGTGGTTTTATTTTGGCAAATATGTGGTAAGATTATTAATAAAGATTAAATCATAATGAATGAAATTAATCATAGAATTAAGTTTGGATGGAATTCTTTTGGTAGAAATAACATTATTAAAAGTGAATATGCCAGATTTTTAAAAGATGATTTTTACCGTTTTATATATGGATCTGAGACTTTAACTTAACAGAAGTGCAATACTAAAACTTCAAACCACTTAACAAAATATAGGGAGAGGTATGTTGGATGTATGAGAAAAGTATTGAAAAAAAATACATGGATTAAAAAATAAACAGATATCATTGAAAGAATTAATAATTTGAAATGGAACAGGGCTAAATATATTGATAGAAGAGATAATAGATGGGTAGTCAAAGTCATCAAAGTATTTAACTGTACCTCAAGAGATTATAAAAGATTAATAAAGAAAAGAGATGGATGGATGAAATAAAAAAGTTTGCTGGTGTAATGTGAAAAAAAAAAGGCTATATATTAGTATAACAGGATTAAATCTAAAAGAATTTTCTTTCTAGTTCAGTAATGGTTGAAAACAATAATGATAAATTTATATAGTATACAGATACAATTCTAATTTATGATGTTATATTACCCCAAGCAGCTGATGCAACTATGCTTGGACAACAAAGCTATCATTATTGTTTACATTGTTTTTATTTATAATTGAACTTATAGCATAAGATTGTTAGTATTTTGATTTCAACTGTCATGCAAAACTATGAATAACTATATATTCATACAACTTATGAATAAATTAATTTTTTTCATAAAAAATATGTTATATATACAATCGTGATTTATTATATTATGATACATTAAATGACTTATGTAACTATGTTCAAACATTAAAACTATAATCTTTCTTTTACAACTTTTTGAGTTGTTTTTTTTTTTTTTTTTTTTTAAATGAACTTTTAGTATGGAACCACAAATGTTTTTGATTTTGGTTGTTATACCAAATCACAAATAACTAAATATTCATAAAGCTTATGGATAAATTAAACTTCTTTATATTTATCACATTATATTATTTCAAGTGACTGATACAATCATGCTTGGATTAAACACATACCATTTTTTCCTATTTTTTTAAAATAAACTTTGCAAAAAATATATATTCATAAAACTTACAGATAAATTAAACTTTTTTTATAAAATAGTTTAAGAATACTGCTTTAATAATTTTTTTTTTTTTTAATATGTCAAAGCGTTGGTCAGGAAGCGAACCCCATGACAACTGCTTGTAAGGCAGCTGTGCTAACCACTCGGCCATCAATGCTCTTTTTGATTTTTTTTAGATTTATATCATATTATCCACATTGAATGCTGTGTTAATTTTTCTAATGTCTTTTGTTTTGAAAATGAACTTTTACTTGAGAATTACAAATGTTTGGGTTTATTATGTTGAACTATTAAAAATTACTATGTATTACAGGTATTAGCATTACATATGGAGAATGACATTTAGATCTAACTCTTTAATTATTCTTTTTTTTTTTTAAATTGATGCATATGCTTAAAGTAACTGAAATTTTTGCGAATATTTCAGCAGATATTGGTTACTCTAAAATTGCTCAGAAAACAGAAGATTTTTAATTTATCCAGTTTGAAATAATAATAATAATAATAATAATAATAATAATAATAAAAGAGAAAAAAAGTAAGCAAAGATCATTTTTGATGTCTTACATTGGTGGTCGAGAGGTCAGCGCGACTGCCTTGCACTTGCAGGCAGTTGCCCGGGTTGCGGGTTCGCGTCCCGCCGATGCTATGACACTTTAAAAAAAAATAATAAAAAAATATATAAAAAAAGATCATTTTTGATTGTAAACTTATACTTTTTTTCAGTGAAAGAATGAATATTTCGTAAATTTTGAATGTTGTTTTTTTTTTTTTAAAAAAAGTACATCTAGTTTAAAAAATCAAATAATTTATATGAACAAAATATAATTAGACCCACAATTAAATTTTTGTATGCACTACTTTATTATTATATTTTGCAATATGAAGGATTATAAAAAAAATAACACTGATTTAGAAAATATTTTGTAAACCACTAAACATCACATGATCACTATCTCATACTAGCACAATAATTGTTATTAAACAATTCAAAACAAAACAACACTCTCCATATAGTAGTGCCATCTTGTGCTAACAAGAGCAATCAATGGATGCCAGAAGGCTTGTGCATAAAATCCCTATCTAGTGCCTACTCATCCAATATCCCCAGACTAGTTTCTGGCTTGTGGCCTTCATCAGTGAGGAGCCTTGGATCTGAGAGCACTGCACCTAGATCTTAGGATCTAATGCAACCCTCCAGCACCCACCTTTTAACTCTATTTAACTACAAAACTATGAGAATGAAATTGAAAACATTATTAATATTTTCAATCCAAGCTCAATAGCTTATATAGTCATATGGGTCTGAACTCAATTCAGTTCCCATACATTTTGGTGTCTTTGGCTCTTTAACAACCATAGCCACCACTATCCTATTAGGCAGGATTGGTGTTAAACCACTAAACATCACATGATCACTATCTCATACTAGCACAATAATTGTTATATAAGCTATTGAGCTTGGATTGAAAATATTAATAATGTTTTCAATTTCATTCTCATAGTTTTGTAGTTAAATAGAGTTAAAAGGTGGGTGCTGGAGGGTTGCATTAGATCCTAAGATCTAGGTGCAGTGCTCTCAGATCCAAGGCTCCTCACTGATGAAGGCCACAAGCCAGAAACTAGTCTGGGGATATTGGATGAGTAGGCACTAGATAGCGATTTTATGCACAAGCCTTCTGGCATCCATTGATTGCTCTTGTTAGCACAAGATGGCACTACTATATGGAGAGTGTTGTTTTGTTTTGAATTGTTTAATAACAATTATTGTGCTAGTATGAGATAGTGATCATGTGATGTTTAGTGGTTTAACACCAATCCTGCCTAATAGGATAGTGGTGGCTATGGTTGTTAAAGAGCCAAAGACACCAAAATGTATGGGTACTGAATTGAGTTCAGACCCATATGACTATATAAGCTATTGAGCTTGGATTGAAAATATTAATAATGTTTTCAATTTCATTCTCATAGTTTTGTAGTTAAATAGAGTTAAAAGGTGGGTGCTGGAGGGTTGCATTAGATCCTAAGATCTAGGTGCAGTGCTCTCAGATCCAAGGCTCCTCACTGATGAAGGCCACAAGCCAGAAACTAGTCTGGGGATATTGGATGAGTAGGCACTAGATAGGGATTTTATGCACAAGCCTTCTGGCATCCATTGATTGCTCTTGTTAGCACAAGATGGCACTACTATATGGAGAGTGTTGTTTTGTTTTGAATTGTTTAATAACAATTATTGTGCTAGTATGAGATAGTGATCATGTGATGTTTAGTGGTTTAACACCAATCCTGCCTAATAGGATAGTGGTGGCTATGGTTGTTAAAGAGCCAAAGACACCAAAATGTATGGGAACTGAATTGAGTTCAGACCCATATGACTATATAAGCTATTGAGCTTGGATTGAAAATATTAATAATGTTTTCAATTTCATTCTCATAGTTTTGTAGTTAAATAGAGTTAAAAGGTGGGTGCTGGAGGGTTGCATTAGATCCTAAGATCTAGGTGCAGTGCTCTCAGATCCAAGGCTCCTCACTGATGAAGGCCACAAGCCAGAAACTAGTCTGGGGATATTGGATGAGTAGGCACTAGATAGGGATTTTATGCACAAGCCTTCTGGCATCCATTGATTGCTCTTGTTAGCACAAGATGGCACTACTATATGGAGAGTGTTGTTTTGTTTTGAATTGTTTAAATATTTTGTACATAATCAAAATGTTTGAAGAAACAATTTATAGTGTATTTATTCTGAACTGTTGTACCCCTTTCTACTAAACTGCATATACTTTTAAATAAATGGTCAAAAAAGAAAGTGAAATGCAACAAAACAGCTCATTCATAAATATTGAGAAATGCAGCATTCCAGAATTTTAAATTTAAATATGCTAACAATAAGACTATATTAAACTTTGAAAAAGTTGATCAGTAAATATAATAGAGGACACATCATCTATTTTCAAGAAATGTTTCTATAAAATAAACATTATCAATTTTTGTGTTTGATTGTTACTACTTAGTTTTATCATTTATTCCTAAAGAGTAAGTCAATGAATGATCAATGATTTGTCAATAATAAAAATAAATTTTGATTAAATTATATGATTTTTATAAATATAAAACAATTATATATTTTTTAAAATTATAAATTTATAATAATTGTTTGAATCAATAAAGTTTTTTTTATTAATATCATTATCATACTACTAAAAGCTGACTAATATTTAATTTACTGATATGAAAACAAAAAAAAAAACATGTTTCTTTCACTCATTAATAACAAACCAAACTTTACTAATTATAAAATTGGTAATTGTAGCACATTTTTTATTTTAAATTCTACTGGTGTTTCAAATAATTAAAAAGTTAGGGATAAATCCTATGGCATCTCCTTACTAGTGGAGAACACTATATCACATTAAAGTTTATTTTATTGTCAATGCTTTTGCAATAGTCTTACTATCTCTAAATAACCAGAAGCTATCTAACAAGAAATAAAACTAGATAGCTAACTGGGTTGGTTATGAACTAATGACTTGTAAAAGATCTGAATGTCTGCTTGCGATCTAAAAAAATTACAAGATCCATCTGAATTCAAATGCCACATTTTAGATATGGCTGGCAAATAATTAATATTCCATTCAACATTCTAACAGAAAAATTAATTCATTTTCCCACAAGACATATGAAGATACTTTCCACTATACTGTTAAAAGATAAATAAGTTAAATATATTTTATGAAAATGTTTCAAATAAGGGAACACATGTCAAACAATACTTAAATTACTCACAACCTTAAAGAATGCAAATTTTGCATAAATCATGATCTGTCTCAAGCAATATTTAAAACATCACAAGGTATTATTGATTGACAGGAATAATATTTTAGCATAATAAGCAATGCATATTAAGTGATGATATTAAGAAGTATTTGAATAAATCGATAGTTTGGATGGTTGATGTTTGGATAATTGGCATTCAACTGTTTTCTTTGTTTATAGTTTTTTGGTGACTGTCATAATAAATTCAAACAAAAAAAAAATTTAAATAATAAATCATTTTTAATTTTTTTTAAAAAATATCATTGCTAATATAGTATCAAAAACTTCATCTTTTAAAACAATATAGATGCATTTTATAATACTAATTAGCTTTGTTTATTAATATTTATCTAAATGAAGAAATTAAAGGAAGTAACAGAAAAAAAGCCAATTACTACTATAAAAATTTAAGCATGATATTTGTTCTTTAGTTACTAAAAAAATATTATAAATTAAAATAAATAAATAAATAAAAACCTTAATTTCTCGAAGAGGATCAACATGACCCCCTATTTGTTTCTGCAGCAGAGAATATGATTTTTCTAATTCTAAATGTTCTTTATTCAACCGTCTAAAATTTTCTTCAAATTCACCCCAAGTAAACTGGAACAAAAAAAAATGTATACAAAAATAATTCAATTATTTCATTATAATAAAATACATAGGAAATTTATTCATAAATTTAGCATCATAAACAAAAAATATAAAAAGACAAAGGCTTTTGTCTGTTAAATTTATTCAATATGTTCAACTTTATTGACAAATTACAAATTTAAAATTTTTTTTTAAGTCAACAAATACATTTCTATTTTGTTAGACAATTACAAAAAAAATGTTTTGGAATATCTGCAATAATAAGCAAAAGTATCAGTTGTATTTCATCAATTAATCTATTTGAAAGTCTATTGCATAATCGCTTTTTTATAAATTGCATCTGCTGATACTATGTCTTGGTTTGATTGATTCATAGTTTTGATATAACAATCTTATAAAATTTTCAGTGTTTTTTATTTTCTATGAGTAGAATTAAAATGAATTCTTGATCCATCACATTTCAAGGACTATAGAAAATAAATCGATCAAAATATAAACAATAGAATAAAAGTCCATTAAAAATTATAGGTAAGATATCATTGAATGATTGTTCACTGAAATACTGCACACCCAAAATACAACTTAATCACTAGCTTTAAGTTCAACTCTAATATTATAATGCAGACATTCCACGCTTATTATTTGAAAAATGTGTGAATATAAAATACAATAAAAAAAAAAAATATTGCCTACTGCTATACTAGTCATTATAAATAAAATAGAAAATTATATATTCAATAAAAGTCAAAAAAAGAAAAATTTACTAAAAAAATTTCACAACCATGGTTTCATCTGCAACAAATAGACCTTTTTAGGTGAAATTCAATACAATACACAACATATATACAAAACAAAATAGCCTTCTCATCATTCATCCTTTGATATTAAAGAAAGTTGGTTTTTGAAGTGAATGATGGGAAGGATATTTTGTTTTGTACATAATATGTTGTATAATCTTGTTGAATTTCACTTGAAAAATGTCTATTAATAGATGAAATCATGGTTGTGGAAGAATTTTTATAATTTTTTTTTTGGGCTACTATTGTAATGTTATATGATTTTCTATTTTATAAAATATAATATATACGTGCATGTCTGTAGTTTTAATAAACAATAATTGGGTGTCTTTAAAACAGGGGTGATGAACCTCTGATCCATAAGCCAAGTCTGCCATTGAAAGATCTCAATTTAGCCCCAGTCATTTTCACAAATATATATAAAATAGACCAGTGAAAACTTCTATTTAAACACGCACTTAGTGCAGAGCAAATATAGAATTAAAAGTTAACAACTGAAACACAGGCTTATTATATACCTGTGTCTATATATGAAATATATAGGGTATATGAGCACAGACTTTCACATGCCCCACCACTCTCCACACTATCTCATAACACTGATACCCTTGAACACATATATGTCGAAAAGATAAATAATCACCAATATACATATTTCATGCTAAACCAGCAATCATCAGTTGGTCCAGATTACCATCTCTACACATATATGCTATAAGTGCTCAGATATATATTAAGATAGCCAATCCTCATACTTTAATGGACAGGATTCAATCGACTCCACATACCAACTCATTCAACTGTCCATCCAATTGAAAATCTGATGATGGAACACTCAAAGGCCACCCTGAGACTGAGATTCTTGTCACACTCATGTTGACCATATGTCAGTGTTATGAGATAGTGTGGAGAGTGGTGGTGCATGTGAAAATCTATGCTCATAACCCTATATATTACATATATAGACACAGGTATATAATAAGCCTATGTTTCAGTTGTTACAAAGCAGAGATGTCTGCCCATCCCCTGTATATGTATTAAATGGATTATGTCTTATACATGAGGGGTCAGATTGACCTATGGTTAACATGGGTGTGACAAGAATCTCAGCCTCAGGGTGGCCTTTGAATGTTCCATCATCAGATTTTCAATTGGATGGACAGTTGAACGAGTTGAAGTGTGGAGTAGATTGAAGCCTGTCCATTAAAGTATGAGGATTGGCTTTTTAATATATATCTGAAGCCTGTCCATTAAAGTATGAGGATTGGCTATCTTAATATATATCTGAGCACTTATAGCATATATGTGTAGAGATGGTAATCGGGACCAACTGATGATTGCTGGTTTAGCATGAAATACGTATATTGGTGACTATTTATCTTTTCGACAGATATGGGGTTCAAGTATATCAGTGTTATGAGATAGTGTGGAGAGTGGTGGGCGTGTGAAAGTCTGTGCTCATATACTCTATAAATTAAAAGTAAAATAAGATATTTATTTTTTTCAACATCTTTTTCTCTCTTCAAATTTTATCATCTTTATTCTATCAAAGCAAATCTAATTAAATTGTTGATTAAATATAATCGGTATAATATACTAATTTTTTTGTGGAGCCACAAATGAGATTATAAATATTCAAATGGCCCTTGGCAGAAAAAAGGTTTCCCACTCCTGGTTAAAAAAAATCATGGTTATTAATTACAGTGATAAGATTAGCTTCTTTAAATAAATAATCATCTTTAATCGTTAATTTATTGTAAAAAATATATAATTTTTTAATTGTTTTGATTTTATAAATTCAAAAACAATAATAATAAATTGACGTTTATTTGTTTTGGATAAATTTTACATATAGACTGATTTCTAAAAACATTAAGACTTAACTTTATTCTTTTTTTTTAAAAAAAAAAGAAGTTACATTGCAGATAAACAAATTTAAAAACTTTTTAAAGAAGGGATAAAAAATTATTTTCCTGATGATTTGTGATGATGGTGTTTTAGTTGTATGTTTATATTGAACTATTTCCATCATCTAATATGCATATTGAATGTCTTTAAAAAAATTTAAACTTTATATTTAAATATTCCAAATACATTGAACTGTTAGTAATAGCACATCAAACACGTTAGTATTATTCTCCTCTCTTTTTCAGGTGTTGCTGGCCTGACCAGTGACAGTACTAGCATGGAATTCGAACATGGATCCTTAGATTCTTGATTACTGAATTTTAAGGTAATGCTCTAACCAACTGAGCTATCCTGCCAAAGGCAGCAGTCAGTAGAAATTTCATATACTTATCTATGAGGTTCCTCCTGATTTCTCCGCTTTTTCCTATAAGCAAAATGCATTAGTGGTTTCCATACATTATGTATAATTACACTAGGCTGATTATGGGATTTTTTGCCATTATCATGTGAGCAGCTAAGGCGGCAGTCAGTAGAAATTTCATATACTTATCTATGAGGTTTCTCCTGATTTCTCCACTTTTTCCTATGAGCAAAATTCATTAGTGGTTTTCATACATTATGTATAATTACACTAGGTTGGTTATGGAATTTTTTGCTATTGTCATGTGAGCAGTTTTTTTAAATTTTCTTCTTTGTACCTTTTCTTCTTGATCCAATATTTTTGTATTTTCTGAATTGACCATATGTTCGTTGGTACATACATGGTCTGCTACCTTAGACACATCTAATTTGTCTCTTCTAGTCATCAGTTTATGTTCTTGCAAGCATTTTTCAATGGGATGACTGGACTCACCAATATATGTTCTTCCACATTCACATGGTATTTCATAGATGTAGTTTTTTCTTTTCAGCATTTCAAGTTTAGACTTTGTAGATGTTAGAATTCCTCATAATGTGGTATGCTCTGAAAAGCTGTTCTGATGTTATACTAATGCAGACTTTCCTTAATTTGTCTCTATTTTTGGGATGTATGGACATACTATAGTGCCAAATAATTGTCTTTTCTCTTGATGGTCCTTTTGGTTACCTATTTAACATTTTATTAATAACAGATTATGGATAACCATTTTTCATAAGTTTGTTCTATATAGATCTTTTCTTTTTCCAAATTGCTCATTTCTGAACAAAACTTCCTTTGCTCAGTTCCATTAAGACCAATTGTTAGTTCTAGAGATTCACCTTGCCAAAATTTGGCAAGATTTCTTCTCAAAGTTCTAAGTCCTTTGGCATACAAGGCCCAGTCCTTTGCCAGGGATTCTAGACCCTTCTCAGAATTAATCAAGAACATGAAAATTGAAAGGACTGACTTACTCATAAGCTTTTATGTGGAAAGTTTTTCATGAATGTACCATGTGAAGAAGCATTGTCTATTGAAAATATTAAATGGTGACGAATAGTTTACAAACCAGAATAGTTCTTACTATTGATAGTATAATGAAACTATTAACATTGTGTATAAATACAACCTACTTTCAATATAACACAGAATTCTTCCAACAAAATCAAGGAATAGCTATGGGCTCACTGTTGTCTCCCCTGATTAGCAATATTTACATGGAAGAACTTGAAACCACAGCCATAAAAACTACTCCATATCCACCTAAAGTTTGGCTTTGGTATGTGGACAATACATTTTTTGTATGGCCACATCATGAAGCACTGCTACAAACTTTCTGGAAACATGTCAACAACATATCCCCTTAAATTAAATTCACAACAGAATCAGAACAGGAACAAAAATTGGCATTCCTAGATGTTCTTGTGACAAGACTCCCTCAAGGCAAAATCAAAACTACAGTTTACTGAAAACCTCCACATACAGGAAAATATCTAGCCTATATATCCAATCACACCAGAAACATAAAACATGGAGTTATACTATTACTATGGAACAGAGCAAAAGAAGTTTGTTCAAAAACCAGTGATTTGGAAAAAGAAAAGATCTATATAGAACAAACTCTTATGAAAAATGGTTATCCATCAGCTGTTATTAAGAAACCATTAAATAGACAATAAAAAGAACCATCAAAAGAAAAGACAATTATTGGTAGTGTACCCATACATTCCAAAAATAGCAGATAAATTAAGAAAAATTTGCAATCAGTATAAGATCAAAACAGCTTTCCAGAGCCATATAATACTATAAGGAAAATTCTAACATCCACAAAGCCTAAACTTGAAATGCTGAGAAGAAAAAACTGCATCTATAAAATACCATGTAAATGTGGAAGAACATATATTGGTGAGACAGTTGTCCCATTAAAAAGTGCTCGCAAGAACATAAACTGATGATTAGAAGAGAGAAAACAGATAGATGTGTCTAAGGTAGCAGACCATGTATGTACCAATGAACATATTATAATGATCCAAAAGAAAGTGAAGATTGGATCTAACCACATCTGCACTACAAGGGTGCCATCTAAACATTTGAACCTAGAAAAATTTATAACATAGTTAGATACGCGCTGTTAAGATTCCACTTTATTTAAATATTTAGACCATTAGCCCATTGTCACTAGCTCATGGAGATGCAGAGATAATAAATAAATAACTTGATTAATTTGTATCTTAAATATATATAAAAAATAAAAGCCACTGTCAGTAACTAACACATAAACATTTATTTACGCACATATAAATTTTGAATCATTTTAAATTTTGAGGAATAATATTTATTATTTTAGATTTTAACATTCTTTTAATTTAACTTATTATTTTAAAATTTTAAATCATCTACACAAATGAAAATTATATTTATTTTAAGATTGTCGAGTATGAATAAACTTAATATTTTTTTATTAAGATCATCGAGTATGAATAGACTACATAGATTGTATTTGAAAAGAAAATATTCTATCCCTTATTTAACCTTAAACCAAAAGTTCACAGTCAAACTGGCATCAATCCCAGTGGCATCAATCCCTCTGATACATTGAAAATGCAACAGCACAAATATACTATACTGTCAGGAATGTACATCTGAACAGTATAGTTATAGAAGACATTGACTCTTGTCCAATACAGGAATGATACATCTGTATGGCAAGAAGAACAATAAAATAAAAACTCCATAGGAAAAGACTGCAGTCCTTTTTGCTGACTTAAAATCCCATCCGTAGCCAAAGGGGTTGTGTGGCATATACAATGATTCTGCACATAGCAAACCTCATACTACATATACTAATTACACCAATATATCCAATCCATTGACCCAATCTACCCATGAAACAAATAACCTAAGATTACCCTCCCCTAATTAATTAATATAACTTTACAAATCTATATAGCCATTCATGCCCAACTTAAATTTAACATTTATTTAAATTTGCACAGATGAAATTTATAAAATTTGTTTTATAATGTTGAGTATAAATCGGCTGCATAGATTCCACGGTTAAAAACATTTCAAAATAAACATAACCAATCAAAATACAAAATCATTGATAACGTCAATTGCAGAGGGAATACGAGAAACCCAATGGCATTCATCATAAGATGCCGCATTGACATCGATAACTTATATATTCTAATCGAATATGAAAACCACAACATAATTAACCACTAACAAATCCATGCAACGTCCATACCCAACTTAAATTTCATGCATTTAAATAATTTATACAAATAAATATTAATAGAAATAAAAAAAAATGGAAATGATTTTAGCAAACTTAACTATATAGAATTTAAACATTAATTATTAATTTGGAAAGTCAAATTAAAGTTCATTTAAAAAAAATGTTTAACTTGTTAAATCTTTAAAGTTCTTAATTATTTGTAATAAAATTTTTCCGTTTACACCTTACAGTAGAAGAGCTCCTGGTTCCTGGTGTATTCTCACAAAGACTTTCATGGAAGACCGGTCTGATATTCTGGAGGTAGCCTTAGCTGGTTCCATTCTGGTATCCCAGTCATTTCATTTTTAAAATAAGTGAGAGAGAATGATAAGTGTGTCTTATCGTCTTCTCACATACTCAAGTTGGAACTGTCAGGAAACTATCTTAATTTCAATTATTTTTCCTTTTTATAATCATCCTATGGATTCAACAAACAAAACATCACTAATCTATCATTTTCATTAGGGTCTGAGCTGAGGCTTGGTGCTTCCATTGGTCAAACTAATTTCTTTATTTTCTTATCTATCTTTCATCAGACTTTTTAATTATACAAGAGCCCAAGGGCTAGCTTGTTTTTCAATTACTTTATAAAACAATCATTTCCATTTACAAAAATATTTTATCTTTAAATCTTGTACTTTTTTATAACAAAGTACGTTCAAATACTTTTATTTATTAAAAAAAAAAATACTTTTAAAGTTTTGCATCTGTGCGAATATATATATGTTTAACAACTCTTTAATTTTTTTTTAGCTTTTAGATTTTTAATAAATGTATTTTTATTTGCGAACTTAGTTTTTATTTTAAATTAATGTAATGATATATTTATATATCGTTACAATATATATGTTCAATTGGAAAAACACAAAAATATTGATAGAAAAGAAAAGATACAAAGAAGAAAATTTAAAGAAACTGCTCACTTGACAATGGCAATAAATCCCATAAATCAACCTAGTGTGACTGTACATAATATATGGAAACCACTAATCAACTTTGCTCTCAGGCAAAAGTGGAGAAATCATGAGGAACCTCATAGATAAGTATATGAAATTTCTACTAACTGTTGCCTTTGGCAAGATGGCTTAGTTGGTTAGAATGTTACCTTAAAATTCAATAATCAAGAATCTAAAAATTGAGGTTCGAATCCCATGCTAGTACTGTCACTGGTCAGGCCAGCAACACCTGAAGAGGGGAGAATAATATCTCTTGAAACATTGTACATATACTAACCTGTTTGATGTGCGATTACTAACAGTTGAATGTATTTGGAACATTTAAAAAAAGTTAAATTTTTCTAAAGACCTTCAATATGAATATTAGATGATGGAAATAATCCAGTATAAAAATACAAAGGGATAACAAAAGTTGAAAAGATTGGGCAAAGTTAATTATTTCTAATTTATTTATAAAAATAACTTTTTCCCATGCAGAAAATATTGAGAAAATTAAGATTTGTGAATGTGAAAACAAGTTTGTTGAATTTCTAAAAAAATATGTATTTCTATGGCTCTGATTTTGGGACTAAACAAAGCAGAAACTGAATTCAGAAAAATAATAGATGTATATAAAATAATGGCAATCCAGTGAGTTTTTTTAATCAAGGGTTCAGTATTTGGATTCATTCTTTATTGTTAAACTCTTTAAAAAATACACATTAACTCGATAATGCAGATCTTCTAGAAAATTCCATACAGCTAACAAGATATGTTGCAAAATTATTCACTAAACTGATCATGGGTGTATAAAATCATATATATATATATATATATATATATATATTGTACCAGGAACTAATCTCTGATCATAAAAATGAAGTTTTAATTTGGAAAAGCTCTTGAATCTACTATTAATATATTATGCAAAATTTTATTCATTTGAAAGGAATAAATAATTATACAGGTTCATTATGGATAAGGACACCATTTTCCACAAGAAGAAAATGCAATACATTCACAGTATACTGAGTCAAGAACCTATTTCTCTTAAGTTAAAAATGCACTGTCCGACAAGATCAAAATGTCACATGATAAATTTATATAATTTATTCATTATCAGTTAATAAATGATTATCTGCAACATACAAGTATATATATATATAAAAACAGGATGATAATTAACACACATACACACACAGATATTTACAAATATTTAAAAAAATTTACCATAAATCTTCAACAAATATTCTATAATAATGATAAGTTACTCATGATTACTACATACATACATATAAACTGACAGTTATTAATATAAAAGAAAATAACTAATACAACTTTATTAATCATTTTTATTATTAGGACTTTCCTGAAAAATAAATTGTATGATCATACAAAAGGAAACACTCTTTTACTTTAAAATAAAGGAGTTTATCTATCCTAATGTCATTTAACCTTGTTCTCATGCACGCATAATGAGGGCATTTTTAAAATGTAAACATCCATTTTCCATGTAATATTAATGAAAACCTATACAGTCTACACATGTGCTTTTTATACCATCATTTACATTTTTTCTTCTACTTTCCGTAAAGATAAGTTTTATTTTTCTATGATAAAAAATACATTTTTACGATAATTTTTGTAATTAAATATATTGAATTTTTTTTTTTTTTTTTTTTTTTTCTAACCCAAGACAACCTCAGCTTCATCAAAATTAATAGTGTGGCCTGTATCTTTTTCATGGACATACAAAGCAAACTACAATATTTATTTCTAACACAAGGATTAGAAATAAATATTGTAGTTCTGCTTTATAAGTCCATAAAAAAGATACAGGCCACACTATTAATTTTGATGAAGCTAAGGTTGTCTTCTTTGAAAGAAATGAAATCAAAAGAAGAATTAAAGAATTTTTATTATTGAAAATTTATTATTCTGAAGCAATTATCTTATTTAAGAGATTTTTTTAATATTAAGGGTGGATAGGAAGTAAATGGATTTGTGGGTAATGTCTAATATTATATATATGGTGTAGTTTTTGTAGTTCTTTACACTTGAGAAGACTGCTTGTAGCAGTGAAATATTTGGTTGTGTTTTAATTTATTTATTTTTTTCTTGGTTAGTCTGGTTGAATTTTGGATTTGGAGTAATTTTAATTATATTATTTAGAAAATTGGACTAATTATTCAATGGATATTTATAGACTGATCACAATGATAAATACTAAAAAAAATTCTCTGAACAATCTGGGAATTTTTTTTTTTTTTGGTAAACTTATATTTAACATGTTTGAACAAAAGTTAACTACAAAAAATGGGAAAATCATTGGAAAATCAAATTATTTTATGTCAACATATTTAATTTAGATCAATAAAAACTTCCACCAGGAGAATATATGTGCATATCTTTGTAAAATCTCCTTATTGAGTTATTTCATGTTGTAAGCTTTGCACTAACTTCTGTATTTAAACAATATTTTAGTTTTTTTTTTTAAATATGAAGAGGGGAGGGTATAAAATATTTAATAAATATTTTTATTTGTAAAATAACTTTCTGATGTCACTGCAATGTTAGGTTGCCAAAAGATTTACATGTTCTAGTGGCATATTTATTCAATAATTTTTAGACCTTTGCCCCAGTTGAATGATGTCTAAGCAACTCCAGAGAAATGTCACATTTTTACTGGTGCACTGACCTTGTGATAATCAACCATGTGATAGTTATAGATACAGGATAATGAAACTGGATTGTCAAGCTTCATTTAAAATTCATGACACAATACATTAAAATACAATCATATTTTAATATCCAATAAAGGTTTTATGACATTTATACTTCATATTTAATAATAGTCAAAAAAGTGACTAGTTTCTAAATGTTAAAGTTTAAATATATTTAAATAAATATATATTCATCTTAATTAAAATATTGAATAAAATACTTTTAATTTTTCTTCATGAATTAATGTAGAATATCTGTCAGTTTCCTTTTAGCTTGATTTTCCAATTAACCTACTTTTCCATAATAAAATTTCAAGTGCGTACATTTAAAAAAAAAAAACAACTAAAAGAAAATATGGTAATTTTGTTTGCTTATTTATTCATTGGCCATTCATCTAATTAATCGTTTTAAATAATGATGGAATAATATCTAAGATACAAATTTAAAAAAAAAAAATCATTATAGAAAAAGAAAAATCTTGTATGGTACGTGAAAAAGTTTCGTAATATATATTTAATCACATTAAAAATATTATACTTTCTAAAAATCGAATATCTCATATTAAAATACATTATTATTAAAACACTTGTATGAGTAAAATATATGTATATCATGAATATGTCTTTTATAAAAAAAATATTTATATGGATAAATCAAATAATTTTTAAAAAAAAATAGATATAATAAAAATGTTTATAATTTGTAATTGAATATGCATATTTTAATTTATCATTTATTTTTAATAGATTTTTTTTAAAAAAAGTCTCTAGAGATGTAAAAGTTGATCAATAAAGAAGAATATATATAAAAAAAAGTATTGGTGCTTTTAAATTTTGGTTTTGGCAAAACAGCAAAAAATAAAAACAATACATTGATGGATCTTTATGATTTTATTTATTTTTTACTTACTAAATAAATATATCTAGGCTAGGGTTACTTGAAAAAATAAATCCTATGCTTATCTGAAAATCTCTACCTATCTAAAAAGAAATCTAAGATTCATGGGAATTTGAGCCTTGGGTCATGAACATAACAATAAACCCACAAATAGCTATACAAATGAACAAATGGATTGCCGATATGATTAAGTTTGAACTTTAAGTGTGGATAAAATCTATCATTACAATAATGATTATTCAAACAGAAAATAGATAGGCTTTTCAAAAGAAATGCTTTTTATATGAATGCTTGAAGTCAACATTATCTTAACTAATACACTATCAAAAAAAAAAAATCTTTGAAAATAAAATATTTTAGTTAAAAGAATATGAGGAAAAATTTAAATTGTTTTTTAAAAAAAATAATAATAAGGCAGCAACTTGAAAATGATAAAAAAAAAAAATGTAATTTTTTTTTTTTTTTTTTTAAAGAACGGTTTACTATCATTTGGGAATTCATAGTAACTTTGAGTGGTGGAAGTGACAGTACTTAATATAAAGTAATTTGAGATTATTAATTTTGGATAGGAATTATAAGGGATTTGAACACAGACTTTCAAGCTCCCTTCAGCAATCTGCTTATCTCATACAACTGACACACATGATCACACACACATGTAATTTTAGCTGTAAATTATAAGGGATTTGAACACCTAAAACTCCAAGTATATAAATTATACTTATATTCAATCAAAATATTAATTTTGGATATAAAAATTATTTTTAATAATTAAAAATTATTTTTAATTTTCATTAAATGCACAATTCAAAACATCACTGATGTATTTTTATAATTCACCAATCTATGCATATGTATAAATATGAGATAAATATTAATTTAAAAATTGAATAATGGTTAATAGTCTTCAAAAAATATCATTATATAAAATTTTAAAGTAAAACAATCTTAAATAGGCTATTGCAGAATAACAACCATTCTAGTAATGATAATTTTCCGCTTATGACCAGAAAAGGAAAAAGCATTAATCAGTATTAGACACTTGCCACTTTTTAATTTTAATTTACCCCTTAGCTATGCAATTATTTATTAACTTATAATTGGATGATTAGTTGAGTTGATTATGAATCCTGATTTCTGGATAACAAATGAGGCTATTAGAAACTAAGGGAGATAGATGCTTTTCCATTGAGGAAAATGAATAATAAATTTAAAATGTTTTGGAAAATTATAATTTATGGCTAATTAAGGATTAGCAAAAATGGTGTTAAATAGGATTACATGGAGAAAATATTGAATATAAAAATTAGAAAGCATTGCAATAAATAAATTAGTAGACAACAAATTTATTTCTATGTACTTAATGATAAATTACATTAATAAAAAATAAGTCATTAGATGTGTAAATGTTGAAAGGATTGAAAGATAAAAAAGAAAAGGCAAAACTATTCTTGGAAAAGAAAGTAGAATTTTGGAAAATAAATACATTTAAATAAAAACAAGTTTAGAACTATATATCAATTTAAAAAATATTTAAATTATAGGACCATTTGCCGTAATGCTAGATCACATTGCAAAAGCTTTATATGCTTAAAAAAATGGCAGAAATAATTGTGTGGAGGTGAGTAAAAAAAATAGGAATATATGTTTTTGAAGTGCATAATATTTAAAAAAAAAAAAAAAAGTTAATGATGGGGAAAAAATTGGGTGCAGGGAAAAGGGCGTTTTAAAGCAAAAATGAAGTATAAGAGAATATTGTAATCAACTAAATAGCTATTACTGAAATGGGATAGGAAATGAAACTTAAAATGTTCAAGGTTGCTAGAATGATGTTGTGAGTAGAATAGTGAGTAATGTGGTTAAAGAAAAAAATATGATGGACTGAAGAGAGGAATTGTTTAACATGAGTAATAAAATTTTTGACCTCATTATAAATTAAACACAAAAACTTTCTTTTGTCTAAAAAGAAGCCATTCTTATACTGTATTCAATTCAATCTAAGATAAAATATTGTTATCCTGTTACATTTAGGCTATACCATGCTCATTTACAAATATACATAGTAGTGTATATATAATATAGATCTGGATAAAAATAAATATTTTTTCAGGCTCTAATCAAGCTTAGGATATTTTTCCAGGAAAACAGTTTATAATCAACCCCACTGTTGATCAGGAAATAGATATATCACTATACTTAGATAATAAAACAAACAATCTGACAAGTGTAAGCTTGATAAATAGTGTTTTATCTTTCATTGCTCTCTTAAAAGCATTGTAAAAAAGCTAATATTCTGCAGAGATCAATATGAATGCTGTTTTACATATGTAATGTTATTATAATATTAACTAAATATCTACTTTTTTAAAAAATAATAATTTAAATGATTGGAATAAACTAACCATTAAAATGTACTAATCCAAATAAATTTCAAAAAGAACAGATCATATGAAATGTAACATTAGTTTAAAAAAAAATTGAGTATATTAATCAATCCCTTGATTTTATTTATTATTACAATAGTATTTTATTAATATGAAGACAGGTCTATGTTTAATTTTTATCCTGAATCTAAGCTTGATACATCAGTGACAAAAATCTATTATTTTAATTCACTTGTTTAATATTTTGTCCCTATGATTATACAAATAAAACATAAAAATAATAGAAACTATTTACTCTTTGCATAGATACATGGATGTATGAATTAAAAATACTTATGACTTTTATTTTGCACAAAAAATGTAAATATTACAATTATTAATATTCATTAAAAACTGTCTAGTTTCATTTATTTTACTGAAAATATTCTAAACAATTCACAAAGAAATTAAATAAAAAATATTATTAATAAATATAAATTATTTTATTAAAAATGCTAACCTGTTAAACAGATAATAATGATATATTTCAGCAAAAAATAAAAAATGTCTAAATCCACTTACATAAAAACTAATTAGGTTTATTATTGCTACAATAGTATATATTATTATAACATTGAAAATATTTACAATAATAACACCCTTATTCTTCTCTGTTTTATGATTTCATTCTGATAACAGATATCACTATCCACAATTTAGTCTTCCATCACAATGTAAAAAGAAAGAAAAATGTTTGAAAAATATTTTATAATGATATATAAAATTAAATAACATGTAATTGCTTTAGCCATTTAAATATATTATTAGATGTTATTAAACTATAATTCATGAAATTTATTTTCCAGATGGTAGATTTGTTTTTAAATTTAATGACTAAGCTTTCAAAACTTTAGATATTTGTCTTATTCAGATATATTTTGTTATCTATTTAAATAATAATATGTCATATATTGGTTTAATTTTTAAATGTTTTAGTTTATTAAAATATTGTTGAATGTTTTTATTATTTGTTATAGAAATTTTTAAATGTAATATAAAGTCTGATTTTATTGAAATTCAATTTTATTAAATATATTTATAATTTGATATTTTAAAATTTTTGTTCTGTAATGAATTATTAGTTTTCAGAAATATGTTTTATTTAGTTTAAACTTGTTTTTGGTATCTTGACTTCAATTTTAATTATTGTTCATTATATTGTAAGATTCACTTTTTATTCTAATGTAGTTAAATATTGAGATCTGGAATAAATTGTATTAAATGGGTAGTAGGCAATGGGAAGCTACCACCACTGAGGATCACTCTATCGACTAATTATTTTATTTACCTTTGGGAAAAGAACTCGCATATATTCACTGCTATAATGATTTATTTTCTATGAATGCTATTAGACACACAAATTGGAGATGCTAGAGATAGAAGATGAAGTGGAAGAATAGAATCAGAAATATAGTTATACTGAAATGAATAAATAAAAAACAAAGTATTGATAAAATAAAGTAGTTGAGAAATTGAATTTTTCTTATGATTGGCAGTTGAAAAATTATAAAAGAATATGATAAAAGAATTTTGATAATAAAATATGAAGATAGTAGGAGATTACTATGTGATATTAATAAATTAAATAGTTATGAATGTTTTAAAGAAAAACACACAAAAAAACATATTTCTAGAAGACAGAGTATTGTAAATATAAGAGTCCTATAGCATAGTAATTCTGCTTTTTACACCAGGATTTGGAGTTTGAATCTTTCCAGACAAAGAAAGATTTTCAGATCATGTACAGGCTTAAAATTTTCTTTCAAGTAGCCACTTTACAAACAATTCAACTAATCATCAATATTGATCCATAAATGAATGTTTAGTTATTACTATCTAGAGAATGGTGATTTTAAATTAATATGGTTGGTCAATTGAGTATCAACATTCTAATTAAAAAAAAACATACAATTGTAAGATTTGTTTTTCACAAATGATGGGAGAGATTTCATTCTTCAATGTGCATTGAGCTTATAAATTACCTTACTTATTATATATATTGTAACAACATATTTATAATCGTATGTAACGATATATAAATATGTCGTTACAATATATATATATTGATATGAAGATTTACACGGGTTGCATATATATATAAGACATATTTTGCGGGTTCATCCGTGTTAAAATATTTTAAATACTGATGTTTCGACTTGGATGACTTGTGTTACCAAGTCGAAACGTCAGTATTTAAAATATTTTAACACGGATGAACCCGCAAAATATGTCTTATATATATATCAAAGGATTGAGATAATGATACTATAAAGTTGATATCAATACTTATTACACCATTCATTTTCATGGATAGTTGCAAGTTATTTTATTACAGACTGTTTTTATTGATTATTATAAATTTTATTTAGTTATTAACTTTACAAAAATTAACTTATATTATACTTCTGAATATAAATATAGGGATTTGAACTCAGACTTTCAAGCACTTTTCAACTATTCACACTATCTCATACCATTGATACACAGACCACACACATATAGAAAAATAAATAATCACCAATATATGTATTTCATGCTGAACCAGCACTCATCAGTTGGTCCAGATTATCATTTCCCACACATACATTTAATCAGTGCTCAGTTTATATTAAGATAGCAAATCTTCATACTTTAACGGACAGGCTTCAATCTACTCTAACTTCCAAATTTTCAGCCATCCACATCATTGAAAATCTGATGATGGAAAGCCCAAATCCCATGCTGATGTCAATATTATCAGATTTTCAATGACACAGATGGCTGAAGAGTTGGAAGTTGGAGTAGATTGAAGCTTGCCCATTAAAATATGAAAAATTGCTATCTTAATATAAACTAAGCACTGATTATGTATAAGTATAGGAAATGATAATCTGGACCAATTGATGAATAATGGTTCAGCATGAAATATACATATTGGTGATTATTTATCTTTTCTACATGTGTGTGGTCATGTGTATCAGTGATATGAATAGTGTGGATAGCTAAATGCTTAAAAGTCTGAGTTCAAATCCCTATATTTACAATTAAGCTCCAGGTATATGAAGAATGCCTCTATTTCAAATATTTATTATACTTCTGAATAATTAACATATGTGAAATCTGTATACAGAATAATTTCCTTTTTAAAATATTATTGCTTCAGTATACATTTTGGATCAACGGACTTGTCAAGTTGAATATATTTTTTTCCCCATAATATCAGCAAGCTTCAGGCAAATCAACTGCTATAAAATAATGACGTCCTCGGCCTTGTCTTGCATTATATTAAAAACAAAATTTATTTTAAAAAAAATAGATTGAAAGTTTAATATAATTCAACATTAAATTTAATATATAATAACTTATAATATATTTTAATGATTAATTTGATAATTTACTTTATTCCCATTTTATACTTTAATGTCATTTTTTTATATTTTAATGTCAAATTTTTACAAATGAAATTACATTTTTTAACAGTCAAACATGTAACCTAATTGTAAAACTTTATTTTTCAAGTTCATTAACATATTTAATAATATGAGTCAAAAATTTACCAGTTTTTTTTTATAGTTTTTCTATAACTCATCTTTCATTACTAGTATTATTTTCATGCTATCTTTACAATTTTTTAAAATATGAATTTTTCTACAGTACAGGCTTTTTCATACCTGCACTTCTATATGTAATATATAGGGGGTTTGAATTCAGACTTTCACATGACTCTCAACCATCCACTCTATCTCATACCACTATACACTTGATCATATACATGTTGAAAAGATAAATAATCACCAATATACATATTTTGTGCTAAACCAGCAGTTGTGAATTGGTTCAAATTATTATCTTCATACACATATACAATCGAAGATCAGCTTATATTAAGATAACCAATCTTCATACTTTAATGGACAGGCTTCAAACACTCTACCCCACAACTCTTCAGTCATCCATTTCATTGAAAATCTGATAATGGAATGCTCAAAGCTCACCTTAGCGCCAACCTTCTTAAAAAACATTCTTAAAAAAATTTAAAAATACTGTTTTAAAATATATACAAATATCAATAATATTTAAAATATTAAAATAACTACTAATCATAATTGTATAATCAATTGCAAGGAATGTTCTATGATATTCAATTACTGATGAGCTGAGCATAACTATTCCATTCAGTCAATCAAAGGAAGATTTGCTTTTCAATTTTGTCATCTGGGAGTTGATTCAGTTCAATCTGCTATCCGAAAATGGTATTGCCACACAGAGCAAATAAATGATGGTATGATGCTTTATAACAATTATTCCATCTGAAACGGTTATAATACAAAGAAACAATAAATTCAATCCTACAAACAATTAAATAATAATTCATTAGAATCAATAATGAATTAGTTTCTTGGGTGAGGAAGAGTTGACTATAAGCTTAATGGTTCCAACTAATTATATAAAACCTATGTGTTATAATGTGTAACTTTTTTATTTATTCATTATGTTTCATTATATACTATAATCTCTATAGTTTTTCATTATTCTATTATAACAATTCTTCATAAGCAAAACATGACTTTTTAATCTTTTATTAATATTTTATTTTACATAGTTTTGTTTTTATTTACATTTGTTAATATCTTGTTATTAATTGGTCAGAAATGATGATGATGGTGGCAGTTAATTATAGTTATATTAATATCAAAACATCACTTTAAATCGCTAAAAATAATCAATAGGTTTTTGAGAGCAATGGCATTACAATTCAGAGAGTTGAAAGATAATTATAGATTTTTCAATTACTGCTTATCTACATACTGAAGCCACTATGTGTAAAAAAAAATATACAAAGTATGAAGAAGATCGTTGTTAAAATAAATAAAATATTAAACAAAACAATTTTTATGTGAATGACAAGAAAAAGATCATTTTCATACTGATATTTTTGATGTTAGTGAGAAAAAAAAACTGGACTGGAAGATTTTAGAATGAAATCTATTGATATGACTTAGTAAGCCTACACCTAATATTACAATATAAGACTACACCTTTAACAAGTCAGTAAGTAAGGAAAAAATAAATAATGCTGTGATTAATTTCAAACAAGAAATTAATAAAATTTGCAAGAAAAATATATTTCTAATAATTACAATACAAAAATTGAAAATGAGAAGGGGGAAAAAGGGAAACGCCATTAAACAATAAATACTTTGAAGACATATATAAAACAAAAGAATGACTAGTATGTGTTTTTTTTTGTGTGTGAATTCAATGACTTTTTTTTATTGTTAGCATATTTATGAGCAACCAAAATAGCAATTATATATACATGGAGACATTGGAAAATTGTACAGAAATCAAATAGGTTATATTATCAAAACATTGTAAGAATTTAACATTAAAAGATTTCAATTATAATATCAAAAACATAGTCAAAAGCAGATTTTTGAAACAGAACATAAATTATTCATAGGTAACTTAAATATCAAAGTGAATAAGATCCATAAACTTATCCAACAATAACCTAAAAAATACATCTATTGCTTTTAAAAATAGAATTAAAAATCATTTTGATACTGAATGTACTGATTGAAAATAAAAGACATGTTAAATCTAAATCTCAAAAAAGTATAAGTAAGATTGAACAACCAGGAAAGTTAAAATAAATATTACAGAATATAGTAGTGACTACAAAGTAAAAACAGGGGTCAAAATACCAGTTATTAACAAACAAATACTGTGATTATGGAAACTTTAATATTATCAGCCTACTAAGACATTATAATTCAAGATATTAATGCTAAAATATTTACTAGACTATTGTTAGCTAAACTCCAGCTTTTCTTTTTTTGGCAACTACTGCCTGTTCATTATTGTATTTCTGGAAGACAAATCCATCATAAAAAATGGGTATATTATGAAGTTGTAGTATGTGTGAAACAAATGGTCTGCCAGAATTGATCACAGAGATTGATTTCAAAATTGTTTCAATTATATTGAACTTGATTATCTAGATAAACAGATATCCAATGTACTTTCTGAACATTTGTGATGATGGCATTTTAGTAATAATTACATGCTGAACTACTTCCACCTTCTAATATTAAATATTTAAAGTCTTTAGAGAAATTCAAATTTTATTTTAAATTTCCAAATACATGTAGACAGATCATATATGAATTAATGACCATATATCAATTGGGAAAATATAAAAATATTAGGAAAAAGTAAAAAGAAGAAAATTCAAAAGCTCCTCAAATGACATTGGCAAATAACCCCATAGGTCAACCTAGGGAGATAATGTATAATGTATGAAGCCACTACTTTATCTTTGCTCATTAAAAAGAAGTGAAGAAATAAAAAAAACCTTAATAGAAAAGTATACAAAATTTCTACTGACTGTTGTCTCTGGCTTAATAGCTCTTGACTAGAATATTATCTTTAATTCAAAATTCATTAATATAATGATCCATGTTCAATTCACATGTTATTATTATCACTAGTCCACCATCAAAACCTGAAAAAGAAAATAATACCTTTCGAAACATTGTGCGCAATTACAAATAGTTGAATGTATTTGAGATTTGAGTAGTTTAAATAAAGATATTCAATGTTTAATATTAGACAATGGAAACAGTCTAACATATAATTATATATTTACTATTATTCTAGAAAATTCAACTTTTATATGTGGAACAAGCAAATTATATAAATTAAAGAAAAAAATTATAAAAAACAAAGATATAAATAAACATAAAAGATCTATAATTTAAAATTAGTATAAAAATAATTGTTGTAAAAATGTAAATAATTTTGTTTTTGTTAATAAAGATTTTATTTAAAATAAAAAAAATTTAAAAAATAATGTAAAAAAATAGATCAGTAACAAAAAACGTAATAGGACTCTCAATAATATTTCAGATTACAAAAAGCTTGCCAAGAATCTTGTCTTGTCCCCTGCTTTATTTGCTATCTACATTCATTCAAAAGATAAATCAGTGATCTTATTCTTGAAATATTTGTTCAAATCGAGTAAGAGAACGAATAAATTTGCCAATGCCATTGGTGTTGTGATAATTAACAGAGGAGTCTCTAATATGTTTGTTATGGAAAAATACTTAAAACTTTTTCAAAAAATAACTAAATGAATGTTAGACAAATCTTTGGTTTGGAAAATATTAAGTGGGAAAAAAATATTCCATCAGTGTTTATAGTATTTCCAACTAAATTGATTGATATTTCAATATGTACTTCAATGACCAAATTTAGTTAAATAATTAATCCCTGGTAAATTTTCAACTAAATTATTAATTAATGCCCCCTGAAAACAAAAATGTAAAATAATTAATTCTATTCTCAAAGATCTTTTCAGACACTATGCACCTTGGAGCTATAAAACCAAAAGAATAATAATACCCATTAGGGAAGGGTATAGCCATCTAGATACAAGATATCTGATAATAATTAAAAAAAAAAGATATCTGATGAACAGACATAATCATTGAGTCATTAAGAGTTAAAAAAAGTAATTAAGAGATAATCATTGAGTCAATAGAAAATCCATTCACTTATAAAAATGGTAGAAAATATGTTATAGGATGAATCATTGATTCATACTGACATCAAATTTCTTTATAGTATTTTCGTAATTCCAATATTTCTCAACAACACAATTTATAAATTACATGGATCAGATGAAATTTTTTATATATATATTATTGATCAGTGTTTCTTTTTCAATAACTTAAGATCAAATTTAATTAGTAACCCATTAAGAAAGATTGTGACATCAAGCTTTTTAATTGGTAACAAAAAAATAAGAGTTGCAATAATAATGTTAATATTTATATGGCTATTAAATTGTAAGGCATTTTTTCAAAAGAAATATTGTTATTCTTTTTACAAATTTCACGAATACTGGTGAGAACAATATTATAGACACATAAAACACCTGTCAAAAAAAAAGATTTATAATAAGGCCCCAGGATCAATCAGACATGTATAAAAATAATTAATCATAAATATGTAAATACATAAATGGCTTCTAAATGCACGATTTTATGTGCTGATATGTATAAATTTATTGTAAATATTTTAAAAAGATTATTCTCCTATTTATTTAAATTCTATACTTAAAATGCAATGAAAACCAGAATGTAAGTAGATGATCTTAGATATGTTGATGTCATCTTACTTAAAAACAACCTATAAAAAAGTTTAAAAAAAAAAAACAGAATGAAAAAATAAGAATTATGGTTCACTATAAATATGATGGCAGGAGTAGTAGTTGTTTTTAAACTGATAGTGAAAATATAAACACTTTGGATTCAGTTGTTGAAATACAAATAAGTGGGTAGAGTTGGATTTAATTTAATCATGATATAATTTATTACAAAATCTAATTCTTATTGTGATGGAGATAATGGTGGAATCCCATCACAAGTTAGTATAAGCTAGCCCCATAAACATAAATACATTAGTAAGTTAATTCTATCATAAGCATTTTACCTGCTCATAAAGAAAATGTTTTAAACTTTATATATATATATATATATATATATATATATATATATATATATATAACATATATATATATATATATATATATATTAGCATGCTTTCAGCTTAGTCAATCAAATTCATAACTCTCAAACTCAATGTCTAAAGTTCATGATAAGTTTATAATATGAATGCAGCAGGAGCATTATGCAAATTCATTAATTTACATGTTCCACTTCTTAGAAGCAATGCAAGAGTCTTTTTTTATTAATTGCATGGGAGATTGCATTTAGTACATACTATGTTAATCTTTTATGGGTCAAAGCTATTGCCAGACTTTATTTCATGCTCAGGGAACACTGACTTAAAATCATTAGGTTCAGTTTTCATGCAGTTATAGGTGTCTATTGTGTGCCAACCACATGGTAATGTTAGCACATGACTCCTCATAATAAATTGAATTTGCAAGCAGAATTGTTCCAATTGATTCTATAAGTGATCTGAAGAGCTTGGTTTGAAGCTAGCTTAATATAAATATGTTTGTCTAAATATACACACAGCATATATATTTTATTCATAAATGTAATAAAATATACACTGGAACAATTTTCCTTTATTTGCTTTAAAAAAATTTTTTTTTTGTATCACGAAAAAAAAATCTGTACATTTTATTTTGTTTTATCCATTTAAATGTTTAAAAGCAAAGAAAACTAACGTTTTTTTATTATCTTGTAAAGATATAATTAATTAAAATGGGGTAATATTATCAAATAATTTTTAATTATTATTCATATTATTTTTTTCTTTTGTAAAAGAGAAAATAATTTCATTTTCTCTTTTATCAAATTTAGAGATTTAAAAAATATATTTTCTTTTTTGTATATTGATTAGATATTTTATTTTTTTTATTTCTTATAACCTTCTTATTGATTAATTAAAAGATTTATCTAGATTCAATTAAAAAAAACTAGAGATAAGGAAAACAAGAAGACATAATTATCTTTTCATGTGGTGTTGCTATAAATAAGATTTTAAAAATTAAAATCAAAATTTTTTGGAATATTGTTAAGCAGAGAGAAAAAGGCAAGCTGTACTTCTGAAATGAAACTTTAGGTGAAACCTTGTCCTGAAAAACTCTGAATTGTTGGTAACAACTGTATAACTATATTTTATTACTGAGTATCATCAATCAGGTTCCAGTGAATAAATATTGTTATTGCATGGAATGCCAATTCTTGCTTTGCCAGAATGCTGTTTACTAATTTGATCAAAGAAAACAAGATGGAATAGATGTTCATTTATCATTCCAATCCTCTTCCTTCATCACAACATGATCCTATACATAATTGTGGAATGTCATTGCCTGCCTGATAAGATAAAAATGACATTGTGAAGCTGTCTAAATCTGAATCCTCATACCTCCTATTATATAGTCTTGCAAATGAGAAATATGCCAGAAGCCTTGAACTGTGTGTTAATTTTTTTTTTAAAAAAAGAGAGAGAGAAAGAAAGAAAAAAAGAAAGAAAGAAAGGAAGGAAGGAAGGAAAGAAAGAAATGAAATAAAAAAGAAAAAAAGGAAAGAAAGAAAGGAAAGAAAGAAAGGAAAGAAAGAAAGAAAGAAAGGAAGGAAGGAAGGAAAGAAAGGAAAGAAAGAAAGGAAGGAAAGAAAGGAAGGAAGAAAAGAAAGAAAGGAAGGAAAGAAAGGAAGGAAAGAAAGAAAGGAAAGAAAGGAAGGAAGGAAAGAAAGAAAGGAAAAAAGAAAGGAAGGAAGAAAGAAAGGAAGGAAAGAAAGAAAGGAAGAAAGGAAGGAAGGAAGAAAGAAAGAAAGAAGAATCATAACAAATTAAAACTTTTTTTTTAGTATTGAAGAGAATTTAGCTCCAGGTATTTATGTGCATTTATAAGTTAAATGTTTAAAATGAAAAAACAAACAAACAAACAAACAATACACCCTGGGAAGTAAGGTTAATTATCTATTTAATTTATTAACAACACTAAAGACACTATAGCTTCTGATCAGATCCCACAGGCTGTGTACAGAGTGTCATGCCCTCATAATGGAGGCAAAGCTTCATACTATGGTGAAACAAAAGCCACCATAGCTATTAGGATGTCACAACATATGTATAGATATAAAAAGTCACATACTAGTCCAAAATGGACTTCAATTTTTGCTTAACATCAAAAAGAATCAGGATGTGTTTGAACCTGCATCTGCAAAATTGATTTGTACTGAGAGGCATGATATTAAGTGAAAGGTAAAGGAGGCTTATTTTATTGCAGAGGACTCCTTTGCCATTAATTGTAAAGAAGCATGTTTTGCTATTTCAAAAAGATGGTCTTAAGAACTCATTTGCATAGAATTTGCATATTGTATTTATATAATGATTTCAAAGAACAAGTCATAACTGGCTATGATTATGAGAAATACATCTTCTTGAAAGTGCTCAGCCATTTAATTTATTTTTCTATTTGTTGTTACAGCTTTATGTAGTAAGGGTGATAGCACAATTTATATTATCATATTTAGACAAATGTAAAGTATAAATCTACAGGATATTACTTATTTAATTTTAATATATTTTAAACCTATTTAATATATGAGATTGTTTTTTAAAATTTATATATATATATAAGTGTGCATGTGGAGTAATTCATTTATTATTATTATTAACATTCGTAAAAAGCTCATGTACATTAGCTTGAAAGGCTAATCTTTAATTTATTAAACCTATCAAGCATATGACATTATAATAATTGTAATAAGTGTGCTTATATACAACTACTAGAGAAACTTGTTGTTTTTATAAATTAAATACAGCTTAGCACTTTCAGAAACGTATGGCACTCTCACATTCATAGCAAGATGAACTGTATTCATAATGGAAAGATGAGTGTAAATGTATAAATTTGCAAAGACTAAAATTCATTTAAATTCGATGTTAAATATTTAAATCAGAGAATCCATTTTTTGAAGAGAGAAAAGAATGAAATTTCTACAGTTGATAGCGTTTATATTATTAGCTATATAGCAAGGCTCCCTTATTTTTCTCTTTAGTCATTTTTCTCATTGTATTGGATGGTTGTGTAGGAAGTGATAAATTAATGTCCTGTCACCTTTTGGTGCTCAAGTAATATAGAGCCATGTTCTGGCTTGTCTGAGGTCCTTTTGAATAAGTATTGGGAAACATGTGCAGACAAGAATGCTCAGGATTCCCCATAATAGATTAGTTGACACCCAATTTGGAGTCATTTAATTTTGTAAATGGTGCCAGGGATAAGTTCAGGTTCAAGCCTATCTTTGAAGTTTTTCAGTAGTCTATTAATTGAAGGGAGTATATGGAAAGCAAGATATGTTAAAGAATATGTTTTATTAAACATTTTTGTTGAGATAGGTATATATGGTATACTTATTACATTCTTACATTCTATATAGAAGTATAAATAGTTAATGTCAATATACTACATTGATTTTTTTTAATATTGTAAATACAATTAATAAGTTGATTTTTATGAACATATATGTATGAGCATAAATGAATTATTATTTTATTTTACTTTGTATTAAAACATTTAACCTTTTTAGATTAAGTTATCTGTAATTACTTTTTAACTGTTTTATAATATGTGAGCATATATATAATATATATATATATATATATATATATATATATATATATATATATATATATAACCAAATATCTCCATGTAAATCAAAGAAAAGAAGGAAGGCAGTTTACATTTACATCTAAATATTATATTTCTCTAATATGTTATTTTGTATTAAATTATGGTTATGAGTTTTATTTGCTTTATTTAATATTAATCAATTAGATATTAAGTTGAATCAACATTTTGTGTTTAATTTATCTGTTCATTTTGCTCCACAGTAAATATAAATTACTGATTTGTGTTTTCTCTGTTTTTTTTCTATTATACGCCATTTACTTTAAGAGTTTGAAAGTATTAAACTTGAATCTGGAATATGCTGTAGAGGATTGTAGGTGAATGTTTTTATAAGGATCCTTTTTAAAGTATGCTTTCTACATAAGTGGCACATGTGAGCTTTATAAAAATGCTTTATTAATTGCAAATTTTGATCCTTATAGGGATTCATACCAAGAGATTGATAAAAAAATATACCTAATGTTATTAGTTTAATCCCTTTTTAAATAGTAAATATTTTTATTATCAATGTGTATGTCTATTTAATTGGCTTGAAATAACACCATGTATGGATTGTGGACATGTCATTAAGTTGATTTGTGTGCTTCACACATGGAGCCTGTAGTAGTTATATATAGAATTCACTGTATAGAAATTTATAGTCCTCTGTGTAAGTTGTGCCAGATTACAAAGTAAAATGTTGCATAAAAAATGAAAGGAGTTTGTTCCTGGTATGGTAAATAATGGTACCAAATGTGGTAGAGTCCCCCAAAAATAGATTTATAATGAGGCTTAGAGCACAATCATTCATGCACAAAGATAATTAATCATCAAATAGATAAAGGTCTTCTAAATGCACTATTTTATGTTCTGATGAGTGTAAATTTACTGTAAATAATTAAATAAACTTGATTTTAAAATATTATCCATTTATTTATACTAAAAACACAATGAAGAAAATCAGACTGAAAATAGACAACCTTAGGTATGTTGATAATAGCTCATTAAAAAAAAAAAAAAGGAAAAAACAGACACTTATTAGAAAGTTAAAAAAAAAAAAAGAATGAAAAAATAAGAATTATGGTTGACTATAAATGTAATGGCAAAAATAGCAGTTGTCTTTAAACAGATAGTGAAAATATAAACTCGTTGGATTCAGTTGTTGAAATACAAATAAGCAGTTAGAGTTGGATTTATTTTATTCATTTTATAATTCACTAAAAAATCTAATTCTTATGATAGCTGACAAAAGAAGAGGATAATTACCTATGAATAGACATCAACATCTCATTAATGAAGGTAATATAGAGTAGTTTGAATAACCAAATAGATAATAGATAATTTTGAAAAAATATCATTTATATAATCATTAAAAACATTCGCCTAATTATATATATATTAATTCTAATATTCTCAAGGAAAAATGATGAATTTATAGTATTATTTCTGGGAGCTTCTGTGTAATAAAAAATATAATAGCTATATAACTAATGTTTCAGAACAATAGCAAGTACTTTCCATAGAGCTTCTTCTATCTCAAATCTCTCTCTCTCTCTCTCTCTCTATATATATATATATATATAAAATCGGACAAATCAATTGTTGTACTTCCAGCTGATAAAGGTAATGCCACAGTTGTAATGGATCGTGACATTTACCATAATAAAATTTTAGATCTGCTTAATGATAAAACTTATAAACTATCAAAAAGAGATCATACTACGTATTTGGAAAAAACAACAAAAGCTATTATTAATAAATCACCTATTGAAACAGAGATAAAAAATAAAATAATCCCTAGTGAAAAATCTTGTGTCTGTCCAAAATTTTATGGCCTTCCAAAAATTCACAAACCAGATACCCCCCTTCGCCCAATAGTAAGTGCAATAGGTTCTCCAACTCATATTTTAGGCAGATACTTATCGGATTTCATTAAACCTACAATCCCATCTATTAAATCATATATTAAAAACTCTCTTCATTTTATTTCTGTTTTAAAAAGTTTAAAAATTAATCCTAATGACATTCTGGTCAGTTTTGATGTCGTGTCTTTGATTACAAACATTCCAATTGATGAAGCTTTAAATATAATCTCACAACGTTGCAATTTACCAGACCATATTATTGCTTTAATTAAACATTGTCTCTTAAATACATATTTTGTATACAATGGACAGCATTACAGACAGGTTTTTGATACTCCTATGGGCTCACCTATCTCAGGAGTAATAGCTGATTTATTCATGGAATATATAGAAACTCATGCTTTAGAATCATCATCTTTAAAACCTCTCATTTGGCTCAGATACATAGATGACACTTTTGTCATATGGCAACATGGAAAAAATAAATTAGATGATGTTTTCTTACATTTAAATAATATGCATCCTCATATTAAATTTACAATGGAGACAGAGTCTGATGGAAAACTCCCTTTTCTTGATGTTCTAGTCACCAGAACACCAAATAGTTTATCTTTTTCTATTTACAAAAAGGATACACACAGAGACAGATATTTGCATTTCCATTCTCATCATCACCCAACTCAGATAGTTTCTGTAGCCAAAACTCTTTTAAATAGAGCAATTAACCTTTCAGATGAGATGCATCTGAAAGAAGAAATAAATCATATTAATAGTGTTTTATTAGCAAATAGTTATAATTACAAATTTATAAAAAAAGCCTTATTTCAAGCCCAAAATAGACAAAATAGGAAACAAAAAGATGATAAATCAGCTATTAGGATTTGTGTTCCATATGTAAAAGGAACTACAGACAGTATCATATGTATATTAAAATGCTATAATATAGATACAGCATTTTCTGCTCATCAAAATATCAGCATTAATAACCAAGCCTAAGGATTCAATCCCTCTTGAATCTCATGGTGTCTATCAAATCTCATGTAAAAATTGTAAAGCTTCTTACATAGGTATGAGTAATCGTCGCATCAGTGTTAGGAGAGATGAGCATGCTAATGCAGTTAAACAACACTCATCATCATCAGCACTCTCACTCCATACTATAGATTCAGGTCATAAAATTGATTTTTCTAGTACCAGGATCATATCCAGATGTGATAATCTCTATCAATGCAAAATTAGAGAAGCCATTGAGATACTTAAAAGGCCAGATTGTATCAATAAGCGAGATAATACATGCAAACTTCCTCCTATTTGGAAAGATTTTTTTAAAAAACATTCCTAAATTTAACATTTTTGCTATTGGTGGAATTTTAACATTTTATTCAAATCAGTGATTGTAGCACCTCTACAACCGTCTTTCTACCTTTTATAACTCTGTGGATGGTTTGTGTGACCAAGTCGAAACATCAGTATATTAATATTAAAAGTTTTTAACATGGATGAACCCACAAAATATGTATTATATATATAATATTATAAATCGATGTCTGTATTTCTTCAAAATAATATATGCAAATTTATAAATAAATATTTAAAAATACAGTATTTAAAAGCTTATAAAAAAATATATGTATAACCATCACTTAGGAGCACTTTCAACTAACTTGTAGCTTTTTCAACTATCACGTTTAAAATGTCATCTTTCCCATAATTCTATGATGTCAACTTTCCCATAATTCTGTGATCTTAATGTTTGCTGCTTGCTATTAACCAAATGTTGCTTGTATTTACATATCAACATCACCTCTTTAATTTTCCTTTTATCATTATTTCTTTCAGTTTCCAATATTTTTACGTTGTTATAATTAAAATTGAAACCATATATACATGATTTATTATGGTCATAAAAGACAGAAGCTGATAAATCATCATTATTTTTAAAATTTTGTTTTGTATTTTGAACCCTTTTAAATCACAATAAGTGTTCCTTTGTTCTTTTTTCCAATGTGCACCTCGATTTACCTATATATCCACAGCCACACCTACATGTCCAATTGTAAATGATACAATTTTTATTTGTAAATAAAGTTTTATCCTTTGCATTGTTTATTAATTTATTTAATGTAGGTGGTGCATAAAGTGCAATATCACATATTTCTTTATAAATTTTCTTAATGAAACTTGCTTGTTGATTTGAAATATATGGTATTGATATCCACAATTTTTTATCAGAAGAATTAACACTATTATTATTTTTATATTTATAAGTAAAATTTTTAATAGTATAAAAAAATAGAATCATAATTGTATCTAATGTTTAACAATTCATTATAATAAGTTTCAATATTTTTAGTTTTATCTGATACATATTTACAAAGGTTATCATTTCTAAATAAAAAGGATTTCAAACCTGCCATTTTATGTGACATTGGTACTTTTGATTCATATGGAATATATCCTCTTTTTGCTATTGGTTTAAGAGTCATATAGTAATACAGTTTATCCTTGTTTCTGGTTATCTTGAGATCTAAAAATTGTATACTCATTAAATTTTCATCTGTTTTAATCCACTTTAAGCCCTTTATATTATTTAATTCCTTGAACAAATCATTAATAGCATTTGGATTTTCACAAACAAAAACATCATCAACATATCGATTGTATAAAATAATATCTTTCTGATAATGATCCTTTTTTAAAATATTTTCTTCATATGTAGATATAACAAAATTACATATCTGGGCAACTGTAGGAAGTCCCATCGGCCACCCATTATTCATTTTATAAAATTCGTGCTTAAAAATTGCATAAATGTTTCTATCAATAAAGTTTAATGTTTCAATAATAAATTTTATTATTTTAACGTTAACATTTTTTAATTTCAATGCATTCTTAATTATTTCAATAGAAGTCATTCTGTCAATTGATCCGTACATTTCACTGATATCAAAGGTACAAATTACATCATAATTATCAATAACAACGTTATTAATTTTACCAACGAAATCAAATGGTGAACGTATTGTATACATACCAAAAACAAGAATTTCTTGTAACATTTTCTCAATTAATTTACATGTGTCATAATAGAAAGCACCCCCAAAATCAATCATTAAATGTAATGGTTCTTTTTCTTTATGCAATTTTATATTTGAAAATATTCTAGGACATACTGCAGCCGAGGGATAAATTCTATAATAAGTAATATTATCAATTACATTATTTTTGGCTTTTTTAAAAATGTTATTCACAAATTGAACATGTAAACTTTCAATATTTACCTTGTTAACCTTTATAAAATTAAGAATACTCATTTGAATAATGACTTTATTTTCATAATCCGATTTTAGTAACAAGCACAACCGTAAGCCTTTATCCTCTTTTATACAAACAAGATTATTTTCAGATGTAAATTTTCTAAATTTAGAAATTTGTTCGTTCCAATTATTATTTATTGCAAATCCAAAATTCTTTTCTTTTACTTTTTTAACTAAGTCGTTGCCAACTTTTGAATCACATTTAATTACTCCCAACGAACATTCAACAGCAGACTTCAATTCCAAATCACGATCTTTCCATTGGCCACCAACATATTTTGCATCTAGATTTAAAATATATTTTTCTTGAAAATCGAGATTCACACCAGCCAAATTAACAAAGTTATTATCTTGAAACTTATTTTTAAATTCTTTCTTAAACAAAAAGTTAATTTTCTTATTAAATTTATTACATAGTCTATTATAATAACGATCAAAAAACACTTGAGAACTACTCTTAAAATTGTACCAATCATTTCGATTATTCAAATCAATCAAGTGATTCAAACTTTTTAAATATATAGTCTATTATAATAACGATCAAAAAACACTTGAGAACTACTCTTAAAATTGTACCAATCATTTCGATTATTCAAATCAATCAAGTGATTCAAACTTTTTAAATATATATATATATATATATATATATATATATATATATATATCATATGAGAGAGAGAGAGAGAGAATAACTATGTGGTACATTGGTTAGATCATCTGTCTATCATGCTCATAATTTAAAAAACAAATCAATTAAAAACTTTTCACATTTCTAGCAAAGATTAGATTTTTCTTTCAGATATCTAACTCATATGAGTAATTCAATTGTGCTGAAATAAAGTGTACAATAAAAAAGTGGCAAGCAAAAATGAACTATTATTGATCAACTGTTTTCATTGGGTATAATTAATAATTAATTATTCCAATCTATTTAGGAGAATATCATTGTATGTATATGCTTACATACTTTAAAAAAAGTTTTAAATGATTGCTTATTGAAAGTTTTGACTTTTGATAGTAGATGCTAAATAATAAGAAAAAATAATAATTACAGAAAATTTATAAGATTTAATGTAAAAAGCATGCTAGAAATTATAAAGATAAATAAAGCAAATTAGCATTTTTTTAAGGTCTATTATTTTAAGAGTAATGGAAGTGAAATAAAAATGAAATGATTATACAAGAATGAAAATGAAAAGAATGTCTGACATAAATAAAATTTTAAAAAAAATATCAACAAAACTAACAACTTGAATTAAACACATTTTCTGGATAATGATAGATTGTCATAATAATTTATGATGTTGAAAAAACATTTGTTCTGTAAAATACTAGTAATGGCTAGTGATTTATCCATACATGCAACTCAAAAAAGAACATATATCTGTCTGGCCAATGTTTTGGTTATTCTATAATAGGAGTAAATAAGTTTTTATGAATCTCAAATTAAGGTTTATGCTTAAGTAAGCTAGTTACCACAGCCATTTAACAGCAAAAAAAAAAAAAAAACTCTATTACAAACTTAATTTATAGACAATGTCATTAATAATTTAATTATGCTATCAAATTCTTAAAAAAATTATAATAAAGAAATAGAGGAATCTTGACAAGATGTAAATAATCAAACCAACAATACAGTTAAGAAGTTCACTAGAAAATTATACAAAACCACACAATTAAATTTTTAACAATTTTCTGATAAAAATATCAAGTGTTTTATATGATTACTCACAGTGGTAGAGTATAAGATTTAAGAATTAAAGATTTCTGCCTCAATTTCCAGCTGAGAATATTAAAAAACTTAATTTGATTAAGTAAATGGAACTATTGCAATAAATCTATGATTCCAAAGCATATTAAGAACACAACCAGTAAAACTATAAATAGTATATTCAAGAATTAGAAAATGCTGAAATATATAATAAAAATAAATAAATTAGGAAGTATTGATATGTGTGATGGATTTGTCTACACCCATTAATATACTCTGCTTACAGACATAACATAAATGTGATTCAAATTTATGCAGTCAATCTTTATGGGTTTATAAAATTTCAATATTTCTTTATTAATGCTAATTTTAATCTTTGGCCCATTGATTGATTTAAATTAAAACAAATAGAAATAATATTATTTAAACTTAATTTAGTGATTTTTTTTTTTCACTGTTACTTGAACTTTAAAAAGAGTCTTAAATAAATATGATCTATAGCAGGAATCAGGAACATTTTTGAGTTGGAGTGCCATTTTGATAAAAAAATATAGAAAAATTAAAATTTAGGGAGCACAACTTGAAATCAATTTCATTCATTATTTATCAATTTAATAACTTTAAGTATGCATATACAAGATTTGAACAACTCTTCTTAAGCTTGCATATATTTTTGTGGGTGAAACAAAAAAAAATATTTTTTTTCTGTAAGTTTTGCTTTTAATTAGATCTTTTTTTCTTTCTAAATTTTTAATAAATACAATAAATTTGCATTATAAAATTTATCAGTGAAAAAAATCATTTAGATAAATATGAAGATACAATGTTAATATTCAAATTTGCTAATGTGACTTTTGAACTATTATGTTTTCACCCAACTTGTTCAAATTTGAAATATATTTCTTGCATTTTAATAATAATAAAGCCTTCAGACTTGAATCATTCATTCTGCTCCTATGTTTATTTTTCACATAATTCATTGTGCAGTATGTTATTTTAAATTTGAACCACTCTTGATCATCACAATATTTTATACACATTTATATCAATTAAATTATAATACAATTAATTACAAATTATATACTAGTATATATAAATAAAATATTACTTTATAATATATTAAATTTTTAATAAAATATATATATTATTCAAAATCAGAGAGTCGCAATCAAGCCGCAGGCAATTCCAGAGCTGCTGGTTCCTGAACCCTGATCTATAGCAATAGCAGATGAAACTTGTACATTCAACACACCTTTCAAAAACATATGGATAAAGGCTAGTACAAAAAAAACAAATGATTCCCGGATGCATTTCTGGAAGAACCTATCTATATCAGTTGTCCAGATCCTTGATCACCCATATCAAACCACTACAACTTAATTTACATGTGTATTGACATAAATGCACTAATCTTGACAATAGTATTTCACACAAATATCAAATATTATTTGCTAATCATTTTTTATTAGCTACAAATTATTATTTAATTTTCTGCCCAAATATAAATTTTAAACTCAGTTAAAGATTTGTATATATATATATATTGTAACGGCATATATTCCGTTACATATCAGTAAACTTCCTCAAAAACAAAAACATTAAAAAAAAGAAAGAATTTACTTAGTGTTAGTAATGACGTTACACAAATTGATTATACTAATTTTTTTTTTTTTAATGTTTTTGTTTTTGAGGAAGTTTACTGATATGTAACGGCATATATAAGGAAAAATTTTGGAAATTATTAATTAGTGACTAGTTATTGATGATTATTATGATGTAACAGCTAGGTGTTAGTGCTGAGGGGATTGAAAAAGACGCACAGCTTCAATCCCTTCAGTTCTGTTAAGAAAGGAAGAAAAATGAGCCATCGTTTCTACATTGAGGACCAACTACACTAAAAAATCTCCGGATGGATAAAATTTTTGGAAATTATTAATTAGTGACTAGTTATTGATGATTATTACGATGTAACAGCTAGGTGTTAGTGCTGAGGGGATTGAAAAAGACGCACAGCTTCAATCCCTTCAGTTCTGTTAAGAAAGGAAGAAAAATGAGCCATCGTTTCTACATTGAGGACCAACTACACTAAAAAATCTCCGGATGGATAAATAAATCGGCCAACAGGATACCAATCTTCGGACGACGTGGGAATTCACGTTCAAACGGCAAGGAATATATGAAGATGAACTATTTAAATAACCGTAAGAACTTTAAAATTTATGAACAGTAAATTAAAAACTTTCCAGATTTAAATAATTGCAATTTTATTCTATCTGACCAACATTATTTATTAATTAGTTATAATTTTATTTAATGTATTTATTTTGTAAAATCATTTCCATTTATTTATTTTTTGTTCTTTAAGTTTTATTATGATTTTTGTTTTCCGTTAAGTTAAATTATATAAATGTTAAACTTAAGTCGGGCATGAATGGCTGTATAGATTTGTAAAGTTATATTAGGGGAGGGTAATCTTAGGTTATTTGTTTCGTGGTTAAATTGGGTCAATGGATTGGATATAATGGTGTGATTAGTAGATGTAATATTGATTCGCCACGGGCAGAATCGCTTCATACGCCGCACACTTCCGTTTGCCTATGGAAGGAATTATAAGTCGGATACCACAGTTCCTTTCTATGGAGTTTTTTGTTTTATTGCTCTTCTTTAGAGATAGATGTAATATTCCTATCTCATAAGAGGCAATTTCTTCTTTTAACCTTTTGTGCTGTCGTATTTTATTACATTGAATACATCGATATATCAGATGAATTGATGCCAGTTTGACTACGAATTTTAGCCTAAGGTTAAATAGGGATAGAATATTTTAATTTCAATGCAAATCTATGTAGTATTCATGCTCGACCCTAAATAAAAATGCATTAAATTTAAGTTGTTTATAGATGCTTGCATGGATTGTTTATCGGTTAACTATGTTTTGCGTGTTCATATTTGATCAAAATATATAGACATTCGATAAATAATGATACCTTACGGTGAGTATCTAAAATGTATTTATTCGGATGTCTTTTAAGTTATTGGTGACAATGCAAGTATCTTATGGTGAATACTATTGGGTTACATATAAATTTCCCTCCGCAATTGTCAGTAATCAATAATTTTATATTTTGATCGCTTATGTTTACTTTGGAATGTTTTTGACCGTGTAATCTATGTAACCGATCTATAGCAACTTATTATAACAAGCTTTTATAATCCCATCTGTGCGAACTTAATTAAAATGTAAAATTAGAATGTAATAGTAATTAAAGGTAAATTAAAGTCAAAAATCAAAGTTAAAAAATAATGTTAAATGTTAAAATGTAAAACTAATAATAAAATAATTTTAAATCTTATATATATGTGCATAAATAAATGTTTGTATGTTAATTACTGGCAGTGGCTTATTTTATTCTTTTTTTTATATATACTCTTAGATTATCTTATTAAATCTCTGCTATTCCACTGAGCTAGTGACATGGGCTAACGACCGGAATCAAAATTTAAAAACAAAAAAAACAAAAATTTTTTTTTGACTTACGTATCTGCCTACTTTATAAATTTTTCTAGGTTCAAATGCCTAGATGGAGCCCCGTAGTGTAGTTTACGTTAAGTCACCTTTTCCGGATCGATACAATATATATATATATATAAAAGTAAATTCCAAAAATAATTAATATTTAGCTTACCTCATCCCACTCTTCAGGAATAGTATCAATTGAAATACTAGATGCTGATGCATCAGATTCTTCATCACTTGCAAACACACCACCACTACCAAACTATGTAAAATAAATATATATTTATACTATAGAACATATCTTTTTTATATAAATTAATGGAATTATTTCTGTAAATTATTATTTATATGATAAATATATTGTGAACGAAAATTTAAAAAAAAAATCATAAATATAAATAATCCATTACAAATTAGCAATTTATTATTTATTTATTCAGCATATGCTTTTTTTAAAAGATAATTTCACTAGTAACAAAATATCACAAAGAAATTTATAGAAATTCCAAACATTTAAAACACCTTTCTTTATTAATTTTCAAATACTATTTAGTATTTAAAATTTTTAAAGATATTATCATTCTTATAATCTATTACAGCAAAATATATAAAATATATGATCAGTACAGCTTTAATTAATTATTACAGGACAAATGAATCTTCAGCAAGTCTTCATAGCACTGAAAACTAATGTGAAGAAGATTCTACTTATTGAGCTAGTCAACATGTCAGTTACTGAAATTTTTTATAATTTTACTTTCTTGTTTGATTCTCTGCCTATCAAACACTAAGTACTCATTCAATGATTAGTAATTAGATAAAATAGTAGAATCTCAGATAAAAAGGTAAGTGCATCATTTTATGAAACTCATAGTTAGAGTTTGATTCTAACATCCCTTTTTGGTGGTTAAATATATAATTATTTGTAATTAGAAGTTTAAAAAAATGGAAAAAAATATTGCAACTTTTACCATACTGCAATTGGCACATATGTTTGCAGTTGCTGAAGATGTTTTGTTCTGCAATAGATTATTTAAAATCTATTTTATTTATATAATTAAACAGCTAATTTGACTGAGTATTGACCACATATCTAAAAAAAAATTCTAAGCTTTTAAAAGATTTTCACCTACTGGAAAACTATTCAAGCTCTAGACAAATTTAAACTTCATCATAGATATAGCAGATGAAACTACTATACCATAAGATCCTTTAATGTATAATATAAACAAACATGTATTACATGTAAATTATGTGTAATTGATATATACTATGTATATATACATACATTTTCACTCAAATAATTTACACACACCAAAATAATAGATCCTTGCTTTAAAATGAATATTTAAAACAATATATTTTTATTTAAAATTGATGAAAAAACTACTGCTGATTCTCAGTTAATTAAGAGCAAACCAGAGCAAACTGACAGATCAATTATGAACATAAATATTTTTTATAGTCCTAAAATCTCAAGATTGTTTGAGATTTTAGCATATTTAGTTGTAATTGTTTTTAATAATAATTTATATATATATATATATATATATATATATATATATATATATATATATATATATATATATATATATATATATATATATATATATATATATATATAAAACAATATGGTATTCTATCTTACAATATGCATATGTTTGTTGTGCCTATATTCTGGGATTTAATCAGTGACAATGAAATTTGAAGAAAAAAAAATTAAGCTAATAATTAAGTTTAGAATTTTTCCCCAGCTATCCAGCCAATCCATTTATTTATCTAATTATTAGTACATACATATCTTGCATTTATTAGATAGAAAATAAAGATTTTGAAGTAATATATGTTGGTCAGATACATATAAAAAAAAAAAACTGACTGTAAAAACAAAAAATACAATTGTAATACAATGCAGTCTTTTTTTTTGTAGAAGAGGCATCATACATTTACATGTGAGATTTTGATTTATCTTTATTTTTACTTTACTTTATATCTATTTAGGAACTTAAATATATTATTTGACTTCACAAATGATTACAATAAATTACTTGACAATCACATAAAACAAATTTTTAATTTATTAATAATTATATAAAAAATGATTGATATGTAAATTTTTTAATTAATTGTTTTAAATAAAAGACTAACTGAAAGCAAGACATGATTCTGAGACAATATAACATTAGCAATTAATTTTAAAATGAATTGTAAAAAAACTTCTTTTAAAATAAATTTTTAATCTAAACAAAATTTTCCTGTAACATAAGATACATTTCTTTAAATGTAGATTTATGCCAAAATTTTATTATTAATTTAAAAAAGAAAAAAATACCAGAGATCAAATGATATTTGTTTATTAATTGATTGTTTTCTTTTGCAAACTGTAGCATTAACAAATATAATATATTATTAGTAAATCAATTTTCAATATTTATTAAAAGAGTGATTTGATTCTAAAAATATTATTTTCATTACTGATCCAATTAAAATTTGGATGATGAAAAGAAAAACAGCACGAGGTTTTTTTTGTTTGGAAGATAATAAATGGATGCATAGCTAGTTTTTATTTTTTGCATTGTAGTAGAATAATTATTAGAAATGTCTTGTCTATATAATAAGGTTTGTCAACTTCAATTAAAAAAATATATAAATCAATTATACAACATAACAACTATGATTTATCATATAAGTTGCATTTTTTTTATAACGACTACAAGAATCTTTAAAATAAGTAAATAAAAATATTGGATTAAAAATATTTAAAATTGATTTATTGATTTTTTTATTTAACTTTTTTAAAAATAATTTTTTAACAATTGTTAAATACAAATGGAATATAAGACATTAATTTTAAAAATAATATATTCATCAATACATGTAAATAGTAAATGCAGAAACCTCCATAAAGTAACTCAAAAAATTACAAAGAGGATTAAAAATTGTGATTTTTTTTTTACTTTTTATGTGCAAAAACAGCAGAAATTTAAAAAATATAGAAATTGTAAAAATTATGACAACTCTAAATCTCTATGTGACTTTTGGCTATCCCATCTTATAATTCTAAGTGTCAGATGAAAGTAAGAGAGCAGGGCTAAAAGATAAAAGCAAAAAAAACTCAATTAACATTCAGTGAAAGATTGATAATGATAAATTAGAAATTAACAAATGCAATATCTTGGTCTGATTATTAATACTTATAGAAGGATAATTGATGAAATTAATGATAGAATTAAACTTAGATGGAGTGCTTTTCCTAGATATAATATATATAAAAATATCTATGAGTTTGAAAAGAAAGATTTTTATCAAAATTTGTTTTATCAGTTCTTACTTATTGATCTGAGATTTGGACACTTAATAGAAGAGCATTACAGATATTTTAGAACTACTTAACAGTATGGACAGATGTGTATTAGGAGTAATAAAAAAAAAGATCAGAAATGAAATACAATGGTTATAGAACAAATAGGTATACATTATTGAATTACTGAAATGAAGCTGGGATATACATATTTCTAAAAGGGAAGATAATATATTTGCAATTAAAATCTTAAACTGCATTTCAAGAGAGACAGATCATATGTGATGTGGGTGGATGAAGTAAGGAAGTTTTTTGGTTTGATATAGAGAAAGGATCTTAGAGATCCAAGAAATTTGATTAAACTTGCAGAGCCCTTCATCTTGCAATGATCAATAATAATTGAAAATGTTGAATTGATAATATAAACAACTCTATTTTAAACAATTATTTGGTTGGTTATAACATAACTGAGCTCTAAATAAATAAAAAAATCTCATTAAATATTCCATGTTTACATTCTATAAGTCCATGAAAGTAATATATATATATATATATATATATATATATATATATATATATATATATATATAAAAATAATATAAAGTCTATTGCTAAGAAAGTCATATGACATTCAAAAATTCCATGAAAGATTGAGTTGCAATTAGACTCTTGGGTCATCTGCTCTACCATTGCACTAATCCTTGAGGTACTACCTTATATATAATAAACATGCATATGCAAAACTTATAGATCAAAACTTTAATAATATTAATTAAGCATGATGTGCTTAGCATGCTTTCGACATATTAAAGTCATAAATGTAACCATAATAGTAATGGGAGTTTTGATTAATAAATATTGCATGCAGATTGATTTATATAATATTTGCATTTTTGATTATGTAGGCTGGGTAGGCCATTTCTAATCAACCTACATAATTAAAAATGTAAATATTATGTAAATCAACCTGCACATAATATATATGTATCCAAACTCCCATTACATTTATGGCTATATTTATGACTTTTCTAAGTCAAAAGCATGCTAAGCACATCATGCTTAATTAATATTATTAAAGCTTTGCTCTATGCATTTTCGTGTATGTGTGTTTATTATATTTTCTAGAAATAAAGCAAGTATATTTATAATTACAATTATATATAATACTGCATAATAACAACAAAGGAATTAGGTGTGTATTTGTATATTTTACATTGATATAAAATAATACTATTGTGTTTGTATAAAATGTTTGTATGTAAAAAGTAATCAGACAGGAAATTAACTAATCACCCCATTGAATATGCACTCCAGAAAATTAAATTTTTAAAAAATAAAAACCCTGAAAGATTATGTGGATTATTCAGATGTATGCAGAAGTATGCAGATATTTGAGTGCAGTACTGTATCTAGTGAGAAATAGTGTCTATTGCTTAAAAACTTGTGAAATTGAAAAGGATTGGTTATTAAGCTAGTTATAAGAATAGATAATTATATGGGTTTTATTAAGTTTCATCACTGTATTAAGTATTTTTTGAGGACTGGAACATTTGATGTATATTCAGCTGGTAATGATTATCCCTGAATGTAGCAGTAGTATAGATAATTTAAAAATCCATTTATATCAAAATATTTAATACATTTTAAATGGAGATAATGAAATAACCATTTGATTTTAAGAATAAATAATAATGCTATCATGTAAATGTACATCCTCTGGATGCTGATTGTTGTTGTTTTACCTGCCCAAAATAATCTGGCACTAAGGGTGTTTATTTTTTTAATAAAGGTTTTGGTTATATTGATTATTGGTAGGTAGTAATTTATTTTGTTCATTATCTTCATGTTCATTAAAGCTAGTTTGCCCTGTAGTGAGAGGTAAACTTTGGAAAGTGTGGCCATTTAATGGTTTCTTTATGTTGAATGAATAATGGAATCTTGGATTGTTTTGGACATTGCTCTTGGTGATTTGTATATAGAAAAGCCAAGGAAATTTTGAGGTTCAGCAAAGATTTAGAATTGATTATTTTTCCAGTATTAATTCTCAAGATTGCTGATTTTTTGAGGATTGATTCTTAGGCCTGATTCTTTTGTAAATCCATCTATGATATTGAAAAGTTTGTTCAGATATTTGGTGGAGAGTAGGATTATGAGCACATCATCCATATAGGCAAAGGCTTTGATTTGTTTGTATAGTTTTGGGATGAATATTCCTGGAAGTTGATCATTTATTTTTTGAGCAGCAGATTAATGTAAGCAATGAAGAGCAAGGGACTGAGGGGGGAGTCCTGCAGAATTAATATGTCAGGTTTGAATCCTTGTGCAATGCAACCATTAAGTAAAATGTAGGTGTGTCTGTTTGCTAAAAGGTTATCCAGTATTTGAGTGATTCCTCTGGAGATAGAGAAGTCAATAAGAATGTTTAATAGCTTATTCACCCTGATGAAATCAAATGTGGTGGATATATCTAATTGTATGACAATTGGTTTTGATTACCTGTGGAGTCTTATGTGGTCAATAAAAATTCTAACTTCCCCTATGACTGTCATAGTGGAAGATCCTTTTTTTGCAACTTGAGATGGTGAGATGTGTTTTAGATTTTTCTTCTAAATTTGATTTCTTATTAATGATTCAATGATTTGTATTAAGAGGAGTGTCAGGGATATTGGTCTTAAGTGTCTGAACTGTCCAGCATAAGACCAATATCCATGACACCCCTCTTAAGAAAAATCATTGAATCGGTAATAAAAGATCAAATTCAGGAGATAATCCTAAAAATACATTTCATCATCTCAAGCTGCAAAAAAAAATCCTTCACTACGACAGCCATAGGGAAAGTTAGAATTCTTATTGACCACATAAGACTCCACAGGCAATCAAAACCAATTGCCATGCAATTAGATATATCCACCACATTTGATTCTGTCAGAGTGAATAAGCTACTAAACATTCTTAATGACTTCTCTGTCCCCAGAGGAATCATTCAAATACTGGATAACCTCTTAGCAAACAGACACATATACATTTCACTTAATGGTTGTATTGCACAAGGATTCAAACCTGACATATCAATTCCACAGGGCTCCCCCCTCAGTCTCTTGCTCTTCATTGCTTACATTAATCCACTGCTCCAAAAAATAAATGATAAACTGCCAGTAATATTTATTCCAAAACTCATAAATCAAAGCCATTGCCTTTATGGATGCTGTGCTCATAATCCTACCCTCCACCAAATATCTGAACAAACTTTTCAATGTCGTAGATGAATTTACCAAAGAATCAGGCCTAAGAATCAATCCTCAAAAATCAGCAATCTAGAGAATTAATACTGGCAAAAAAATCAATTCTAAATTCTCTGCCAAACCTAAAAAATTCCTTGGCTTTTCTAAACACAAAATGCCAAGAGGGATGTTCAAAACAATCCAAGATTCTATTATTCATTCAACAGAAAGAATCACCACCACACTTTCCAAAGTTAACCTCTTACAATAGGGCAAAGTATCTCTAGTGAACATGAAGATAATGAGAAAAATAAATTACTACCTACCAATAATCAATATAACCAAAATCTTTATTAAAAAAGAAACACCCTTAGTGCCAGATTATCCTGGGCAGGTAAAACAACTGCAATCAGCATCCAGCCCTGGAAATTTAACAGCATGTCACTACATTCTATTCGACCTTTCTGCCTACAAAAACCACTGCCTAATTTGCAGTCTAATCAGAACACATGGCTATAACCAAATCACAAAATCAATCTTCCCAACAGATCATCATCCTCCTGCAAAAAAATATCTGGATCAATACAATTGCAGAGCTTCTTTCTTCAGCTATGTCTATAACAAACAAAACATTCTAGGGAAAACTTAAAATCTGGGATGCTTATAAACTTCTCAACCCAAATATCAGAATAGGAGACTCCAAGCTCAGCCTTACCAATAACAGAATTACTTCATGCTTCAAATATTGGAACATGGAACCAAAGTATCTCGACCTAATAATCAAAATTAATCTGGATGCAATGGCTACCAACACATTATTATTCTACAAAAGACAAATAGCTAAAATAGACCCTATCTGCACACAACTGCAAAAGACAAGAAGAAACATTTAATCACATTATTCTCACCTGCTCCAGTCTGGATAATATCCGAAAAATTATCTATGAAAACTCAAAAATTGATTACTACAAAATCCTCTCACTTAAAAACTGCCTTAAAACCAAAAAAATTGCAGTAATAAGCCTCAATTTTTTTAACTTATGCCATATGGACAGTTAGGTGTATGAAATATTTCACTACTCTACACCTGAATGAAGATACCCATTTGATTCAAAAGCTAATCCAAATGAAGAATAGAGATCAGTTGCTTACATCAAAACTTCGATATGAAGATACCTGGAACCTATTCACACTTCCACAAATACCTAAGACTTAATTCCCCAAGCTCAATCTCATCAAAAAATACTCTAAACCAAGATGTACACAACAAGCAATAAAGTTCACTCAGGTTTGATATGTAAGATGAACAACCTTCCATCACAACAATATATCACCCTTTACTTAACACCATCTTTTTCAACAAGTAATTAATTTACTAAATAAATTTATATTTGAAAAAAAAAAAGATTAAATATTTTCATAAATTTATTATAATATAAACAAAATAAAATGAGGGGCTATTTCTATGTAATAACTAGAGATATGTTTGGCAGTAATGTTACTACACCAAATACTATTGACAGCCCTAAGGATAAAGTATTTTGCTCTCATACTCAATAAAAGTTTTTTTTGTCTTGTTTAATTAAAAAATAAAACACATTTTTAATTATTACATGGAAATAACCTCACATTTTGTTTTGTCTACACACAAATACTTTAGAAATTCTTTAGTTTTTATACCTCATATTTTTTTCTTGAATCAATCATTGATATATATTAGATAGACATGAATTTTATTAAATGCAGATTTTTTTAAAATAATATAATTGGCCATGGTACATTATTTATTAATTGAAAATTATTATGCAAATTTGTTTTATCAGTTTTTGACAATATACAAAATTTTAAATATATATAAATTTTATTATTTACATAAAATTTGACTTCACAATAGTGGAATCAAAATACAATGTTGCACATATGTGTAGCTTTATAAAAATGTAAATATAAACACTACAATATATATATTTTGTAATGCAGCATACTAAAATCTATAATTATCATTATTCCTAAAATAATTAAATTCAATTATCATGCATTTTATCCTAAACTAATTAATCACAACCAACCAATATGTAATAATAACAATTTAAATTGTTTATGATTCTAAACAAAGTTAATCAAGTGAATAGGGAAAAGAATGAATTGTGCCCAGATCCAAATTGGAATGGAATCAAAAACAGGGTTTTTTTTTTGTATTATTATAATTTTTAATACTATTACTACTTTTGCCAGGGTGGGGGATGGGGATAGCCTTGCTCTTAGGTTTTTACATGTTGGAGGTTACTGAGTTCTAAAAAAAAAAACAATGAGTTTTAAAAAAAAACTTTTCGCTTTGAAAATCGATTTTTACAGTCATTAAAATGTTTAAAATACATATATTAAAGCTAAAAAAAGTTTATTTAGAATAAAATGACAACTTTTAGGGTTTTTTAAAAAAAGACAAAAAGAATCTCACAAAAAATATCAACAAATTTTGGAATTTGAATAATAAATAGTATTATTTTTTTAAAAAAAAGATTCCTGACAATTTTCTAAAGAAAAGTATTTTATAAAAACTTTTGTTAACCTTCAAGAATTTTATTTTTATATTAATTTAATTTTTACATAAAATTAATTGTAACTATTAAAGTGAGGTAGTAAATAACTGAATGTGATTTCTTACCTTTCGTTTTAATCTACAGAGTTTTTGATTTTTGCAGGTATTTTGTAAGTGATCAATTTTCTGATCTTTTTCCTTTAAATAGAAAAAGAAAAATATTTATATACACATATTGCATAATATAATTAAGTTACAAAAAAAAAAAACACAACAATTTGGACCCTTGTCCAAAACACTCTCTTTTATGCTATTGTAATTGTATAATATTATTTATTTATGATTTCCATTATAGAAAATAATATGAAATTATAAAATAACTTTATGTATTATATAACAATTTATTTTATAAATGCCATATTTTTTTTATAAAGCAGTTAGTCACAATAATCTCTTGCTGAATACATAAATGATTATTCGATTTCACAGGAATTTTTTTTTTACTTTTAAGCTCTCATGCATCTTGAACTTATCTATAATTAAAGATTCACTATAACATTTTAATTGCATGACTGCAGACATAAGAAATAAATCATACCATCAGCTGGAATACATCTTGGCATACTTCCCCTTCCCCATTTTCAGGTAGAGTGAATCATTTTATGTGTGTTTGTGTGTACTAAAATGAAGATTTTTTTAAAAATGAAAGATATGAATACAGTTTTAAAATTCTCCTGTGCAAGTAATTACTTTACTACTACTGCTGCTACTGCTATTGCTACTATAATTGTTATTATTACACAGAATTTTGTGTGTAAATCCATCGCTTTGTTTTCTTATCGGGAATCTATTTGTTGTGAAATAGTTAAATAATAATTACAAAATTACTTTAGGTAATATATTTATAAAACCCAATACTTTCCTATGTGAATTAGATGAGTTATTATGTTCTTTTGATGATTTTTTGCTTCATATGATTCCCAAATCATTATTCCTGATGACTTTAATATTCCTGGTCTAATACTTTGGCAACACCCGCTTTCTCTCAAAAGCATCCAAAATGTTGCAATACATTAATTTATCTATCTTAATACATATCTGAGCACTTATAGTATATATGTGTGGGAGATGATAATCTGGACCAACTGATGATTGCTGGTTTAGCACGAAATATGTATATTGGTGATTATTTATCTTTTCAGCATATAAGTGCTTGAGTGTATCAGTGTTATTAGATAGAGTGGTGAGTGATAGGTCATCTGAAAGTCTGTGCTCATATACCCTATGTATTACATATATAGACAGGTACGGAATAAGCCTGTGTTTCAGTTATTAATTTATTAAATCTCAATAATATAATCCTACTCACAATAGACTACCTTTTAACAATATTTCCAGTATTAATTGTAATTTTATATCTTTTTTTACCCTTATCTACTGATCTCCATCATCTCCCAATCAAATTTCATGTAATATAGACATATTCCCTTTTGATTTACTATAATGAATTACAGAAGAGACTATTTGGATACATGTTTAAAGCTTTCTAAATCTGTTTGATATCCTTCTCTACAAATCTTCTGTTGCTAATTTTGATATAATTTTTTTTTTTTTATGTGAGCAATTTCTTCTAGTCTAACAAAAATTATCTCAAACTATCATTTTTCTCCATGGTTTTCAATAACTCTTAAAGAAATAAGTAAAAAAAAAATCATATCATCACAGACAATACCTCAAAGTCATTTATAAAATAAATTATAAAAGAAAAGAAATATGGAATTAAATACTTCAAATAATCCCTCAAAATTCTGATTCAAAGGTGCCAAAAGAAAAATGTAGCATAATACTAACATCATTTTAGAGGCAGATAATATTGATAAATACATTTCTGAGATCTCCAATCTGATTCATTGTCATTCTTCATCTAGTATTTCCAGTGTTTTCTAAAAAAAAAAAAAAAACTGTTGATGCCTTTTTTGAATTTGATATTCTAGCTTCATCACAAAGCTCAAATTAAATTCTAGTTTCCAGATAATATTCCTTAATATTCCTTTTATATATAATGAATGTGCTTAATTTATTGCCTCTCAGTATATTTTTAAATTATTTTATGAAAAATGACAACTCTTCCACAACCCTGAAAATTGCAAAGATTTTTCCCATAAATAAAAATAGCATTAAAAATTTAGCTTGCAATTATAGACATTTCTTTCTTATATGCCATTGCTAAAATATGTAAGTGATATATAATAAAATTATATTAGACATTAGCAAATTTTTATTTCTCAATGAACATGTTTTTTAATAAATAAAAAAATCAAATGAAATTAATCTCCTTATCATCTCTAATCAAACTGTTCATGCTATAATAGATCAGAGCAGCCATTATTTATTTTGATAAGTTTAAAACCTTTGATAAAACTGATCATAATTATTTTTTTAAAAAAAATTTATATAATTTAGATCTTTCAAAATTTTTAATTAAATAGTTTGAATCATTCATACAGTATAGAACTGCTTTTGTTAAATATATCTTCACTCTACTCTAGCTCAATAAGAATATCATAAGATATATATATATATATATATTATATTTAATGTTTTCATGGTTATATGATGTAGATAGAACAAAATTTTTGGGTACGAACCGTGTATTATTTTGCATTACAATCCGATATTTCGACGGACTAGCAACCGCCATTGTTAAGGTTAATTTTTGAAAGAAGTCCAAATTAAAAACTGTTAAGTGAACTATATATAATTTACAATCCCTTATCAAAAATTATAGTAAAGTCTTCCTATCCAGTTATCTGTTGGGAAAAAAAACAGACTTATATTAATAATCAAAGCAGTGTATTTACTATGATGTTAAAAAATAAATGCAGGCATTTGGTATAATCATGCTGTACTCCACTGATATATCTGCTCTCATTAACACTTTCAAAGGAATATCATCTCAGTATTGTTATTGCAAATCCAGGAATCATTTCAATCATTTTATCAAATCAATGTGGGTTAAAAATACCAGAACCCAACAATGCTCCATGAACTCAATGTTATCACTTTAATTAGATCTGGACAATGGATATAGGCTGAATCTTCTGTAACTATTCATGGAACTTCAGTATTCAAAAACTATTTAGATAATCAACTGCTTATGAAGGTAGATATCTCTGTTAAAACAATCTAATCAAATAGGCACATTGATAACAAACCCAAAAGAGATTATGATTAAAAATATACCATGTCTGATAAAGAAACTGATTATGCCATAGAGAACCAAACTATTTTACTTTCATCAGATGATGGAAATATAATTCAAATTTGTCAAAACCAAATATATATATATATACACCAAAGAGACATTTTAAAAAAATCAAAATTACTATTCCAGTAAAAATAATTGATCTGTAGTCTCTTCCTCATTACAAAATACAGCATAACTAGCTCTTAAATAAAAGATTAAACTTAGTTCAAATTCATCCTGTTCTACTACCGCAGATGAATAGATTTTCTTAGTAGGAGTAGATACACCCACAAGTGAGTTTAAAGCCACATACAAGTGAGTTTATAGAAGCAAATAAAACTTTATACTTACTCCTATAATTTATAAATGAAATGATTCCCTCTACTATGGATAAATCTGTTAAAAAAATGACTGCACATTCAATCTGAATTTAGTCAGATATTTCTAAAAACTTTTAAATAATTAAATAAAACTATGCAAAGAAGCACATACAATATCTTTCAAGACCTGCTTACCAATCAACCCTCTATGAGATACATTAAAAGCCTTCTACTTTTTGAGGTTAAATCCAAGCAGCACAAATGATAATTATATAATACTTGTCAATGATATAGTTCACATCATATCTATTCAGCTCTTTAACATAACCAATAAATACCAGTTTTCTTATTAATCATACTTTGTTCACTCTCTGTCTTCAACACTTAATGCCTATTAAAATATTAGATTAATGTCAGGAGAATGAATTCTCCTCTGAGGTTATTTGCTGTCACTAATTGGATCACACAGTTTCCAGCATACATTTTATTATATGCAGAGATGAAATAAACCATAAATATTAAAATGGATGTAAAATATTTAGATTAGGTTTTTAAATTATTTAACTCAAAGATCTCTGCAGCTGGAGTGGGAATTTTATCACAAGCCCCATCTCAATCTTTCAAAATTTTTTTATCTTGATCATGAGTATAATCATCGTTTCATACTTCCTTAAACATATAATTATACTCTACCTATACAACAGAATTAAAACCATCAAAATATCACATGATCACCATTTCATATGCTTACACATGCTGTTAATAAGAATAATGTGATGTGATGTATTGTGGCTTCTCCTTAAACGAAGTCAAGAATATCTCAGCAATTATGCCCAGATGAACCTGTTAGCCACTTTATTTTCCATTCCCTACTCTAATTTTTCCTATTTCCACAACATAATCTTTGTCAACTCTATAACCGTTACATCTAAATCCCCTTTATCTTTTCCCAAACCCAGCATAAAAACCAATAATTCACTTTCTATATAATCACTTTTTTCATATTTATTCTTCCATAACTTCATTATATGTACCCTTTCTGTTTTCAGCATTTACATTCAATTAACAAATGCCTAATATTTTCTATTCCTTCTTTACATAATTTACAAAATAAGTCACCCATTTTTTTTCCATTTACATGTATATTCTCTTGTAGCTAAAGATCCTATTTGAGCCTTAAATAATAAACTACTTTCCTTATTATTATCATATATTAACTCACACCTAATATTCTGTTTATTTCTATATATATTTAAACTCTTTTTAATCTCCATACTATTTCTCCATCTCTCTAGCTCCCTATTCTTTATTAATAAATCTATTCTTTTATCCCATTCCTTACTACTACAACACTCAACAATCCTCTTAACACAATCATCCCATCTTTTGTACAAATATACTGATATAAATTCTTTATCCAAATCTTTTGCATACCGCATTACCTTTCTCACCCATCTTGTTACCTGCCCTTTACTCATAACCCAATTAAATACTATTTTAGCTATTCTTTTATTATCCATGAACTGCAATCTACCAAACATTTTCATTTTACTTTTTGCATCTCTCATATGAAAAGTTGACCATCCCATTTCTCCTTGAATTGCCTCTTTTGCTGTCCATACATCTGCATCCAATGCATGTCTTCCTAATTCCCTTTGAACTTTTTCTAAGTAATTTAATACCTCTTTACTAACATGTAATGCATCATTACCATATGTTAACCCTGCTACTGCAACTCCTTTCCATATAATTCTAACTACAGTGTATTTATTATATGAAAACACTGTTAATTTCTTTATCAACCCTTTCTTTTCTTTGCTTCATTTATCAATTTTTTCTCCCATTCATCCAAATAATTTTTCTGATTACTTAAAATAATTCCCAAATAACTATATCTATTCACCACACTTAACTTAATATCTTCCAATAAAAATTCTACATCTTCTCTTTCCCCAGTATTAGCCATCATTATATTTGATTTTTCTTCATTAAATTCAATCCCCATCTCTTTATTAACCCTTGCACATGTCAACATAACTTCCATATCTTCTCTTTTTTCTTCACACAAAAATATATCATCCACAAAAAAAAAGACCTGACAAAATATATACTCCCTTACTACCTATTAATGGTATCTCTATCCCTCTTCCTAATCTTTCTATTGCTCTTTCCATTTCACTCAAATACAACACAAAAACAAACTCTCTATACAGTAGTGCCACCAAAGTCTTTGTAATCAATGAATGCAAAAAATGTTTGTGCATAAAATCCATATCATATGATCATGTGATGTTTGATGGCTTTATAGCTATCTTGCCCATAGGATAATGGTGACAGTGGTTTTTGAAAAACCAAAAACACCAAAATGTATGAATGCTAAACTGAGTTCAGATCTATATGACTATCCACATTAATGAGTTTCAGTGGTATTTTAATTTTGGGCTTCTAGCTTTATAGTTAACCAAATAGGTAAAAAGTGACTGAGAGAGGGTTGCATTAGATCCTAAGATCTAAGTGCAGTGCTCTAAAATCCAAGGCTCCTCACTGATGAAATCCACAAGCTATAAACTAGTCTGGGGATGTTGGATGAATAGGCAATTAGATAGAAATTTTATGCACAAACCTTCCTGCATCCATTGATTACAAAGGCTTGCACTTGGTGGCACTACTACATGGAGAGTTTAGTACTCATTAAAACAGAATTAATAAATGCAATTAATTAATTAAATAAATCTCAATCTAGGTACAAACCCTCATCAAATAATTCTAATGAAAAACTTTAACATGTCTTATACAAATTTTTTCTCCAGATTTTTTTTCATTGTATTAATAGACTATTTATGAGACCAGAAGGTTTTTTCCCCAAAAATTCTATTTCTATATCCAAAACCATTCTATCAGAATTGATCTCCTATTTTACTCACCTGACCTCTACTTCATCATTCACTGGACAGTTTCTCTAAACATTTTGCTCAATGCAGAATTCAAAGTCAACTTTAGGAATCTACTTACTACACAGTAAGAGAAGCACTCTTGAAGTCATCCTTTCTGGAATATACATATTTTTTCCAAAAATCAACATCATGACACTTAATACAGTAAATGCATGTTATGAACAAAAATAAATGCCCAATCTCAGTATTAAGAAAACTAGTTATTATTTATCATATAATCCTGACTCAATACCATAAAAATAACCAAAAAATATTATCTGACTATTAGTCCAACATCACAATTGGTCCAATGGCTATATATACTGCACAATAGAAACAGAAATTTTACTCTCTCCTCTATTATTAAAATCTCACAACTTTTCATTAAAAAAATATGTTGCTGCATAATTTCTATTGTTGGCTTCAGTGATGGCAAGCATGAAATTGATAGATTTTGAATTGCTCAAATTAAATGTATCCCAGATAATCCTCATCTAAGTTCTTATGCAATCCCAAGTTCATTCACCCCCATAACAGCCAGTTTACCATCTACATTATTTTCAATCTCCTAGGTTACCTTTCCACACAAAATTACTCCATGCACTCTCAGCAATTTATCATCTTTGTGACACCATTACTAATTAAAATCACCAAAACTCTAGCCAAGGACAAAATTTAATCTATCTTGCTCCCCAACACTTTTGCTTACCAATTTTATAAAAAGAGAACACCATCTACTGGTGCTGTTATGCACACCAGAATGATTATTGAGCAAATGAGACAATCTAGAAAGCTGGCACTGTTGCAATACAGCTAGACTTCATATAAGTTTTTGACTCAATAAGATTATGGGGTGGAGACATTTAAATTTCATTTTACAAACTCATATATCTTTAACATGCATATATAATTGTACTTTTTAAAAAGCCATTCTTACCTTCAGAGTTTGTTTGAGATTAGCAATTTGTTGTTCAAGTTGGTCCATCATTGCATTGGTTGATCCTGATTGGTCCTTGTACTCTTTCCATTGCTTCAGTTCTTCTTTCTATAATTATAATTAGGAATAGTTGCATACATTTAACACAATATTTTTTAAAATATGCAAAAATTTGAAATGATTATTAATGGAATATTGATAATAATTGTTAAGATAGGGATGGGAATATAAAATGTTTCTATTTAGAAATGTTCAAAATTATTTAAAAATGAAAGTTGCAAGAAAAATTAAATATACAAGCAAAACTCTCCATACAATATAATATATCAACAGCTTATATAAAATAAATTGGTTTTAATCTACTACATTATGAAAATGGAAATAAAAGCTGCTTGGTACTGTAGAAAATTTAAATAATTTATATAAATAAAGTGGTGAATTTGATAATTTATATAAGATCGTAAATTACAATTTAATCAAAATTAAATTGCTCTTATAGTAAGATTGCAAATGATCAATTACATTAGAATGCTTAAAAGAAAAATCTGTAAAAAAAGATAATTATTTCAGCAGACAATAGCAAATTTGATAAATTAAATTGGAAAGTTAATTCAGATAAATAATGATTAAGATTGACTGATTAACAATCTACAAATGAAATTGTAAGTTATATTAATTAATATCTGAGAAGATGAAGAATTACAAATGCTTTATTTGATCAATGAGTTTAACATATCTACTGTAATATTTATTAGAACCATTCAGTGGAATGTAATATCAAGTAGACCACCAAAGATAGTTTGAATTTTCATAGTAGGATATACCAGCATCAGAAAAAATCACTAAATAAAAATTAATACAATAATTATTAATATAATAATTGATGATTCAATTTAACTTTTGAAAGATTCCAGAATAACCAGAAATGCTGATATTATAGTTATAAAGTTGTATATAGTTAAGTTTGCTAGTAGAGAGTTATCATATTTTTGTTTTTTTTTTACTTTGTAAAGAAACAAATACTATAAGTATATTGAAAGTTATCTAATATGATAAAAATGAAATTAATGTTCATGAGGCCTCTAATGATTATTAAGAAGTCATCGGTAAAGGAAATACAATGAGTTGTAATTTAATATCACAATATGACAGGAAAAGATCAAAGTGAGCTGAACAATTCTGTTCCTACAAATTAGAAGATTAGATAAACATGAAGTGATAAAAATGTATCTTACAATCCAAATTTTCAGTTTGTATTCATGACACTGTATTAACATCTACTCAATATGCAATCTTCAAAAGATGATATAATTTGTAAATCCATTAGCTGTTACTAAGATCTTATCTAAAATTTATTATAAAATATTAAAATATTTTTTTTTAATTCAGTGCCTACTTTGTGTATAAATGAATATAAATTATTGCAGAAAATATTTTTATATATCGTTTTCATTATCAAAAATTAAAGTAAAGTTATAGTTATAATTTTAAGTAGTTCTGCAAGGAAAAAGACTTTACCATTATTTTTTTTCAAAAATATTAAGATTTCCTAAAGGAAGAGCATTCATTATTCAATGACTAGTTTAAATTTACATAAACTGTATCAAGGGGTTTTCTTTATTAATTAGCCTTTTGTTTGTAAGTAATGTAACAACTAGAAATTGGCACTGCCAATAAAAACATGTCATGTAGAAATAGTATTTGCCTAACTCATAAGAAAGCAGCACTTTCTCATAAAGAATTATGGGTAATAGAATTTTTGTAGGCTTTTTTTTTTTTGAAACTTTGCTTAGTAAAAATTCTTAGTTGAAAATTATTTTAAAAATACTTATTAAAATTATTAATATTCATATTTAAAAAAACTATAAAAATCTAACTATTATTTATATATATATTTACACCTATACAAATATATGTGTATATTTATCATTATTTAATAAAATCAATACTTGATTTATTATTAGATTTTCTTTCCAATTACTGTATAACCCATTGATTTCAATATACACATGTAAAACAAATTAATTTTATACACTTTTTCTTTTCGAATCTTTTTTTATTTTTATGAATCATTTTTCATTATAATTTTTTCCAAACAAGATTTGAAAAGAAAAAGTGTGTGAAATTAATTTATTTCATATATATTTATAATTATATGAACTATTCTATGTACCTTTTAATAATTTCAAAAGTCATAAATATTTTAGTACATTAAAGTAATATATTACTGTTTATAGTTCTGAGGATCTCTGCTAATGTAGATGGAACATAAAAAGAATAAAAAAGATGTGTAAAAGTGTGGGGCATCTATTAATATTAAGACATAAATAAATAAAAAATGTTTAAATAAAAAATTGTTATAAGATAATTGACATAAACTCATTAAATTCTCAATTTAATATAAAAAGTACTGAGGTGATGAAAAAAATATGAGATAAAAAGAATACCAATCGACATTAAAAAAATAAAACAATATTCACATTCAAATCATTAATTAAGAGCACACATTCATATTATAAATCTATTAAAATTAAAGAACACCTCTGTATCATTCATTAAAAAAAATTATACAATTTTTAAAAGTGAAATTAGAGAAGCTGCATTCATTTTAATAAACACTCTTATAGATGCCATGAATTCATTTCAGAATACTTTGCTTATAGTGCATCTATATAAGAACAAAATGATTTCCCACTATCAGATGTAGAACAAAATCAGTTTGGTGTTCACTGATTGTTTATGCTTACACAGATGGCACATAAGTAGAGTGAAGCAAAGTGAATTATTGCACTAATGCAGATTAAATGCATAGGAGATATTGGCTCACTTTATTTTGAGAGATGGATTTTCTAAAGCTCTATAAATTTTAACTGATTCATATAAATAAATGGTAAAGTCATAGAAGTGTGAGCTAAAACTTTATTAGTTGAAGCTCAACTTTCATTTCTAGTATTTAGACAAACTTATCTTTTTAGCAAATATTTGATTTTTTTATACTCAGTTGATACTAAAATAAGTTATTCTGGATCAAATCATTTTTGAATAATAGTGATATCAAGTATAATCTAGTTTACATGTTCTGTACAGTTTAAAGCAATAGTCTCAATATTTAAAGATTCACAGATCAATTATCAATTAAGAAAAAGTTTAGTCCATTTAAATTTTCATGATGCTCTATTATCACATGACATCTTAAGCAACAGATTATATAGTTATATTATGTGTCCAATTTATATGCATAAAAGTAGCTGTGTATTGAAAAATTTATGATTAATAATTATTTTAAATAATGTATTAAAATTTTTATTTACCATGCAAGACAATAGAGAACAATGTGTGTTTATTATAATCAAAATTATTAAATTTTGCTTTTTGAAAAATTAAATGTAGGTGTTAATTTATTTATATTTTTAGAATATTAATTGCTGCTATCAGAAGAAATTATAATATAACCTTGAAATTATAGTTTTAGGAAAGTTTTTTTTATTTGTTTTTTATTTAAAAAAATGACATTAACTGATGAAGTTGTTGCATGACTTTCAAATAGTGCTTTTTTTTTTTGTAATATGTTTCCTACAGTCAAAATAATTTTGCAATAATTTCTACAGTTCTCCTGATTTCTGATGGCAAACAACAAAGCTGAATTATAATTAAAAGTGTTGATTATAATTTTCAATATATCATCATCATTATTTTCCAAAAGACAGATTTCATACTTAATCCTACAGCAGCTTTTTCAAGCAGCTTTTATTTCTTGCTTTTCCTTTAAACACTCATTACTACCCATCTTATAATAAATTCATTATTGGCAAAAAATGGAGAGTATTGTTTCACACACATATATCATAATGCTTTTTTGTTTGTTTTTTTTTAAAACATGATATTAGTAGTTTCAATTTTTCATGCTCTTTGTCTTTGAACTTGTGGCTCAGTAATACACATATTCTTATTGAGTATAGAAAATTCTGTTTTATGCCAGGTAAATAAAATGAATAGGATAATATCCTAGTTTTTTTACAATTGTTCATAACTATAAAATTTCAAAATTATTTTCCAGGTATAAATATTAATAAGAGACAGTAAAAATTCCTTAAGCTAGTGGAAAAAGTTAATTACGATGAAAGGAAGCACTGAAATATGTTGCCAAGATTTTTTTAAAAGATTTTAAACCTCATTGAAGAAATTTGTGTAATAAAAAACAAATTGTGTATGCAAAAATACTATGCTACCACTTAAATATATATATAAGACATTTATATAAAAACATTAATAATAAAAAGACTTATTAAACTTCCTTTATAGTTACCCAATAAAAAATTAAAATAAGAAAGATAAATATGACTTATATTTAAATACTTTGTGATATACATAAAGTAGATACAAAATTTTCTGTGATTTATGATTGTGGTATAATAGCTGACTTTGAGTTAAAGAAAGGAAAAAAGAACTTAACTCAAAGTAACTGAATGGAACATTTAAATATTCCAGCATGCTGAAATGTCACATAAATACTTGAGGAATTAATGATATCATTGTATAGTAAATGCAAAAAACATTATGGGTTTAATATTAACTAAAATAAACTATTTATCACTCTCTGAGATCATAAAGGAAACAATCTAAGCAAATTCCTAATGTCTATTTTACATTCATGATTATAATTGTTATTACCATAAATTTTCACATGGCATTTAACTCTAAATTTAAAGTCATAAAACATCACAGTCTTCCTTTTTGGGTAAATCATCAGTTGGGTTTATTTTGAAGAAGTCTGAGCATTTATATATATATATATATATATATACTGACATACATATATATTTTTTTTATATTTCCACTTATAACTGTCAATACATATTACAGTTTGTTTACCTTGGAACTCTTCTTCAGTCTGGGTAGCAATTACTGACTGAAGTCAATGTCTACTATTTAATAATGATTTGTATACTACTTATAATTATTCATGATCTCTTATGTAAATACATTCACATTGGGAGATTGAAATTTACCAAATTAAAAATGTTACTGACTAATAAAGGAATTCATTTTTTTAGTATTAATTATTAACCAAAGTTTTTATAGATTTCATTTAAAACATTAATGCTATTCTAAATATCATCTTTTAAATTGGCAAGAACAGCACAATCAATAGCATAGTAAATCAAAATGTTTCTAAGATGAAAATCTTGTGTTTACTTTTAATTAATTCAAATTAAAAATACTACTATCAAACCCATAACATATATTGGTGCTTGTTTTGTGAAGATATCTATAAATTATTTGAAATATCACTATAATAAAGAAATGGAAACAAATTTACAACTAGAATATATCATTATTTCAACCATTTCATATTTTCTTCTAGCAATAATAATACTCCATTTCACAATGCAAAAACTATATATTATGAATAAATTTCAATGAATAATATTTCAACATTATTTTAAATCTTTATGAATAGTTTAATCACATGGTAACCAAATTGATAAAAACAATATATAAATTGTATGTTTACTTTTGAAATTTCTGGCATTTATTTAACAACCAAAATCTTGTCCATAGTGCTTCTTGATTTATTAATCTGACTATTCATTTACATCTGAAAACAACTTCTTCACAAAATCCATAAAAGTACTTTTATTGTAGTGAATAACAATAATTATGTATAATCTTTTTTAATCTTTATATTTTTTATAAATTAGAACAAAAAAAAAAAACACAAGATAAATTTGCATAACTTCAAGAATCTAATACTTCTAAAAAATTCCAATAATTTTGAAACTAATATATCCACTATATTTTAAGTTTTCGCCAGGCAACTCCAGTTTTAAGATTACAAAAAGCAGTTTTAACATCATTAAGATGATATTTAAATTTAAATTAAAATGATTAGTATGATGGATATATCATTAAAATATAATATTCCAATCCATGTATCATTTTTCAAAAAAAGAAATAAAAAAAAATATTATGCCTGTTTGAAATATCCTTGTTATCATATCAAAGATGCCATTTATGAATTTAGTAGGATTATGTAATTTTTAGGACCATATGTTATTTTTAATGTTTTAAAAAAGATCTGAAATGAACTATGATTGGAAAATGATAATATAATCCATCAATTATTCTGTTGTTGAAGTTGTTTTTTTTTAATCTCTACATCAGCTTATGAATTCCACAATTATAATTCTGCCACACATTTCTTATTAATAAAATCACTAGTAATAGAATCATTATCAGAGAACCAGCCAGGAACCTCTTTTTTTAATGAAACAGATTGATATATCCATAGCACATTCTTTAAAAAAAATTGCATGCCTTGATAACATGACTATGTTAAATTTTTCAGTACTTATAGATGAGATATTTAGCATAATGAATGAATATTTGCTTTAAAAGAAGGAATATCAAATTTCCTATCAATATATGTGGAATAAGACATTTTAAAAATCAAACCATCATTTTAATCTTGGAGCATATAGATCTATGATATGTTTAATAATGTAAATGTATATAAGCCCATGTAACATTATGATATTATCTATCTACTTCTGAACTGTATTATGCTTCAATTAGTATAATGTTCATAATTTATTGTAATTGTGCATTAAATAGAATTTCTAGAAAATACAAAGTTGAAGCAGACGTTTAAAGATTTTTTTCATCTTCTTAAATTAATTTGACTTATGAAATTTTTTATTTACTTCTCTAAAATATTTTGCGTTTACATAATAATTTAATTTTATGTTAAATTGTAATAGCTAAATTACAATAGTAATTAATTTACAGAGTTTAAATAATATTTGTTAATCAAGTTTATGGGGAAAGGGGAGGGGAACAATATTTCATTAAGTAACAGTTAATTACTATACAAAGATATTTCAAAGGTCGTTCAACTAAAACAAAAGAAAAAAATGATCTAAATTATAATAATTTTCCAAAAAAATATAATTTTTTTTTTTTTAAAAAAATCAATTATCAAGTTTTAAAGAAAAAACGGAATTCTTATGTTTCTGCACACAAATACTCTACATGCATATAGATATGACTAATCTTGATTTTAAAATAATGTAACATGTCAATTTTATGCATGATTCACCTTAGCAATGTTGGATTTTAATTTACTTATAATAATCATTTGTTTTGTACAAGTAAATAAATCATTATTACACAAGCTTTTCAATTGATAGATAATAAAAATTTGTTATTTTTGATTTTTATTTTAACATCTAAGAAAGTTAGATAGCCTTTACTGATTAATATTAGTTAATTTTCTTTGCTATTAGCTGACTATGCCTAATAGAATCTGAAAATAAAATCAATTCAGATTTGAAATTCAGGCTATGAATATGACAGATAGATGCATTATTACAAATATAATGCGAAAAAGTTTTTGGCATTTTATATATTAATTAACAAATACAAATAATGTTGATGCTAAATACACATTTATTAACAATGTTATATATAAATGGTTTTGGTCTTTGTTGGATAGCAACCCCATTAATTAAAAGATCTTTTTTTGTATGTGGAAACTTTAACTTTGGCTGAAAATTATTGGAAATAATTAAATTGGTTCTGTGAACTCAAACAATCTGCTGTTATTGAATTTTTGCTCAACATATGGGATTGTCTAACACAAACACTTTGTTTAGATACAAAAATCACTATAAAAACATGACTACATCTATACTGAAAATGATGATTTTTAATAAATTATATAATAATTAGAAATCAGAAGACAAGAGAAGTTCATATAACACAAGTATTTATAAGCATAGATTATTGGATAGATATTGATTAGTACAAATCAAGATTAAAATGATAGTTACATTAAAAAATAGGTCTTATCTCACTCATATATTCACACTAAAATATCTAATATTCATGCTAAATTTGAACAAATATCAAATACTAAAATTGTTAATTTGAACTTCCAGGATTTGCATGTAAATGAGACATGAAATTATTTTTAGTGAGGTGTCATGACTACAATTAAATCTATTTTTTGATTTACTCAAATGAAGAACCATGGGTTTTTTTGATAATAATTCTATTATTATTGACATGATTTAGGAAGTATGATATTTTTTTGCTTGAGAGAATAATAAATTTAATGCAGAGAATAATAATAAAGATATTTGGAAAACAGAAGTTCAATAATTAACAAAAGGCTTTAAAATAATTGATGAGTTAAAATTGCAAAGGAGATATCACTTTAGATCTTTCTTGATGGGTTGAAAATAACATATCGACCTAAAAAAATAATATTACAATCCTATTTCATCCAGCAGTAGCACTGTATTATATGATGACAATATTTTGAACCGGTGGAAATAATATTTTGATTATCTTTTGAATAATGACAAAAGAATTGGGATGATGACTTTTAATGATTTATTTTATCTATTCATTTACATTTGTACAAAGATATAGTGAAGTCAAAATAGTTCTTTGTAATCTTAAAAAAAAAAAAATTGCAGGTGCTAATGAGATATCTAGAGAAATTTTAATCTATGATGCTGATACTTTAGCTTTAAAAATATTTGAATTTTTTTAAGGAATATACAGATTCATAAAGTTGTGCTGTCTGATTTTAAGAATATTTCTTTTGTTCCAATTTTTAAAAATGGAGAGAGTAGATAAGATTGTAGTAATTAGCATAGAAAAGCGCTATTACTAACTATAACAACAACAAAAAAAACTTTAAAGAATTTTGTTTAATAGATTCATTCCAGACATAGATGAATCATTTCCAGAGCCTTAATGTGATATACAGCTTTTATTTATTTGGTCAAGACATTTGTCTTAATTAATCAAACAGGCTTATAGCAATATTTGAAATTAATTGATTATCCACCAAAGTTTATTTGTATTTTACAATTTCTACTTGGTGGAATGAGAAGAAGTGTTATTACTACATATGAAAAATCTGAGACATTTTTGATTTTTAGAACTGTGAAATAATTTATAAGCAATCTAATAAATCAGGGATCAAAATGCAATATAGGCTTGATGGCAGAATTTTTAATTTGAACTGATTAAAACTAAAAACGTGAAGATGAAATCTAAATTTATAGTGTGCTGATGGTTCTGCTATTTTTTCTAGTTCAAAAAATGATTTACATAATGTACTCAATATTTGGAATGCAACAAGATTTTAGTATAGTAATTAATGCTAAAAAAAACTCTAAGATTTTTATCAGCCAATGATGAAAGAAAAATCTTTTACAATTTTTACTTTGGATAGTCATTAACTTAAGAATATAAGACATTTAGACATTTTTGTAACTTTTTAAGTAGAAAAGTGAACTTAGACATTGAAGTGCAATACAGACTTCAATAGGCATTTCATCACAGTGAAATGACTACTGCAACCAAATTAGCTGCATACAGAGCTGGTTATTTTATCTAATTTATTGTACGGAAGTAAACTTGGACATCCTGTTGGCACAATATAAAGGTATTAGAAAAGTTTCATTTAAAAAGACTTTGTGAATCTTTAAAAATATAATGACAAAATCACAAGATGAATTAATACTTTTTCAAATTTCTGAACATGATAATACACACTTTGTTAGTATAAAATCACATACATATTCATTGTACTGGGTATGTGAAACAAATGAACAATACAAAATTTTCTAAAAGAGTACTTTTAGCAAACTTAAGATGGTTTATATGGAAGAACTATATCTCATTTAAATTATCTCAAAAACATTCTAAATAAGTGAAATATTGACTGATTTCATTAAGAAGAAACTTATAAAAAAATACTAATAAACATGAAGAACAGAGATCGCTTCCTTGTGCCAGAGCATCTCTTTGTGGACACATGGGCACAGATTAGCATATCTGATGATGAGACAACATCTCAGATTGCTGCACTAAATAATATGATGACAATGCCACACAGATTGGCTGCAAAGCTTTGAACGTCTACAAAAAACTATTGTAATCAGCAAAATGTAGCTACCTGACACTTAATAAAAAAAAAAGATATGGTAAAAATAGAATATACTGGAGAAACACAGTGTCAAAATATATTTTTTTTAAAATTCTGTAGTAGTAGTTAAATAACAACATTTCAAAATACCAAATGAACAAAATAATGGGTCAGCACATTCTATATATGAACATATTTGTGTTTCACACATTGGTTTGTATAGTTATAACAAATCTCATCTTTGATAGATTATTATTATCATATCATTATTATTTATTATAATTGCTGCTGCTGCTGTTTTATGCCCAGCAAAGACAAATGTTTTTTCTGCTCTAAACTGTTTCATAAAAAAAAACAATAATTTATTCTTTATGGTGGCAATTGCCTTGGACAAAGATATTTGATTCTATGTTTTTAATGGGTCAAGTATCTTAAAATGTGTTATTATATTTTATATGAAAAACTTAATGGACGCCATCTGCATGAAAATTTAAATATGGATATGATGAGTGCAACAAAAAATATTATTAATCAATTAAATATTGCTTTCAATTGAAAATAATATAAAGAAATTTTTCCCATTGAATGTTTTACACTTGAAAAAAATATATCTATAATTTTTGATTAGAAATACTTTTATTTATTGGATTTGTGATCTTATCAGATTGTCTAAAATGGAGGAAACTATAATTTACTCTAGTATTATTTTTTCATAAGCAGCTCTTAGAAAATAGTAATTATGAGATTAGTTACGATAAAATATTGCCTATTCTAAAAAATTTAATCCCAAAAATTAATTAGCTAAGTGGAAGGATTAGCTCCAGAAAATATCTTATTGAAATCTATTATTTTTAAAGAAAAATATAAATTATTTTCAACTATGGAACTAATAAAACAACACTTGTTATTACATGTAAACAAAACTGCGCAGGCTAATTCAGAAATGAGAAGTTTAAACATTCTGCTTTTTAAAAACCAATTATTGGTAGAGATAAAGCTACTTCTCAGACATATTTGTTTAATATCTGATTAAAATAAAGGCATTAAAGAAGATATTCCAAGAAATGATTCATAATAAATGGTGGCATCAACAATGATGCTATTAAAAAGAATGTAAAGTAAAGAAGGAAATTAAAAGATCAAAGTTTCTTACTGTTTCAAATCTAAACAAACAAAATATGCATGTGAACAAAAATGTTGTAGCCTTAAATAGGAATAAAAATCTAATAATCTTAGAAACTAAATATAGCACTAATATGGATTTAAAAAATACTGACATTTGTGAAAATGATATAATTAAAGAGCTTATTTTAGTTGATTAATATAAAAAAAAGAATTTAAAAAAACTTAAATTATTACATAAAAATTTAAAATCTAGTAACAGGGATCAGTTGTTGTAATGACTTAAAAGCTATTAAACCAAAAGATACATTTATAAGACTATTTTTTGACACAAATGCATGTAAATACTTCAATAAATGATCTTTAAACTTACTGTCTGTTATTAATAAAAACTTTTATTTAAGATTCCATATATCTTTTAAACAATATTATGCTGATTAGAGATTTATACTTTAACTGGATCAGCAACTATTGAAAAAACAAAGATTCTTGATTGCATTCCTAATGATATACCAAACTAATGATTATATAAATTGTATATATCAGTAATGAGAGTGTTCTTATCAAATTTAATAAATTTTATCAGGCAATATTAATTGAAAAATATGATTTAACTATTTTAATAGAAACAAGGCTAAATATCTCTTAGGTGGTCCAATGTATTGACAGATGATATCAGAAAAGATCACTCACTTGATCTTGGATCAAGGATAAAGATTTTTTTATAGCATTAAAATAATACTTTATAGTGAGATTATTAACCAATGATATATTACTGATTCTGTTTGGGTTAAGTATCTGTATCACAAATTAGTAATGTATACATTTTTCCAAATATTGTATTAGATCAATTGCATTTAGCATTGGAAACTTTAAAGAATAAATTAATCTCTAATATAAATTATATATTATTAGTGGGAAATTTTAATGTTCCATCCATGTTTTTAACAGATAATAGTGATTATTCAGAATGTTATAGACTAAGAAGTTAAAGAGTCTTAAAATTTTTTAATATTTTAGGTTTGACTTAGTTTAATTTTGTATGTAATTAATTCATTAAAATATTTGATTTAATATTGATTAATTTTAAATGTTTAGATTGTAAAAAGGGATTATCATTAATCATTAAAGATTTGCATTATCCATGCTTAGAATTTTCTATAAATATATATATTTTTTAAACTATTATAGTTGAACAAACACATCAAAATTATTTAAAAAGCAATTATTTGAGTCTTTACTATTACATATTACATTTTATATGGAGAGATATTTGTTCCCCAAATAACATTGATAAAGCAGCATTAAATATTATGGATAGATGAATATCATTGACTCAATGTAAAAAAAGCTAGAATAAATTTTAACTTGTATTAATTATGAAGAGAAAAAGTAGATATCATAATTAAAATAACTATCAATATTTTATTCTATAAGTAACATTGTGATTATGATCACCCAGATCAAAAGCATTGCTCAGAAAATTATTAGTTAAATTGTAAAATAAAATCTAATCTTTTCTTAAGAAACAAATTAACCTCTACTTATAGAATTATAGGTAAAGAAAAGAATTAAACTTTGATAAAGTTATCAATATTTTAATGGAATGATTTTTTTTAGATGTGAAGGTCATTATTTTTATATTGATGGTCAGTAATCAAGAATTAGGCATGATCCAAAGTACTTTTGGTCTTATATTAGGGTTATATTAAATTTATTAAGAGCTCAAGATTTTACAAAACCATTTTGTGTATTCAAACTAAGAATTTTCAGCTGCAAATGATGAAACTAAAGCTGTTTCTGATATTAGTTATTACAGATTTACAGATATTCAACAAAATGAAATATCAAATGATGGAATAATCAGCTTTACTAAAGATGTAAAGGATAGTAAATCTATTTCTGTTAATGATATTCCTACTTTTATTATTAAAAGGTCTTCTGGGTTTATTGCTCCTGTATTGTCTATATATTCATATAGTTAATACAAAAAGTTTTTTTTTTAATGTATAAAGTATCTAAAGTTATTTCAATTTAGAATGGCTGTAACAGCAATCCAAAAAATTACAGGCAATATCATAATTATGCAGTTTTTTTTTAAAAACTGCATATAATAGTTTAAAAATGTACATCCAGTTTTTGCATGGATTTTTTCCCCCAAAATAAACAGTAAAAACAAATTTTATAATAATATATGATTGTATAGCTAATGCTATGAATGATCACAAAGTCAAGATATAATAATACTTTGATCTCAGTAAAGCTTTTGATCTGGTGAATCACAATATTTTATCATTAGAATTGGATAGTCTAGATTTTTCTTCTTTTTTTACAATGATTTAAATCCTACATAATTAAATTTACAAATTGTGTTTTTTTACAGTTTTAAAAAAAATATGAGATATAATTTTATAAAATTGAAGTCTTTAAAAGAAACATTCTTGGTCCTGTTTTATTTTCTTTATATACTTATAATATACAACACATTGTTAACAATTATGACATATTACAATTTGCTAAGGATATAAAATTATTTTTTAGGATTGATAATTTGCCTAACTAAAATTAAAAAACTCAATAAATAACTATATGATATGGCATAAAATAAATCAAGTGATTGTTAATATTATGAATCATTCATTATCTCATTTAGTAATGGAACTTTATTCATATTATTTTAATGTTATGTTAATAATGCTATTATTACTAGGAAAGGTTAAATAAAAGACTTAGGAGGCTGATTTAGTAGTAATGGTTTACTCTAAACCACACATCAAAGTCTTTTTTTTTTAAAATGCTGAGAATTATTGGAATCATAGCTAGATCAAAAAGGTTTTATATAAGCATTCATGTATTTATTTATTTTACACAATGCTTGTAGCAATAATTAGTTATTGTTCTGTTGTTTGGAATTATGATACAAAATATTACAAGCATAAATTGCAGAATGTAAGAAAAGGTTTTTTTAGATGCATAGATGTAAATTACTTATATGCAGTAAAATTTTTCTTATGAAAAAAGAATGTTGAATGATATGTTTCTAAGAAAAATTGTTTTAGGTAAAATAGATGGACCAGAACTTACTGATAATATAATTTATAAAATTTATAATATATAAAAAAAATAATCATTAATTTTATTTTAAAAATACAATCATAATTGTTATAAAAACTCAGATATGATTAAAATACCTATATTGTAGAATTAGCTACTTTGATATTTTCAATTTGAATTTTCCTGATTTCTTAAGTCACTGTAAATTAATACTTCATTTGTAAAAGCTGTACTATACACCTGGGTCTCATTTTATGCAATAGATGTTCCACAGAAAACCCACTTTAAAAAAAATCACATAAAAATAGACTTAACTTACCTTGAAAAATGGGGGATAGGGTCTGTAATTTTCAGAATTCGCATAAAAGCAAAGCAACAAGGAAAAATTACTTTAAAATTCACATTAAAAAAATAAGCAAATAAATTATGACTAATAAAAAATTTCAAATATTTGAAAAGAATTAATACAAGACAAACTTTTTTTATGTTTTTTATTAACTACAGTATTTAATTTTACATTTTTCATACATATTTTAATCATTACCACTAGCGTTCGTTTGTAAACTAGTAAGAAATCAGATTCGATGTGATGTGATGTATTGTGGCTTCTCCTTAAATGAAGTCAAGAATCTCTCAGCAATTATGCCCAGAGAAACCTGTTAGCCATTTTATTTTTATTCATGATGTGATGTACAACTAGTGCCACTTTCAGTCTTATGCTGTGTTAATCGTTTTCTGTTTCTATATTTAAAAAATGAGATCGCAATCAAAACAAAAAGATTATAGATTATCATTAGAAAGATTATTTTCAGTTTATAAAATCTTCGTTTTTTATTTTAAAAATCTAACAGATTATTTATTTCTGTTATATATAACAAAATACAATTTAAAAGTTTAAAATTTTTGATTATTTATTGTGATATTTTTATATGTAAGTATAATCTATTATTGTTATTTACTCGTTAGTATAAGTAGGTTATTTACATAGAAGCTAAGATTCTAAATACAACTTCAGACCATATTCATGTTAGCTGCTAATATAACATTATATTTTTGGGGGAAAAAAGTATTTCAAGTCAAAATAAGTAATTAATAATTTAAATTTCTTGATATCTAATAAATATAGTGAAATATGAAAGATTAAGGAGAAACATGAATTGCATAACTTCAAAATCACATTAAAATAATCCGCATAAAATGAGACCCAAGTGTATTTAATTTTTACAAATCTGATTAATAAATTGAATTATTATTATCATCATCATTATCACCATCATGTAATTTTGCTCTTGGAATTGAAATGATCATATTTATTTGTGACTGAATAGTGCTGCTGATATATATATATATATATATATATATATATATATATATATATATATATATATATATATATATATATATATATAACATAGTTAAAATAGTGAAGAATCTTTTGATATGTTATAAAACAGTAGCAAATTAAAACAAATATTTCAGTGATAATACAATACTAAATAGTTTAAAATCTTATTTTATTAATAGTTAATAAGACTTTTAATTATATTTATTTACTTTAAAATATTTATTTATCTAAACAATTTAATACTTGGTTTATATGTAATTATCTTGATAATCTATCATTTTTAATACTAATATAAAATGCCAAAAGACTATTTTATTGGAATTAATTGAATCAGTTATCTTGCTTCAATTAAATAGAATAAAATATATACAAATCTGTTTTGGCACTTTATATTAATATATATATATTATGCCCTTTTTATTGGGACACCCCATCATAAAAATAAATTGGGAAAAAAATGTATTATATATATAATTTTAAATTTTATAAAATAAAATTAAAAATAATAATAATAATAATAATAATAATAATAATAATAATAATAATAATAATAATAATAATAATAATAATAATAATAATAATAATAATAATAATAATAATAATAATAATAATAATAATAATAATAATAATAATAATAATAATATTTACTTATTAAATTGTGAAAGATAGTGTTTTAATTACCTTAAAATTTGAACTTGGACTTAAATAATTTAAACTAGTATAAAAGTTAAATTTTGTTATGATATTTATTTTAAAAGGTATCTAAATGATAAAATAAAATAAAAAAACCTATAAGTTAATAATATTTCATAATAAAGAATCATTTGACAGTAATTAAAATGATAAAGGAATTCAAGCCTAATTTGATAAAGGTAAATGTGCATCATATAGAAGAATAATTATATCTGTGCACATTTGGGATTATTTACCAATAACTGTTTCTGGTAAAATCATAAGTTAATTTCTAACACAAATGATTAATCTTCATTTTCTGAATTTTGTGATTAAAGGTTCATAGGATTAATTTTGAATTTAATTTGTATAAACAAAATATAATGAAAATTATTTAAATTGTATTTTATTCAATTCATAAAAAATATTGTTGTTTTTTTTATTACTAAAAATATTTTAAAAGATAGTATTTGTTTTTAAAAATAGTTCAGCTAAAAGCAAGTCATTAAATATTCAGAAACAAAGGAGGGAAATTAACCAATGAGAATACACAATTTGAAGTACATGAGCAAGCAGACGATATTTTGTTTCTTGGAGGAAAGAAATCAGTTACAGATCAGAAAAATATAAAATAAGTAACTGAGTTTTATTTTGTTGAAAAAAAATTTGTTGAAGTTTTTAAACTTTATTATTATTATTTTTTTAAAAAACAAATAATTAAGGATGATTAATTTAAGGATTTTAAATTTTATAGTAATAAGTTTCTAGTAAAACGAATGGCTAAAACAAAGGAAATATCTGCTGGCTAAAAACAGCCATCAATAAATTCACTGAAGTATTCTAAAATTATTATATTAAGAAAATAATAAACCAATGGAAAGAAAAATATATATATGTGTACCAATGTTTTATCAAGAAATATTGAAACAGGAGAAATGAACTGGAAGTAATATATTAATATATAATTGTAGAATTAAGCAAGGTCAAATATGTAGGCTTTTTAAATGTCATCATATTTATGAAAGACTAAAATGGAATTGATACATGAATAATAGAAAAATCAGTTGCGACAAAGCTAAAGATATGATTATCAAGATAAATTAAGTTAAAAATAAATCTGAATGGAAATATTGGTGTTTTAAAAAATGTAGTTAATATTCAAATGCAAGTTATGAAAGTTTCTTTGAATGAAAATTTTTCAAGTAAAAAAAAAAAGAAAAAATTTAAACAGATTCTCATCAGTGAACCTAACTTTTGAAGTATAAGGAAAATTTTTATGATAAACTATAGATAGGGTTCAATGGAAACGGAAAATTCTGACTAAGGATTATATTTACAGAGAAAAAATTATAGTGGTTTACTGGGAGATTGAAATATTTAATTATTAGTACTGTCAATGGAAAAAAATCAATATATAAAAGAAGAAAAAAGTAAAAGAAATCATGATCAGTGACATTAGCCTCCACAAGAATCCAAACTATGTTGAAAATAATTACATTTTTATTATGTTTAAAAAGATGATGAAATCTGTGATGTGAATATTACTAAGGAATACATTCAAAATAATATGAAGATCAGTATTATCAATGTGAAATAGAGCTAAATAAAATGTATCACATAGGTGAAAAATAACCTGTGATCTTGGAAAAAAACTAACAATATAAACCTGGTGGATAACATGAAAGTGTTAAAAGTTCCAAAATTTTACTAGTGTTCAGATAAATATAAAAGGAGGAAAAGGGATAAGAAGATTAGTATGTGACAAGTAGGAAGCATGAAAATGGAGAAGAACAATTGAGATATTATTAATAAAATTTATGTATTTTTTTTTATAAACTTGTATGTTCAAAAGAAAAGAAAACGGATAAAGTAATATTTGTATATATAGTTAAGTTCATGTTTTAAAATAATAATTAATATAAGGGATGGATAAATCAAGAGATAGGGAAATCAATAATTAACATAATTTGTTTATCTATGCTATTAATTGTATAAAGTTTTATTTGGTTGAGTGTTACTAAACTAGTAAGATAAAGATCTGTATGTTATGAGTTAGTAAATTACATACAAAAAAAATAGTAGAGAAAGATATTAGAAAAAGGGGGGGGTGTATCTGTGTTCCAGTATAGTATTAAATAACAAATGGTGATATTTAAAATTTGATCTGATGTTGAATTATTAATCTTGTAATGCAGGCATAAGACAAATAGAAATTTGAAATCGGAAACTATGACTTAAATTATTAGATAAAATTGGGATAAATATTTTTTATTCAATGCAGATAGCACTAGAGAGTGGCTTATATACACTCAGCAAATATTCTGAATAGCAAATAAAGATTATTGGAGGAAGAGATAAATATTCAAATTGGATATGACAAAGGATAAAAGGTATTTATTGTAATTTTATGATATCGTTAAGTGATAAACCTATAACAAAATTAAGTATGGTAAAGGGAGAGATCTAATGGCTAATATAAAATAAACACAGATAAAATGTAATCGGTCCTAATATTATAATAAAATTATTTTACTTAAGACTAAAATATCAATCCATGTTTTTTTTTTAATTTTTCTTGTTTCATTTCAATCTATGAAGTGCAATTAATGAAAAAGGGGTGTTTATTAAAAGAGGATGATTGTTTAAAACATATTATTTGATAGTACAAGTAACAAAATTCAATATTGCATAATATTTTATTGTATTATCAAGAAATTTTATTTTGAATAGCTCATTGTAAGCAAGATGAATATAAATGTTTAATTCTTTTGAGTATCTTATTATATTATATTGTTGTATAAATTTTTTGTTTTATGTTCATTTATTTATTAATTCTATTGCATTATTAAACTTTGTACATAAGATGTTATTAAAATTAATGTTTTAAAGTTACATTAAGTGTCTAAAGTTGCATTTCTTTTCTGGGGAATCATCATCACTACACCATCATCAGAGAGTATTAATTATCATATGCATATTAACCAAAAATATGATTTTAAATTTTGAAGAAAAATTGATCCAGTATAATATATAGTATTACAATTATTTAGGTAAATATTTATTAAATTGAATATTAAATTATTGCAAACTGCTTTGATCACATCATTCATTGTTCAAATACATTTCAAATGTAGTAAAGTATATTTATTGTTAAAAAATCATATTAGGAATTAATTTTTATTTAAAATTCGACATGATGATTACAGTTTAAATAAAAAATAGTGATTTATTATTTAATAATAGAGACCACAAAATAAAATAGTGATATAGTTGTAAATATAGAAAAATGTTATGAGTCATCTTTAAAATGTCACACTACCTATAGAGTTAAGTAAAATCCATCTTGATATTTTATAGGTGATATAAATAGTTAACTAAAATCAATTATAATCCTGAGATCTCCTTAGAATAATATTGTTATTATAGTTATTCTTAATGATAGTGTTATAAAAGTAATAATAATAAAAGATTACCAGACAATAAAATTAAATCTAAATGTCACAATTATAGATGTTTTATTCTATTTATTTAAGCATTATTGTTAGTCATGAGAGTACATGTATTTGGATACTGAATAAGGAGGAGTGTCTAGGTATTCTTATGCCATTGGTTAAATACTTTAGTGTTTATTTAATGTTAAAGGGTATGTAATCTTGTTAATAGGATAAGTGAATCTCACAAATGTTAATATTGACTAAATATAGTTCAAAAAATGGTAAGAGTATTAAATGGTACCCAGATAAAATCATAGTATATCCTAATGTAGGGACTTAGCATATCTTCTAGGGGTCATCCTCCTATTGGCATGGTACAATATAAAGTTATTAATAGCTTACTAGAGCTACATACACGCATAACACTACCACTATATTTTAATATAAAATTAATTGTAGTAAATCATTGAAATATGCTATTGTATTTAATACAATATTTTTAAAAACAAAGCTTGTTACCTTAATTAAATAATATAATAAGTTTATTTAACTTGAAAATGTTTAAAATATAATAACAATTTGACATAGCTATTGCAACCTTTATCTTTAATATAAAGCATTAAAATCAGTAGTCTCTAAAATTAACAACATAATACCTTTCCTTAATCAGAATTTTTAAATAAGTGAATTTTATTTTTTATTCATGAATGCATGCATCTACAAAATGATGTATTACTATTATTATACAAGATGGACCAAAAATTACTTTATTAAAATCTTATTCAAAAATATTAGTCATAATGTATTGAGCACTCATATTTCATTAATTATTTTGGTTAATATAATTAATTAAAAAACATTTCAAAATAAATTTTTTAAAAAGCAATAATATTATGGTAAAATAACTACAAGCAAGGGTGTGTTCCACAATGTTTTATTAACCTTTATATATATATATATATATATATATATATGTCAAAGCTTTGACTGGGAAATGAACCCGGGCCAGCTGCTTGGAAGGCAGCTACGCTAACCATTAGGCCACCAATGCTTGATAATATATTAATTATATTGAATTTGATTTACATGAATATATTGTACCGTTTTTAGGTAATCTTTGGATTTTATATAATTTTAATGTATTCTATTTACAAGCAAATCAAGTCATGTTTTCTTTTCTTAATTCGATAAAAAATAAGTATTAGAAAAACTTAACTACTCCTAAGCATGTGGCATATATATAATGTCAGAATGAACTATGATGAGTAGCAGTTTTTTTTATTTTTTTTTTATTTCTGGGCATTGGTGCTTAATGGACAATGTCCGCAAAGCACCTGCCACATAGTCAATTAATGGAGACTCAAATGTCCCAATTCTTGCATCAGCTTCAATTTATAGATATTTATTACTTAAACAAGTGCATTGGCATTTATAAATGTAGAACTCTAAAAGGAAGATTGCTATCTGGAAATTAATACATAAATTTAATAAATAAATAAATAAGCTAAGATTAAAATTACAAATTCATTTATTAATTCTATCCTATGTCAGATTATTAGCATTAACATATAACACACACTTATATAAAGTATTCTTACAAATAACTCATTAATATCTAAAAGGTATAAATAACCATATTAATCTTGAATATTAACTTGATTCTAAAGTCCTTCTTAATACTAAATACTAACTCAGTTTGTGTATTAAGAGTTCGTCTATTTAGTTAAAATTAAAAAAATTAATATACAGTTTTTATTTATCTTATCAGAACTTTCAGTGGATATTTACTAGTACTAGATGTAAGTATACCATGACCATAGCTTTATTTCTGTGAGATCCATTTGGTACAGTTGAGGTAGATTTTTTTATTAGCTTATTCCAGGTCTGATCCTTAAGTAGGATCAGTGTCAAGATTAAAGCATTCTATTGACTTCAGGTGAGAAAGGAAGCATCAGCAACCATACCCATTTAGCAACACATTTGATTAAGATCAAACCATAGATAATGACAAGCACACAGCAATACATTTTCCTATGGTTTCTATGATGGATATGCACTTTCTTTCTTCAGGATCCACCAACAATTTTATTCAGCAACAAAAAAACCTGTTATTTCTGAAACAGCATAAGAATAAAATAAGAATGAAAATAAGATGACTCTCTGTGAATTGCCTTTTATTTTATATCCAAAAGTTCGAGTCCACTATGCAAGCCCTGTTTACATCTTTTTTTTTTTATGTTGTCCAGATTTAACTTCCCACAAGTTTATTTCTTTTATAGCATTAATTTTCACATTTTTTATATTTATCAAATTCATCTTGACAATCAGTTTTGATACATTTAGAATGTTTGTGCAATTTCTGTATATATTATATATGCTGTAAATTTTAAATAAATGGAAATGTTATTCTAAAATAAATTTTTTTAAGTAAAATATTTACAACTTTTCTAGACATCATAAAGAAATATCATAATATTATTAAATAATATTAAGCTCAGTATTTAAATTGTCAAATATACTTATAACTGGAAAAAAACACATTGACAGTTATGCTATTCTTGTAATTTTTAAAATCACATATTAAGGACATATTGCTAAAAATGCAGGCTCATACAGTTTAAAGTGATTCCATTGTAATGAAAAATTATTAAAAAAAACTATTGTGTAAAATGCTTCTGTAAAATATTATATATAATAAAATGAAGCTCAGTTAATCTTAACATTTGGTAATATTAAAACTAATTATATAAGTAAATAGTATTAATCTGTAGCCAGCTTGCAGTTTACCTTACTCAAGTGAATTACAACTAACTTCATCAAATGAGAAAAATGAATTAAATGGTGTTATTTTAATTCACATATGGTGTGTAGCAAAAATCTAAATAAAATTTGCTCACAGACACATTGAGTAAATTATGAGACTCCTCCCATAATAAACAGACTAATAAATAATTCCAAGGACAAGCTTCATAATGATTAAACTCCATACACTGTATATAAAATTTCATGATCCCAGGCAGAATGCAGCACTATCTACTATGGTGAATCATGTGCATGCCTCTCTACAAGGATCTCTCAACACAAATAATTCTACAAGAGCCACAAATAATCCTGAACATAAGTCTATTTTTTAACACAATGTGCCATATATTCAAGCTCATAGCCTCCAACATTATATTTATTAAGTGCAATGACTCCAGGTAGGAAGGAATTCTATTTCCCCCTGTCAAAGAAATGGGCAATATTATTTACATATACTTACATAAATTTACTGTATATATATATATATATATATATATATATATATATAACTTGCATTTTTGTTTATCATATATATATATATATATATGTATATATATATGCACCCAATCATGCAAATAAGCTTCAGTAAATATGCATTCATTAATAGTTAATAGCTTTTCTTAGGATAGTGCTTAAGTGCAGATATTTCTAAATATAAGTAGTCCTCCTTTGTAACAATATGCTTTGACCTGAAGTTAAAAGCAATGCTAGATGTTTTTCTTAAAATATATTGATTTGATGATGGATGATATATCTTTTTTTTTTTGATTAGTTTTTCTTAATGATTAATTTTAATTATAAAAAAATTAGACATGAAAGAAAAGTAATATAAAACTACATTTTCCTCCTAACTTTAAATTTATAAAATTTATACTTAAACATTAACATTACTAGTCTTTACATACATTGATTATTATGCAAATAAGTTTTTTATGTTATAACAAAAAAAAATTTCATAATGTTCAATTTTTACCAATATATTAATTTCAACAATATTTAATTACCACAAAATGGGTTCAAAATATTTATTAAGAATAAATAAATAATAAAAGCTTTTATATTCATTAAGAATTGATCTCTATTTAAAGTCCTGTATACATCTTTTGTTTGCTTTATACCTCAATGAATCTTGACTGTAAATATTATTAGGATTGTATATTTTAATCACGAAGTTTTCATTTTATAACATAATAGTTTATAACTTTGGATTACTATTCAAAGTTAGTAATAATAATTTCAAAATCAGTCTATCCCTTTCTGCTTACTTAATAATTGTAGTTGATTATTTTTCATTTTATCCTCGAATTAATGTGGTTTCTAAAATGAGTTATTATCTCTAGTTAAGACACATTCTATATTTAAGTTTTTTATTCCATGATTTTATTTTTCCAATTTCCTTACCCTTTTTCAACTTGGCAAATGATATAACTTTGCTATTCTACATTTTGTCTAATTAGTAGCTCATATAACACTGCTCACTTAATTATTTATAAAATTACAGTTTGTTTAAGTATATATCTGGATATGTAATATTTCTTTGCCAAATCAAGAAGCTTTATTATAATCATTGCTTAAAATCAATGGCATTAAGTGGCATTATGACTTCTATGATTGATTTGTAGCTAAGCTGCCTCCAACTATTCTCTAAAAAAAAAAAAAAAACTAACTGAAACAAAGTCATAAAATTATAGTTTTTTTTAAAAAGTATCTATTAATTCTTCCCATTGCTCACAATTTAGAGTTAAAAAAGATATCACTATTGCCATCACAAAATGTTTTGCAAATGATGGATCTGTTTTAGTCAGACAAAATTATGGGAGAGACTTGAAATTTTTGGAATTGCTAGATATTATTTTAATCTTAAATAAATTAATACTTTTAAAATAATATTTATAATAAACTCAGGACAGTTTCTATTTTTTTTTTCAGTTATGAATGAAAATGACAACCGAGAAAAACAAAGTAGAAATTATATTGAGTTTATTGTATATATTATTTTAAAAGTATTAATTTATTAAAGATTAAAATAATATCTAGTAATTGCAGAAATTTCAAATCTCTCTCATAATTTTGTCTAACTATATCAAATAATTATTGGCAAAATATCTTAGGATGACAGTAGTGATAACTTTTCAACTCTACAAGAAGAAACCAAAAAGAAAACATTTATAAATAAACTTTAATCATTACATTTTTTTTACATTTTTTCTTAAATAAAAAAAACTAATAAGTTTTTATTAATTTATTTATTTTTATATTTAGAAACATATTTTTATAGTTATAAAATTAAATCTATTTATAGTATGTATTTTAAATGTGTGCAATTTATATATCTGTAATATTTTGTAAGGAACTACTCTTTACATGTGTACTAAAATTATCAATTATTGTTTTAAAATCATAGATAGTTTACCTATGGTTGGAGCTTAATCTTTAAATAAACCAACAATTATTGAACATGCCTAAAATATGATTTGAACTTATTATGAATTTGTACAAGTAATATACTGATTTAAAAGTCAGGCTCATGTTCAAACCCTAATTTAGACAATGGCACAAACTCTAATTACAGGCAGAACCACCTATGATTTTAAAACAATTATGACAAGAGAATGCATGTCAATTTTAATGCAAATGTGAAGAGTAGTTGTTTCCACAATATTACATTATAATTATTTATATAATTTTTTTATTTAGTAAGTTTTTATTATTCATAAAATACAGATGTCTATAAAACTTAATGAAATATATTGTTTAACAACAATAATCATATGGTTAGTTGTTTGAGAGGTCATACGTATATATATACTGTTGGGTTGACTTAAAATTGTTCCAAGAATCTTTAATTCCTGTGTTCACTATTCTACAACTGGCACAGGAAAAATAATTGTATGTTTAGTTGCTCAAAAAGTCATGTGACATTCAAGCACTCAAATGACAATTGAAGTTAAACAATTCTCTTTAAGCGATTGAACTGAAATTTAATATTTAGATGAAAATTGGTCTAGAAACTTTTAGTTCTCAAATCTACCATTTTAGCATTGTTCTAAACTGCACAGAACATTGTTTTGTTAGCTATAATAATTAAATCTTTATTATTTATATATTAAAGTATAATAGTTTATAATAAATATTAGCAATAGTAATTAAAATTTCTAACTTGTACTGGAACTTCACTCAGTTTGCCCCAACCCCACCCCCATATCATATAACATCTTTATTTATCTAACTCTCTATTAGTCTTATTTGATTTGGGTAATCAAAGTCTACATTGTAATTTACATTTAATGATATTATGGAAAATCTAATGATTTAATAAAATTATGGAACCTATAATAATAAAAATTTATTGGCAAAGGTGTATATGTAAGCATTAAAATAAACACTCAGACTAGCTGTAGCCCATCAAAAAATGGAATAGAAATTTGATATTATTGCCATTAATACTATTTAAAGTAGATATTCAAATAAAAGGAAAAAAATTAAAGCTAAAACAAAAGAAATTTATTTAAAATATGAAATTTCAATTTAGATGTTTAAATTCAATGAAACCTTCCATGTTACCTGACTAATGGCAAATAAATAAATCTAAACAATAGGATGTTAATTTGCAATTGTTGTGTCTGAATACAATTTGGTTTAGGATTTCAATATTTAGAATTACACATTAAACTTTAATTTTTGTTTATATTCATATGCATGACAATTATTAATAAGATATTTATTTTTTTAAATATAAAATATTGATATGTACAAGATGAGTGTATACATATTTAAATTGTTTTGGATTAGGTAAAGAGTAATAAAAAAGTGCAATTTAATAATACCAATGTGAATTATTTATTACATACATATGCAATGTATATGTAAAATTATGTATAGTGTTATTAAAAATAAATACATCGTGCATATATGCATATTATATACGTATTTTGAATCAAGTTGTTTACATATTTATATAAAAACACATATATATGTAATGAAACAACTTGATGTAAAGAATGTTATTTTTATATCTTTATATAAACGTATATAGATATATAATCAAAAAACTTGATAAAATATATATAAGATGTATGTATGTACGTATGTATACATCTATATAATCAATGCAAAAACAAATCACACATAAATAACTCATTTGCGTAAAAGCATACGTAACATATTGTTTTATCAAAACTATAATATTCACCTGCTCGATATCTCTTGTCATATGCTACACATCACCTCATATAGTTAAGCTTGATTGAAGCAAACTGGAACATGTAGGATAGAAAAGATTTAAAAACCAGAATGCTTCTAGCTTGGCTATAAAATATTGTATTTTGGTTCAATGACTTTCACTTTTTTCGATTTTAATTGGTTGATAAACTTAACACTTTTTCCTGAATCCTGCAGCTATTAATTTTAATATTAATCACAAATATAAAGCTAACAATATCAGTTTTAAATCTTAAATTGGTGAGTTTCTTTCTATTTAGTAGTACACAGTCTATTATCTTAAAATAATATTTTTTCTAAGAATATAGTGATAATCTCAGCTCATCAGGTCAACTTCTCACTTCCCTAAAACTAAAAGAAACCTTGAACGCGCATAATTAAAATAATATGCATTTTTAAAATAACGTTCTAAAATCATAAGGAACTGGTAAAACATTATAAATGGTCTGAATTTAGAAAAAAATATTACTTTATCGCATAAATTATGCAAATAGCTTTTTAATTAACCTAATATACATATATATTAACAATTAAAAAATAGTAAGTAAAAAATATTCAGAATATATCAGGCAAATATTTCATTATAATGGACATTTTTCATAAGATCATCATCATTATTATTACTACCAACTAATAAAAAAGTTTTTTTATTCTATCCTCTCTTCAATTTAATCGTTTAACAACTTTTATTTTTTAATAATTTTTTAATTTATTTTTTATTTTTTATGGCTTAAGTAAAACAGACTTTGAATCACTCAGTACAGACAGATTTTTTACCCTCCCCCCCCAAAAAAAAAGAACAGAAAAAAAAGATTTATCAATTGTCAAACAGTGAAAAATTTATAAATTTCTTTGCTCTCTTGAATAATAGTGGTTATTCAGACTGGAGGCAGATAGATATGCTGGCCTCTACATCACAATGGTTTGCATGTTTATTTATTAATATATAAATATATTTATATTTGTTAAATGTTTGTTATATGTAGTTTAATTAAAGTATAAAAGTATTTTTTTTTTGTTTTGAATAATCATTTTATTATTTAATTATGACAAGACGATAATCTTCTGTCTTTCAAATTTATTCACTAACTCTTCATTTCCAATTTACACAATTATTTCATAAATAAAATAATAATTATAATAAAATTATTAATAAAATATGAATAAAAACCAACATAGAATATGTATAGCTCTCATAATATTAGTAATAAAAAAAAAAAAAACTTCGATAATACAATAAAAAAAAGTAAAATATTTTAGCATAATGAAATTCTTTTAATCATTGAGGTCTTTTATTTATATAGATAACAGAAAAGTTTTGCAACAGTTTCTTTGATAACTCAGTAAGCTTACTTTTATTTGAGATATATTTATATATCACTATCTGTAATGCCTTGCAAACTTTAGTACTGTGACAGAATGTCAGATCTGGAAGTGTAAAGTTCTCAGGTAGATTCTATTTCTGGCTCTTATGGTGTTTGAATTTTCTATAAATTCCTGAGTAATAAAGCTATTCAATTATTTCTTTTCTTTTTTAATTTGTAACTCTTTGTTTATCCTATGCTTCACTTGTTTTCAATCTCAGGATGAAATTCTTAGATACTAATCTTTTCTTTTGTTGGTAGGCTTTAAAACTGCAGGCAATGAGTAAACATTATCACAATTCCTGCACTTGCTAAAACTTCCTTTCACAGTTAGATGAGTTCAGGCTACAGCTGGTGCACTTCTGTAGTTTTAACACATAGCTATGATAGTTTCCATCCTCCAGAAATTTATTATTAGGGCTGTATTTAGGTTAATACTAAAAATTATTTTTTACAACCTAATTCTTTTGAAAGTAAATGACTGGAATTGATTGAATTATTGTAATGAGAGGCCAGTATTATAACTCAGAATTGACAGAACTACTAGTTTTTATGCACATTTTAACTCTCATTTAATGTCTTTTTATCTTTTCTATATACAGCTATGTCAATGCATGATGAGAACATAAATTCTCATCACACTAGCTCTAATTTCTTTTTCTGTTTTTTGTAGTTTTATTTCCTTGTTTTTCCTTTATTTTAATCCAATAATTATCATTAATCAACTGTTTTCAATATCTGATCACTAAATTTAATTTTAATTAAACCATCAAATGGATTTACAGAGAGAAAAAAAATTATAATTACAAAAATTCATTCCAGATTAATAGAAACTTACTATAGTTTTATTCCTCTTTGATTATTTATAACTATTACTTACATATTCATAGTCTCCTTTCTTTTCTCTACAAAAAATATAAGTAATTTCTTTTTAATTTCCTCCTAAGTTAATATTTTAAAAATCAGAGAATTTGACTTTAAAATAAATTAACTTTCATCATTGTATTTAAAAAATTTATATACGTATATATTATTTACATGTTCTGGTTTAAAAAATATATAAATTACTTTTCCTTTTTTTATTATTACTACATTTTAGTTTTTGCTGTTATTAACGGTAATCTGTATTTTTATTGGGGATAAGCTTAACTTAAAGTTAGAATGATACTGTGCTTACTAAATTTATATAATTATTATATATATATTCTAAACATCAAACCCAATTACATAAATATAATTTGAATTTCATTTCAAGTCATTATTCTTTTTTTAAAAAAAAAAAAATACAGTGATTATAATACAGGGAATATCTCAAAAAATAAAAAAAATGAATGTAAAATATAAGAATTAAAATTTTATTAATTCACTTTATTTATTGTGGGGCTATCTACTGAAAGCTTTAATAATCAATTGACCCCAGATAATAGTGCCACATCCAAATTTTTAAATAATATCCTGATTATTAGCTTTCTGCATTGAGGAGTATGGGTTAGATACTACTATCTATAGTTCACAGTTAGTGAAACTTACAAAAGATAACTCTGGAATAGATCAGACAGAAACAATTATTATTACTAATATAAAAGTTGAAAAGAACCTGAGAGAGAGACATGTAATAATTTATTTGTTACAAAAAATATGATAATAATTCAATAATATATTAGCACTTATTTTCAAATTGAAAATTTGAGTACCTAGCCTTCAAAATATATGCACATACAACACTAGATGATACCACTGATTGTGCCTCTAGCTATTAATTAAGAGCAATATATAATAACAAAAGACTAATGCTGAATATAATATCTTTAGCATTATGAAAATAAATATTAATTCCCATAATTAATTATATGACAGATTCCTCAAAATGATGAAAATTGTGTTATATAGCAATCAAATTCTGCATTTATAGTTAATGCAATGATAATTATTTGATCAGCCATCCTAGGATATTTATTTTCCATGAAAGAATCTTAGGCTTAACTATCAAAAAATTCATATACATATATATGGAGTGGATAGTGGAAATATAAATAGATAAAATTTTTCTTCTTCAGCATTACTCTAGACAAAAACAATGGAAAAACAATAATTACATTCTAGATTGGTAGAACTAAATACAAAAGTTGTTTAATAGACTCACAGCTATTTTAAAAATTTCCAAATTTACACAAATTTAAAGATTAAATCATGAATAAGTCAGGCTAATGTAGTAACAATTACAAACTATAAAGTCTTTAATACTGAAAAAAAAATGTTGATTTGTTCTTACTTTTTTTAACCTTATAAGTTAGCATATATATTTAGGGAAATTATTGCTATTTATTGAATATATACAGAAAGCAAATATATATTTTTTTTCCATATGTCATAGCATTGGCCGGGACGCGAACCCACACCCGTCTGCAACCAACTACTTGCTTGCAATGCGGGTGCGATGACCTCTTGGCTAACAACGCTTGACAGAAAGCAAATATTTGTATACTCTTATTGCTATTTATGTAAATATGTGTATAATTTCTTTTGAACAATTGCAAACACTAAATCAAATCAATGATTACACTCCCTGACATAATTCTCACATTTTATTTATGCTTACTTATGAGACAACAAGATTCATTTCCTTTCTATTCAAACTCACTCAATGCTAAATAATAAAATTTAAACTAGATTTGATTTATTTTACTCTTTATTATCAATATCAAAACAAAATTCACCTAATATCCTAATATTTATTGAACATCTCATTTTATTTTAATTATAATATAAAAATATATGCCCAACATTATATTTTATTAACATCAACCACCCATTTATACATTTTTAAGTGATATTTATAACCAATGATTAACTATAAGCATCTCCAAGAACAATTATTCATCATACTGATTACTAACCTCTTCTCACAAACAATATGTAAATGATTGATGAGCATAGTAATGGAATTAACTATCTTCAAAGTCAGTGCTTCTTAACCTTCTTGAGTCATAAAACAGTTTAAGTCTAATTGTTTATATTGATGATCAAAAGAGCAATATTTTATTTTAATGACACCCAATAATGATACCATCATTTATTTTTATAAAAAAAAATCAAATATGCTAGATTGGAGGAACAAACAATAAATATGAGATCAAATAATTAGCTTCTAATTATTGTAGATTAGAATGCTTGAACACGTTTTCCTATTTGCTATTATTTTATTATAATTTTCTTTTTCTTAAAGCACCTTTTAAGCGATATTTTATATGAAAATTAGAAAATAAAATGAAATAATTTTTGACATATTGCAACTAATAATTCAGTACATTCAGTAACTGAATATATGTACTGTATATAGAAAAATATTTCAATGTGCTAGATCTCTATTAAAATACATTCTCTACTTTATTTATAATATTAATAACTTAAATTTTGATCAATGGTATGTTTTTATTCATTTATGAAAGCAACTACATTTTTATCTATCTGATTTTACATATGTAAGTGCTGAATAATAAAATATAGGAAAATGTGCAAAAGTATAAGTATATGTACCAGTCAAAATATCTGGCAATTGAGATCATGACCTCAAGATTAAGAAATGTTGCTGTAAATGTATATAAATAATCAATCTATATTACTGATGTACAATTATTATCTGAAAAAATGTATTTTCATCATTAAAAAATTGTCCCTCAAAAAAAAAAAAAAAACTTAAAAAAAAATCATTAATCAAATAATAAAAAAAGTTATTTACTATTGTTAGTTAAAAAGTGAAAATAATACTTGAAGTTCATACACAATATTCATACAATTTTAATATTTATTGATTATATTTTTCTAATATATTATTCAATTATAATTTTTTAGAGGAATTAATTGATATATGTATAATATAATTTTATGAGGAAACTAATTCAATGTTTAAACCATAATAACAATACACAAATTAGACAGCAATAGAATCATTTTATATATCACAATAGAAATAGATTTAGCTGCCAAAGTAATAAATATTATAGTCACTTATCACTATAGAAAGTAATTGCCATTACTTGACAATACATTAAAATAATTCTCACTCTCTCTTTTTTTTAGAATATATCTTTTAAATTAAAGTGCTAATATAAATTGTGATTAGAAAGTAGGAATGTGAGCAAATTAATATTGATTATAATCAAATGTTGTTGCTTGATTAAATCACACTTTTCTCTAATTTCTCAACCTGATTTTAAGAAAATATTTAATATGATATATATAAAATTAAAAATTCTTATATCAGTAAATTACTTATTTTATATATATTAAAAATATACTAAAAAGCAGATTTATTTCCATTCAAAGTCCATAAAACTGTTCTTTCAAACATTTAAATTTACATATATTAAATAAAAAGATTTCAAGGCTTAGTAATTATCACATTTGTCTATTATCCAGATTAGTAGACTTCCAAGATTTTTTAGAAATTTTTTCCTAAATAACTAGTCAGTAGTCAAATAAATTATCTATGCAAATGATTGTTGATGAATGATCTTTAATTATTCTTAACTAAAAAGTGAAAGAAAATTGAATATCTGTTAAAATCCTGACTATTCAATAGTTAATCAACTTGATGCTTCTTTTTTATCCCTTTCTATGTCTGTGGTTTTGTTGAAAAAAATAATAATCCTGAGATATGCTATTTAACACTATTTGCTTGAATAAAGTAAAGTGGTTGAACTTTAATTGATTATTTAGATACTCTGTAGTGTATATATAGATTACAACTATACAATTAAGCCTATTTAATATTTAAAAAGTAGTAAAATAGAAATTATTATATTAATAGTAATAATATTTAAAATATTTTAATTTCTACAGTAACCTTCATATTTGTTGCATAATTGTTTTAAAGTAGATTTTCATATATGTTTATTTATTTCCATATAAGGCAGAATGAATATGTATGAATGATAATCATGACAGACAAAAATAAATCATGGCCTTATTCCTAGGAGGCTGTAAAAACATCAGCCAAGGTGGCAGATGGTGATCAAAGTTGATGGGTGCTAAGAATCCTCTGATTATGGACACAGGCTGCTATTTGGTGACAACTTTTTATTTAGGTACTTACAACTGTAGATCACTTTCAAGTGAAGGAAAAATGCAAAAATTGAAAGAAGAACTGTGTCATATTATTATGGGACAGTAGTGAACTTTGTGAAGTTAGAAGAAAAGGTGAAGAGACAATTGATTTAAAAAGCAGACATGTACTCTACTACAAAGGCATAAATAATATTGGAAGTATAAATGGAGAAGGATTCATTATAAGTAAAAAGTGGAAGAACAACATTGTAGAGATTGATGGTGTATCAGACAGAGTGGCAAGATTAGTTATTCAACTTAATAGCAGATATCAAATGCAGATAATTCAGGCTTATACCCCAACAAGATAGAGATGATGTAGCAGAGGATTTTTATATGGATGTACAAAAAGGCTTTTGATGAGACTAAACAATATTTTAAAATTGTTATTGGAGACTAAAATGCTAGAACTGATAAACAAATGAAAGATGAAAGTGTTGTAAGTAAATTTGGTTATGGTAATTAGAAATGAGAGAGGACATAGACTTGTGGAATTTGCAGAAAAAGAAAAACTTTATATAATGAATTCTTTTTTTTTTTTTTTTTTAAAAAAATGTTAAAAAGAAATGGACATGGAAGCATCCAAATGAATGAACAATAGAATTAAATTATATTTTGACTAACAGAAAATATATATATCAAGATTATAATGTCCTTAATAAATTCAATATAGGAAGTGATCATCAATTAGTAAGATTTAAGATACATGTTAATGCAAAACTAGAAACATAAAAATTATTAAGAAAAATAATATTTACAATTGATATTCCTAAACTTTAGAAACATTCTAATGAATTTAAATTAAAACTTGTTTTCAAATATTAGTAGATTTTGAAAAATTAATAGGAAAATAACAGATATAACAAAGATATCTGGTAGAAAAAAAGCAGTGATTGACCAATAAAATTTCTACTGAGACTAGGGAAATTATGAAGAAAAGAAGGAATGTGAAGATATATAAAAATGATTCATTAAGAAGGATTGAATATCTTGAATTTTGTAAAACGGTGTGAAAAAGAGTTGATAATGATATAAGAAAATATAATTGTGAACTAACAAGGAAAGCTGTAGAAAAAAAGGACTCAAGAGTGTAAAACAACATTTTGTTATTGATAGGAAACTTATACCTATAATAAGAAAAAATATGGAAATATTACTAAAAAGAGAGATGACATCATGAAATGGGTAGAAGAGTTTTATTAAAAATTATATAATAATAAAGAACAAATATCTTCTACATCTATTATATCTTTTGAATTGCCCAGGATTTTAAATGAAGAAGTGAGACATACAATTAAATTTATGAAGAAGGGGAAATCTTCAGGTAATGGTGGAATTGTAATTGATATATTAAAAGAAGCTGGTGAAGAAATAGAAATTTTTTTGGCAAAGTTATATACCAAATGTCTAAATGATAAAGATATACTATATAATTGGAAGAATGCAGTATTAATATTAATATTTTAAAAAGGTGATTAAAAAATATTAGAAATTACAGACCTATCTGTTTTTTATCAATTTTATACAAAATTTTTACCAAAATAATTGCAACTCTTCTACATAGAACATTGGATTTCCACCAACCAAAAGAACATTAGATTTAAAAGTGGTTTTAGTACAGTAGATCATATCCAAGTATTGAAAGAAGTTATAGAAAGAACCAATGAATATGAGTTGTCATTATGCTTTCAATTTGTAGATTACAAAAAGGTATTTGATTCCATAAGCATTTCTCCAGTGATTAAAGTGTTGGATCATCAAGGTACAGACCCAGAATATTGTCTTATTCTGAAGAATATTTATAAAAATGCAACAGCAACAATTAGATTACTTAATGAAACTAAAAAAGGTTAACATTGAGAAGGATGTAAGATAATGTGGTTCTATATCTTTAAGATTTATTACAGCAGTGTTGCAAAAAGGATTTTGAGGATTAAAATGGGAAGTTAAAAAAGTGAAAGTAAATGAAGATTATAAGTCATTTAGATTTTGTAGATGATATAGTTGTTTTTGTAAATAATGCTTCAGTGCTTCAGGAAATGTCATAAGTCTTATCAGATAAAAGTAAGAAAGTAGGACTAAAGGTAAATGTTAAAAAAACTAAAATAATGTTAAATGGATTTTCTCAAAAGATGAAAATAAAAATTGATTATGATGAATTAGAAGAAGTTAATACCTTAGTCAGATTATTATTACAGATAGAAACATAATGGAAGAAAATAATCATAGAATCAAACCTTGTTAGATTGCTTTTGGAGAAATAACTTAATATTAAAAGGAAATAGGTGTTTGAAAAGGAAGGTTTTTACTAAATGTGTTTAACAGTTCTTACTTATGGATCTGAGACTTGGACCCTTAATAAAAGAGCAATACAGAGGCTTCAGACCACTCAAAGAAGTATGAAAAAATGCATGTTAGGAAGAACAAGGAGAGATCAAAAATGCAATATATGGGTAAGATAACAAACAGGTGTTACAGAATTGAAAGACTGAAGTGGAGTTAGACTGGACATATTGCAAGGAAGAAATAATAATGGATGAACAATTAAAATCTTAAACTGAATTCCAAGTGACTGTAAACAACTAAGAAAAAGACCACATATAAGATGGTTGGAGGAAATAAGTAAGTGTATAGAAGTGATGTGGAGAAGCTAGAAATCAGAAAAGATGGATTGAACTTGGGTAGACCTTCATCCTGCAATGGTTTGATAATAGTGGATGACAATGATGACATGAAATAAAAATAATTTATTTTGCATTAAATGTATAAATAGGATTCATCATAAAAGGGATTTTAAAAAAAAGATATAGAAATTTTGTTGGAAAATAATTTGATTTGAAAAAGTTTATAAAACTGTCTGCATTTTGTCTATAAGTATTAAAATTGTTAGATCGGAAGTCAAACTCAGATAATGTGCTATTACTTTAAATATTATAAATCTCAGCATACTCATACTTCAGTAAGACTTTAAAAAACTTAAGTGAATCACTTAGGTTTAGAGTGCATTTTTATAAATACACCAACTTTTACTGACCATGCTAAATCAGGGCTTGAGTCTATCGTGTGCCTGATGTTATAATCAAATTTTGAAATTTTACAAATCTATTTAACCTATTGCAAGAGAAAGACAGTGTCTCATTTTTAACTATCCACAATCAAACAAACACAATTTATAAATGTAAATCTATTACTATAAAGTGCTGAAATTCTTGAAATTGTTAGATCAGAAGTTTAATTCTGATAATGCACTATTACTTTAAATATTATAAATCTCTGCACACTCACACATCAGTAAGAGTTTAAAAAACAAGTGAATCACTTAAATTTAGAGTACATTTCTATAAATACACCAACTTCCACTGACCATGATAAATCAGGGCTTGAGTCTACTGTGTGCATTATTGGAGTTCAATTTCTGATTTAACAATTTCAAGATTTTCAACACTTTACAATAATAGATTTACATTTATAAGACATGTTTGTCTGAATGTTGGTGGTTAAAAATGAGATACTGTCTTTCTCCTGCAGATTTGTACAATTCAAAATTTGATTATAACAGCAGAAACACAATAGACTCAAGCCCTGATTTAACATGGTCAGTGAAAGTTGGTGCATTTATAGAAATGCACTCTAAACTTAAATGATTCACTTAAGTTTTTTAAACTCTTACTGACATGGAGATTTATATATTTAAAGTAATAGCACATTATCAGAGTTCGATTTCTGATCTAACAATTTCAAGATTTTCAGCGCTTTATAATAATAGATTTATATCTATAAGTATTAAGTAATAATAAGTATTTGATCATTAATATTAATTCAAACTTGTTACAGATATTAAAATTTATTTAGTCTGCAAATTAAATGAAAGATTATATAAAATAATTTAGATTAATGGATACCTAACATATCTTTATCTCAGTCAGGAGGACAATTGGTGTCCCAAAATTCATTAAAAATCAAAAACCTCAGCATAAAAAGTAAGCAATTATAATAAATTCCTATGAGGAAAAATTCATTACATTAAATTCAAAATATACGAAAATTTGATTAAAAAAATAACCTTAAATTTTAAAAATGTTAATTTATGAATAAACATTTTACTAAGCAATTATTTAAAAAAAATACTAACTTGTGAGTAAAAATATACTGCATAAAAACATTTTGATAACTTAATTTTAAAAAAAAATATGTCTATAATTTTTTGACTGTCTGCCATTTTGTTTCTTAAGTTGTAAGAGAATATTTTCTAATTCATGATTCATTAAATTGAAACATAAAGAAAATAAAAAATAAAAAACTTAACATTTTAAAATTTATTTTTGAGGTAGTTTATGTTCTATTATCAACGTTTTATTTTTGTAAGTAACATCACTGATATTTTTTAAAAAAATAAAACAATAATTTACTAATTGTATTTATTTTACATAAATGCAGTGAAATTAAATAAAAAAAATGATTTAAAAATGTAATATAGAGTTGATTGCTGAAGTTTTAATAATCTAAATGATTACATCTTTTTTTCCTTCTTTTGCAAATATCAAGATGAATTTTTTTAACTACTGCCATTATCTTGAATATCAGAAACAGATTATAAGAATACTAATTTAAAATTAAACAAATAAATATTTTAAATTTAGATTTAGTAATCTTTGATCATATAAATGTAATTATTAACTGCATAATGCATAGAATCATTTTCCCCCTCAAAATAATTCACAATTATGATGTGGAATATTTTGCTGCAAATAAAATAACATTTATAAGAATTTTATTCCATAGTATTGTCTTAGTAGATATGAGGGAATACCCCCTCCCCAACCCAGAATTAGACTTCATAATTTATGGGAACCACTTTCATCATTCTGCCAACTGGCATCATCAAAAAAATCATAGTACAGTATAGTAAATTTTTTTGTTGAATGCTTTGGTTGATTTTTGCAATGATTAAAAAGATGAAATGTGAAATTCTGTTTTCTGTTAGGGAAAACAACAGGAAAAATGATTATAGTGCTTGAATCAGCCAACAAGTAATCTGCTCTGAGAAAAATACAAGTTTATAAGTGGTTTAATGGAAGAGTTCAAATCCATCACATCCTCAAAATCACAGTGAATAAAGACCAATATCAAAATGATGCTGATTTTTTTTATACAAATAACATTGTTTACTCAGAATTTATTTGTAATAGTCAGATGTTTTACTACAAATTCTAAAATTTTTGTGTGATGCAATAAAATAAAAATGTCTCAATTTATAGCAAAATGGGAAATGCAAGCTCCACCCAGTAACACACCAGTACACAAAGCTTTGAATGTGAAACAGTTTTTAATCAAAACCAACATTTGCCAGTTTAAATATCAGTCACATTCACACAAACTTGTTCTGCACAATTTCTTTTTATTCCTCCAAGTGAAAAAATGCCTCAAAAGAAAAAATTTTGCAGAGTTGGAAGTGGTGAAGGATTTGTAAAAGTTCAGGACTGCTTTGAAAAATGGAAAACATGTTTATACAGGTGGACAATATTTTCTAGAAGATTCAATTTGTAACATTTAAAAATAAATACACAATTTTTTATTACAAAATTTCATTTTTTTAGAAACCCCCTTGTATGTTTTACCTAAAGTGTGCATTTAAAAATTTAATGTGTTATATGTGATAAAAGTATGTATTTGATTGCTATCTATACTGATTGAAATACTTTTTTTTAACTTTTGTAGTCATTAATGATGAAAATCTTTTTTATTTTTGGATATATTGTAAATAAAAGCACTGACTGATTTTCAAGAATACTTGATGAAAATTAGATAAAACATATATTTTAATTCTATAATCAAAACAATATTGTACAGTATTCTGTATAAAGAATAAATTCTGTACTATATTTGGCATTCTTAGCATCACCATACCCATTTTATTTTTGGATGATGTAACTATAGTCAAGTCATTATTCTATGATGTCATTAATTTTACAAAATGGTCACCATTTTAAAAAAATGGACATAATAGTAAATAATAAATTGGAAATCAAAATAATGTGTATAAATTAATAGGGATCATTATGAAAAATTCTCATATAATTCTTCACTAACCAGGGTAATGATGTAATATAGAATTTCAATATAAATGATACAACTTATTTATTTTCAAGGAATAACTTATTATTAAATTATATTTAATGTAAGGAATATCTCTACACAAACTTAAATATTTTTTATAGCAAAAAAAAACATTTTAAAACCTCTGGAAAACATTACAGAAGAAGAAGCTATGCTTATATCTGAAATATATATTTAAAGAATAATATATTTGGGGGATAAAATTATGTAAAAGTTATTTTAAAAAATACAACAAACATGTGCAAAACATTTTGTTTGCTAAACATTAACCAACTTAATGGGATGTGACTTTTAAAAAATTAATAAATAATGCTATCATGAAAAAAAGTACCTATTTATATAATTAGTATGCAGTTGAGTAGATATAATAGTTTTATTTAAAATATATGTACACACATAGTAGATCATGGCAATAATTATATGTGGCATAAATATATTGCCTAAATTGTAAAATATTTGTAGTTTATCAAGGTATTACAGAATAAATAAACAAGGTCTTCATCATGAGTATGAATTACTTTGTGTCTATCTAAGAGTATAATATTACAAGAATGTATGGAGAGTAGATAAGTACTAAATATAAAAGTGCTTTGATAAATTGAAAAAAATTTGGGGAGAAAAGCATCAGTTATTTCTACTTCACCACTGCAAATTTTTATATACCTATCATTCATTGATATGTCTTATATCAAATGGTTAAATACAATAAAGATGGAAGTCAAATTGTAAATAATTTTATATTTTAAAATGAGACAGGTCACAATTTGAACATAAGTATCACACTACCAATGCAGCTGCAGAGAGAAAGGTTTTTTAAGCCTTTAGCTTATTTGATGAGAAATAGATGTTCACAAAATATGTATATAATGAGAGAGGGCTCTGAAAATTTTATAGATTTATAGATAGTCATGAGAGCAATGTGAAAAAGATTTGACATCTAATTCTACTCTCAATTTGATTCTTTAATGCTGAAATGAAATAGCAATTGACCAAAGCAAAATTAATTGGTGATGAACAGCCAGCCTCACATTAGGCACTATTTATAAAGAATTAGAATGTGGATCAAATAAAATATATAACAATAGTGCATATCAATAATAAAAAAAGAATAAGAAAATAATGTCAGCAAATATAGTCATCCTTTGTAATTGGATTTAAGTATAGTATAAAATCTAAAATTAATCATCATGAAACATAATATTATAAAGAGCAAGCATCAATATTTGCTGCTTTGTGCACATATTTTAATAGTATTACTAGTATTAATATGCATTAAATGCTATAAAATGTGCTACTATAATCAATCAGTAATATTCACTACCAAAAATGTAAGCCATTAATAAACTAACTCATATATAAATAAAGTATATGGATTTTAAAGGTAACTATCACAACTATAATGCCATATAAATAATTCTAAAAAAAGTTATAGAAATACACACACACAATCACCTCAAATTAAATTCTGTTACTGGTACAAGTTGTATCATGAAATCTTTTTCAAACATGTGTATAAGAATAAAAACATAAATGCCTAATCTAGTTTTAAATGACAATAATAAGTATTTTAAATAATGATAAATTGGATTATTAATTAATTAATAATAAATAAATGAAAGTTTAATCTATATTTTCCAATATACAAATAGATTACTTTGTCTTACACATGGATATTAAATATCCCAAAGATTGAAAAAAAATACATATAACATTATTTAAATTGTAATGTATATATATGTTATTAGCAAAATGTGAAAACTGGCATTGTATATAATGCCTAGGAATTTTATACAATGCCAAAAGTGGGATGACCAAGTATAAAATGCTTAGATTTTCACACATTTCCTAGGCATTCTATAAAATGCCAAAAGGAAAATCATTTAAATATAATGAATGTTTGAGGTCACAAAAATGATGGCAACATTAATTTTTATGAGTTTGACTTGTGATTAGTAAAATTAGTGATGAAATTGTTAGTAAATCTTATGTATACACTTTATATTTAGTTAATGAAAAGTGGAATTGCCTTGAAATTCTTTATATTTTGAAGATTTATATGATTTAAAAATTTTTCACTCTTGAAGCTTTACTTTCAAAATAAAAGTGTGAAAATGCCCTTCTTTCTTGCATGGCTTGTTCAATGTTTAGAAAAAAATTGGTATTTCACTACTACCATCACATGCTAATCATTTTTTCATCAGAGAGCTTTTCAATAAGAAATACTAAGCATGATGTATTCAAAATTAAAAAAATGAAACCCCCCACATAATATCAAAAGTTTAATGTATAGGTAAACATTTATTATTTACTAAAAACACACACAAAAAAAACAAAATAAATATGAAAAGAACCTGTCTCTTCTGATAAGATTTTTTTATATTCTCCCATGGATCTTTTTTCTAAAAGTCTTTCTCATACTTTGACAAAAATCTATTTGGTATTGTTTAGAATATCTAGGTATTCTATACAATGTCTAGGGAAAATATATAAAAACATTAGATGAATGAAATTTCATATTTTGTCGAAAAATGTCAATTTTTTACACTTTCACCAGTAACATATATATAAATGAAAAATGATCACAAAGACAACAATTATATACACATACACATATATACAAAATATTCCAGTTATTAATTTTATTAAATTTAAAGCAAATGTTTTATTTTAAAATATAAATAGTAAAAGGACTTAAATATTAAAAATGTTTGTATAGACACACGTGTATGTTATGATGTAAAATATTTCAATTATTAACAATTAATTTGTTTTTGGTTTATAATCTAAATTATTTTTTAAACTTAAACTTCAGACCTATATGCTTTCACAGAAAAATTTAAGCACATGGCAGTTACCATTTAAAATTTCAGATTATTCATTTATCAATAATAGTTAGAACTGTTTGACAATTCTTTTATATTTTTCTAATTTATTTTCAAACCAATCAAAAATCTTTTAGAATAATTTAAACAATAAAATTTAAGATTCTTCATCAAGAAACTTATTTTTATTAGGGACTTATAAACATTTTCAATCTTCATTTTAACTAGAAACCTTTTGAAATTGTTTCTATTGCAATTTATTGGCTAATTTATTTAAAATTTGTTTAAACAAATGGAAATGAAATAAAACAAGTGGAATTTAAATACTTTTTAGTTTATTCTATAAAAAAAATTTTTTTCTTCTTCATTCTTTAGGACTAGAAAAAATATTTTTAAATAACATATTTACTAAATATGTGTGCATAATTTTTGCAATCTTTGATTTCTTTCATCTGTGCTTCCATATATATGTAGAGGAGTTTTATATATAGATATTAGAGAATTTCCATCAATGGGTCTATCTGGGCTTCTATATAGATATGTAAAAATAGGTTTTATGTATAAATGTAGGTACATTCTTTTTTAAAATTAATAGTTCTAATAATATGCACATCATACTAATGAAATCTTCTGTTGACAGTCTATTTCAAAATGTATAAATAAAATGATACTTAGTGAAATCTTCCATCATAGTTTCATTCTTTTGTACTTCTATATATATAATAGCTTAACACATACCACTAAAGTCTCTTATGATTAGGTTTCTTTATTAACTTGTATAAACAAATAGGTTATCTGGAACAGATAATTCAACTGTTCATGGTTTGTAAATCACATTCAGTTTCTATATAAATTCTGAATATCAGATAAGATAATTTTAGTATCTGCTACACATTTCTGGGATTATGGGATAACATAGAGTCCTGCACACACTAAATATAATCAGCCTAAAAATGACTAGATACTCCATTTATTCATGATCTCATTTGATTAAACTCTTGGTCAACCATATATAAATATATATTGTAATAACAAAAATAATAAATATAATAGTAATTAACTATTATATAAGTCTTTCAATTCCAGAAGAACTTTTAGTAAATTCCTTAATCTTCCTCAAGTGCCATTAAATTCAAAAAACCCATAATGGAAACAAATGTCATTAACGCAAATCCCATGAACCCCAAATTTTAATGTTAGAAGCTTGTCTATTAATTATATTCATTTTATTTCTATTTATTAAAATTACTTTCTTAATTTTTCTCTTATTATGTTTCTTCATGAAGAATCTCAACACTTTTAACACCAAACTTAAATTTATATTTACGTCCTTTCATGATCCAAGAAAACTGAAGCAGTCATTAAATCAATATTATTTTTACTTTTCACATGCTTGTATAACAATTCATGCTCCTTTAATCTTTTTAAATACTGCATATATATACTAAGTAATGTACATATGCAGGATTAATTATTTTTCCATTTTAATTAATAAGATTATGATTGTAATGCAATGATTATTATAGTTTAACTTACATATCACAACAAAATAGTTTCAAAAATAGTTTAATTAATCATATTGCTCTTAATCTCTTTTAAGCATAAACATATTGATAACTAACTTTATAGTTCATTAAAATCTTTGTTTAGAAAAAAAATATTTTTTTTTGTTTCTTATATTAAAAATGTAAATTTTTATCAAAAAAATTAATTAATATGTTTGTATTAAAAAGAGACATTTACATATATAATTTTAAATATAAAAAAATTAATTAATATTTAAGTCATTCCTGGTTTAACATTTATATGAATAAATTTTGTCTGTGTTCATTTATTTTTTCCTTTAAACTTTAAATATATTTGTACATAGTATAAAGATTACATATGTATCCACTGTGTTGTAATCCATGAGATAGTATGTGCCATATATATAGTATGAATATAGAATACATATAGAAGCAGTCGATCTGGTACTCAGATCGAGCTTCACAGCCCACTCAGAATCTCCCACCGCCAAACCATATTCAAACTCCATTCTTACATATATATACATATTTGTTAGTACATTTTTTTACTTAAGTATTAAAATAACCACTGATGTAGATATATATCTTAATATAATTATCTTTAATAAATAAATATTTGATCTTATTTTTAATTTGTATATGTGTGTAATAGATGTGTACATATTATAGGTGAGGGGAGATTATTTTTAAAAATATATATATAAGCAAATATGTATTTTAAAATTATATTTATAATTTATTATTTATTTTAGTGTTGGCGATCAAAAAAAAAGGCTGATGCAATCCTGTGAAATATTCTCAAATGTAATTAAGACAATTTACCGGAAACCCATTAGTCCATCTAAAACATATGATAATTTTATAAAATAATATAAAATCCATTAGTGGAAATTTTATCCACTTCAAGATTGTTTTAAAATCTTAGATCATATTTTAAAACAATCATTTGAGAAGTTCTTAACAGGATTGCATTGTCTTTAAAACTTATATGAACAAAAGGTGCATCTGGTCAGCAAATTTCAGGTCTGCTAAGTACATAAAGTATCTCAGGTCTAGCAACTAAAGTGCATTCCAAGATAAACTGAAAATAGTATAAATACTGCTAGATTTGAATCCCAAAGGAGACTTGTAATTATAAAACATAATGGTAAATATAATCCACATTTGTCGTTATAGCAATTCAATGTGTCGTGAGTAGTGGAAATTTTTATCTTTCTCTCCATTCAACATGCTCTTTCCCACACTCATCTCCCACAATCCTGCTACCCATGAACTTTAATGTACCTAAAGACTGAATAATGAAAATGCTACCTGCTTGACCAACCAAATCTAACTAGATGTAGTTTGCCAATTCCAATGGACGCTGAAATCACCAAGAATTGCTACTAATTACCAAGGTAAAAAACTCTAGCCACTGCATAATGTTTAAATTCTTAAATTCAGCCTTCCATAACTATTTCTCATAATCCTGTCTGTAATTTAAAATATCATTCTATTAGCTGGTCCTTTGACCAGAAATTAAATACATTTACATAATTTGTAATTTACTTACCTGATATTAGCATGTATATAACTCTATATAACTTTCTTTAATTTTCTTTTATCATTGAACCTCTATTAAATAAGTGTAATATTTTCTTTCATCTTCATAAACAAAGCAAAACTCTCCATACAGTATTGCCACCCTTTGCCAACCAGAGTAATCAATGAATGTCAGAAGACTTGTGCATAAAATTCCTATCCAATGCCTACTAATACAATATCCCCAGACTAGTTTCTGGCTTGTGGCCATCGCCAGTGAGGAGCTTTGGATCTGAGAGTACTGCACCTAGATCTTAGGATCTAATGCAACCCTCCAGCACCCAACTTTTATCTCTACTTAACTACAAAACTATGAGAATTAAATTCAAAAATATTTTCAATCTAAGCTCAATAGCTTATATAGTCATATGGGTCTGAACTCAGTTCAGCACTCATACATTTTGGTGTCTTTGGCTCTTTAACAACCATAGCCATATGACTATATAAGCTATTGAGCTTAGATTAAAAATATTTTTGTGTTTTAAATTTCATTCTCATAGTTTTGTAGTTAAGTAGAGATAAAAGGTGGGTGCTGGAGGGTTGCATTAGATCCTAAGATCTAGGTGCAGTGCTCTCAGATCCAAAGCTCCTCACTGACAAAGCCAGAAACTAGTCTGGGGATATTGGATGAATAGGCATTGGATAGGGGTTTTATGCACAAACCTTCTGGCATTCATTGATTACTCTGGTTGGCACAGGGTGGCAATACTGTATGGAAAGTTTTGCTTTGTTTATAAACAATTATGTGCTAGTATAAGATAGTGATCATGCTATGCTTAATGGTTTCATCTTCATGTGGCAATAATATTTTATAACTTCTATTATTGTGATTTATATATATTTAAATATGCCAATAATTCCTCAAATTCACCAGTATGTCATTTTTCTTTTATTTTTATTTTCCTACTTTCTACTTCATGGAGTGGCTAGATTTAACTTTAATTAAAACAAGTTTCATTATTTTTATCTTAGTGAACGCTTGCGAATTTGGGGGAAAACAAATTAATTATCTCACAATGTCATTGTAGAAGAACAGTAAAAATCTGTTTTTCTAAGAAATGTATTTTTTTAATTTTATTTAAATAATAAGTGCTAATCCTAAAATTTCAAATTTATTATATGAAATTAAATCTGTTCTGAAATTAATAATCACCATCCCATTTGTATATATCTATCTAATGTATGTTTATTATAATATAAAATCACTTATAACCAAATTTTCATATTCGTTAATATTGTGGGGAGTTCATATATAAATTAAAGTAAGGTGGGAGGGGAGTCTCTATTTCATTGGTTTGTGTATTTTATTAATAAATTTAAGCTCTCCCTACTATTTAGTAATCTAATCATATCTTTACATTGGACATTCCCAATATATATATATATATATGTTATCAGTCATTTGTCCTTAGTTTTAAAATATTATATGTCTTTCATTCCAGGCGTTGTATGCAAACAGGCCTCCATGTTCAAATACACATATGTGGTGTGTCTTCGTGCTTCGTTCCCTGGGATTTTCAGTAATCCGAATCTCATATATTCATTCCAAGTCCAAGAACATGGCTGGAAAACTCTCCACATGGGACTTATTTCATTGTATGTGCTATTGACATAGGGTCACTCCAGGAAAGATCCGGCCTATTGTTATTAATAGCCAATGCCTTCATTTTGTGAAACGAATCTGCCAAAGTAGCAGGAAGAATTCTGTCACCATTCTTCATCCTTAAATTTGGAAGCACCTTACTGGATCTGAGATTAGATCACCTAATTATGCCACCATGCATATACCACCCTCTTAAAGTTCTCACTATAAATCAAACCTTTGGATGTGCATAAACCATAATGTTATGATTTTACTAAGCAGATTTCTTTAATATATTTATAAATATTTTCATATGTGCTTCTTTTTGTGATGCAATTATATATATGTTAATGAACTATCCCATACATGTTTCTCACTCAGTATAAACTGAGAGTAATTTACTTATTACTGTAAAGTGTATTTTTGTACTAAAATCAATCATTGTAAATATTTGGTCAAGTGTTATATTTTGTTCTTTCTGGGGCTGGATTAGTATTTTGCAAAGATATTTACTCATAAAGCTAAATCAACCATATTCGTCAGTGTATTTATCAATTATTGGCATATGAGTTAGCCACAATAAAATAGAATGATAAATAAAATTTGTCATAAAGAAATTTCATGTGATTCACCTGTTGTTACCATATAAATATAAATCAAATTATATGTACATCAAGAGGCCAATGACGATCAATGAAATAATATAAACCAAGTATTTTTGCATATTTTATTTCAATTAATAAATCTCATATATATATCATAACTTACAGAATCATCGTTTCTTTATTTAAATTATTATGTTTAGTTGTTAAATTTTGCTTGCACTAATCCTATATATAGTTAATGTGAAAGGTCATGTTTTTTAAATGCGTCAAACATATTTTATACTAAAAATTTCCATTATATGATTTCAAAATAGAGTCTCTTTGTGCCTCCGCTTTGTGATGCCGGTGGAGAGAGATAAAATAGATTGGTATCATCGAGATTGTTGCTCATAAGTTGTTAGATCTGGAAAATAGACAAATATGGCAGAGTTCACGAGTGTTCCTGACTTATGTATCTTGCACATGATTGGACTCGAGGACCGACCGGTACAATATTTAATATACATGTTAGAATATGTTCAATAATTATATCCAAGATATATAAAAAAATTTATAAAAAAATGCAATATATATATTAATATGTTCAATAATTATATCCAAGATATATAAAAAAAATTATAAAAAAAAATGCAATATATATATCAATATTTTTTATACACAGAAATTTCAAAGAGTTGAATTTCTATTTATAATTATTAATTTTTAATCAAAAGGTAATCAGTCTTTAACATGCACTGTTTAGTCATGTTATCTTCTGATTAAAAATTACTAATAAAAACTAAGCTTATAAATTATATTGTTATTAAATTAATTATTAAGTTTAAAAAAAAGGCAAAAGAAAATTAATATTCAAAATATGTATTGGTCATATATGTACTAAAAATAAATATATGCATGGAATGAAAGAATGTCAATGATGGTTTTAAAATCCCCCAAAATTAATCATTTAAGTTTAGGCAACTCATCGCATATTTATATTTGAAAGCAGTTAAAAGAGGTAATGTTTAAGAAGATAAGAATTAATTTAATACATATATTAAGATAGTATATCTTATATATATACACATAATGCATACATTAAGATAGTATATCTTATATATATACACATATGCATACATTATAGATTGATACAGAATATTTTTTCTAGATCACATGTATTTTTATTAGCAAAAAAAATTGATTAATAGTAGAAAATAAGTACCATTTTTAATTTTACTAGATATTGACATGATCTCCTAGAGTTAAATACATCTTGGAGGTCATATAAATAGATTTTATCTAGAATGAGCTATTATGTATTGTTTAATAGGCTGCTTAAAAGCACATCCATATAAATATTCTGATAAGGGAGCTTAATCCTTTTTAATTATCTTCTGCTTTAAGACCACTAATCTTTTCATGCATTATACACTTTTATAATGAATTAGATGAATTTCATGATATAACCAAAAAGGATCATTTCATCCTGATCATACATTTTTTTTGAGAATTCATATCTAATTTGATTGGATATCCACTTATTTGTTGTTGTTGCTGTTTTTGTTTTTTTTTGTTTTTTGTTTTGCTTTTATGCATTTTTTTTAAATGTTCATTATTATCATAACTCAAAAGCATCAATACTTTTCATAACATTTTTTTTCCTACATACATTTTTCATATCCATAGATGGTAACAAAAACAATTCAGTTCTTTGTTTTTAAAAAGTTGTTTATAAATCTAAAAATATTTTTCCAATTTATTATTGCAACATAATTTTGTTGATGATAAATGATTCCAATAAGGTAAAACTGATAAACATTTCTCTACTAAAATTATTAGCTTTGAACTACTGATAATTATTTGTCATAATCTAACTTTTTCATATTTAATTGTAATCCCAAATTTTGAATTTGTTCTTTAACTTTTTTAATAAGTCTTAAGATCTTCTATATTTTCATTTACAAATGTGGTGTCATTAGCATAACTCAAATCATTGATATATTTTTTTTACCAAATTTTGAATTCACATTTGTCTTTATCCTATAGAGTTTTCTTCATTATGTATTTGATATACAATTTCAACAGGTAAGCTGCAAACTATACAGTCCTAACTTATTATTATTTTGCTAATATTAAAATACTATATTTTGTACAGCTCATTTCAATTGTAGCTTTTAAATCCATATAGAGATTTCACAAAAGAACCATGAAAAATTCTTAAATATCTATTTTCCTAAGATCATTTAATAATTTTATATAGTCAGTCAACTGAATCAAAGGCCTTGTTATAATCAATAAAACACACATATAGACTTCTTTCTAATATTTCCTGTTTTTTTTTTATTATCAAACACTGATATTAGCAATAATATTTTAGCAATAATATCTCTATTTCTCCAATCTTTTCTGATAGCAGCTCCCTTTTATGTAAGATTCTAATCAATATTGGTAATTTTCAAAATAATTTTACTTACGTTTAATATAAGAGATGTTTTTTGCACTTTGACAAATTTTCTTTCTTTGGTTTATGAAAAGGCATAATAACCCATACAGATGAATAATATTTAAGGTGAACAATTATTTTTATTACCAAAATATAATTATCCTTATTTTCATTTTTCTTTTTACTTTTAACTTACTTAGCACTTAAAAAATGAAGACAATATTTTTTTACACAAATGATGTATTTATACAAATATTTATTTTCATTGCTGAAATTTTTGGCATTATATTTATATTTTTAATTATAAACATATACGAACGATTATGCAAATATATTAAAATACACCCCTTAAGGATATTTTTTTAAAAAAAGACAGACACGAGTACAATATATGTTGTTTAAATAAGCCACTAAAATAGATTATATAAAAAGAAATTACGCTATAATAATAACGATAAGAAAAATGTTTTAGAAGTGTTTTTTGTTTGTTTTTAATTAAATTATAATTTAAGACTTTTTAAAAAAGAGATTACCTTATTAAATATACAAATTTATTAAGCGCTAGGAGATATCTAATAACCTTATTAAATAAAACAATCCTCTGATTGTTAATTGGTGTAAACTATGTTAAGCATTAGGTACTAAACTGTAAAATCCAACAAGTCAGAAAAGTGTTTTTTTTTTTTTTAATTAAACAACATATTTCTAATATTTCTTTTTAACTTACAGACCAATTACATTATGTTTAAAAGATGAATCATGTTTTCTCACAAGGTTAAGAATAAAAAAATTTAGAATGTTCCTATTATCTAATGTGTAGCATATTATACAATTATAAAAATATTTGTGTGTGTATATATATAAAAGCAGCTCTAAATAGCTTATTGCAAAGTAAAAATCCTTCTAGAATTTCTCTGCAGTTAAAAGTTGTAAGAGACCTCATTACTCACCAGGCTATTCAATTGTTGGTCAGTGATAATTTAATTTTTTTCCCCTATTTTAGCTTCAAACTAAGAATAATTAAATATCTGAAAAAATCCTAAAGTTGTTTGAAAATTCTAAGCTACTTATTTAGATATAAATTCAAATCTCAGGTTGTGTTCATGGCTTGATCCACTAATAACAATACTACAAAATTTTTGTGTTTGAATATATTTATATTAGGCATAAAGAAATTCACAACAACTCACGGTAGCTTATTTAAAAATTAATTTAAATATACATATAAATTATTTTCAAATTGTATAAAATACATAAAAATATGTTAATGTAATGTGAACAAAAACTACACTTTCAAAGTTGTACTGTTAGTATTTTTAGTAATTGATTACACATTAAATGATTTGTACATAAATCACAGATTAGTATCTTATAGTATAAATAAAATTATATACCAATGACTCCTTATTAGCTACATTATGAATGTTTTAATTATTTGTTGCTATCATACATCATGTTTAATCTAAAGATGTGAATCATCAAGTTGCTACTATCCTTGATAGAACTAATCTTAGAAGAATAATACTGAACTATTGCATTAATGTGTATCAAGTGTCATGTGGTAGTTAAATTAAAAATCTGAAAACTTGACCCCTTGTGATTGTATGTTCAATATAATTAAAATATTTTAATTGAAAATACTTTCTACTGTATTTTAAACTAAAAAAGGTAATCAAAATGGATTTTCAATTTTTTCTTTAAATGTCAACTCCATTAGTGTTTTGTGCATCCAACTTCTATGTCCATGCCCTAAAATTTGAATTTGCATAAATAACCAGAATTTTTTTTTTCAGGTAAGCAGTCCAAATATTAGTTAATAAATGAATATTTAATTATTTTTAACTAGAAGGTAAAATAAGAAAAACAAATCATTCAAAATAATTAGTCTTGTAAATATTGTTTTCTCAGCTGGGTACTAGAGATTTTCTTAACCTGCAATGTGCTATGTAAATGGTGCTTTATCATTATTTATATACAGTTTATAAAGATATAGAAATGATAAAATTATTACAATTTGATTTACAAATGATAAGCTTTCTGCATTCACAATTTTGACATCATGTGCTTCAGATAAATTTATTAATGATTATTAATAATCATTCTTTGCCAGATATAAAATTTAAAATCAATGGTCTGCTTTTAAATTAAATATAAACTTTTAATTAAACATCATTTCTACTTGTAATATCTTTTTGAGATATATTCAAAATTTTCAGATTTATCAGAATACGAAGTTCAATGACAATTGAATCAATACAAGTATTAAGTTAAATGATGCCGCATTTCTAATTCTAATTCAAAAACCTTTATTGGAGGATTCATTAAAATTTACATGGGAAACAGTTTTGATCAGTGAGAAATATAAAATTCAGGTAGCATTTAATTAGTCATAATCCATTTATATTAGAATGATTTATTTAAAAAATATTTTTCAAAAATATACTTAATGTAATTTTATGCTTAACAGTTCAAAGACATAGATAATATTTTTTTAACAGATCTTCTTATTATGTCAAAGCAATATACTTAATTTTGTATTGTGCAGAACATAACTGAAATAAGTAGTATTAAAAAACAAATAATCTTATAACTATGATGTCATTTATTGATAGAGCATATTATAATTAAATGCTAATGCATGTTGAATGACCAGACAATCTTATTTCAATTTTTTATTTTATTTTATTTAATGTAAAATATAAAATATTTTTTGCTTGGTTATTTAATAGTTAAATCTAATTAAATTATTTTTTAAATGATATTTAAAAATTCAAAGCTTTGATTTTTTGAAATTTGAACAGTTTTGAAATTGCAAATTAAAAAATATAAAGGTGAATGAAAAAGAAAGAGAAAATATTTTAGCAAATAGAAAATATCAAAAAATTCTACTAATATCAGAACAGCCTTAAAGCATAATGGGTGTAACTTGAGAGTGAGAGCCTTTGTCAAAAATATTTTGGAGCATCTATATAAATATCTTGATTATGAGTATTAATAGGGGAAATTAGTATTTCTATGAACAAAGCCCTGACTGACCAATATTGTCTATATAATGATACTGGCAAATCCAGCAGCTGTCATTTATTATAATAAAGGAATAATATATTGTTTTTTTTATTTTATCTCTAGTTTACACGTTTCTGTAAAAGTAAATGACAATAATAATAATCAATAGTGACATAATAAAAAATTAGGTATTTTGCATGAATATTTTGATATGTGCATATACTATATACACATCTTATTTTAAAAATAATAATTAAACTAAAGTAATATGTAAAAGTATATTTCTATATGAGTGAATAGGCAAATAAAGATTTGCTTTTACACATTTATCCTGATATGTGGATATTTTATATGAAATGTAAAAAAGAAAAATGATATTGTTTACAAACAACTTAAAAAACCCAAATAACTTTTAAAAGGTCACACTATAATATTTTAATGTTTTTTGAAATATAAATAAATATTATTTATGATTCAAAGAAAGTAAGTTCAAATTTTCCAGACTTGTAATTTATTTACTCAGATGTAAAATATATTGCATATACAAACAGATCAGACCCTTTTGTATTTAATAGGTAATCAAAATATTACTTCATATATGCATTCAGTTATGAAAATGAAGATGGAAATAATTTTTATTCACTAAGAGTGAGAATTGCTTGTGAGAAACATAAAAAATAAGAGATTGAAGAAGACTGATTTATTTCAAATTCCAATGATGTTCTTAATTAAAGAACAAATAGCATGGAATAGATTACATATTGGGATAACTTAATATAATTACGACTTAGTTTAGCAATTTTTATTATAAGATTATAAAATACTACAGCAAAAGCATGATAGATTATAAAAGTTAAGTATTTACTTCTCTATGTATTAATATTTAAATACATGTATATCATGCATACTAAACTTAATGTGTATCAGTTGTATAAGATGGATTGGATAGCTGTGGGGAGTTTGAAAGTCTGTGTTCAAGTCCTTATAATTAAATATATATATATATATATATATTAATTCTAATATTCTCATGGATAAATGAATTCATAGTATTATTTCCAAGAGCTTTCATGTAATAAAAATATAATAGCTAAATAGCTGACATTTTAGTACAATAGCAAGTACTTTCCTCAGAGTTTCTTCTTTCTCAAATCATAAGAGTGTGTGTGGTGAGATTTAAAATCATTATTCTTTTCTTTTATTTTCTCCTCATTCTCAAATTCTATTGGTTGAGAAGTTTCAAAAAATATTTTACCCTCCAATAGCTTTTTTCCAAATATTGTTAATTTTCTTCAATTCACATTTTTCATTTATACTCTTAAGCCTTTTAAAAATCTCTATACCTTCCCTTAGCAATATATTGTTCAATTTTTGCTGGAATATATGTTTTATTAAAATTGGTGTCATGCTTAGTTAATTTAATGTGTAAATGAAATGCTGATGAATTGGATTTTTCTCTAACTGTCAAAATGGGTCTTTTCTTATGTTCATTCTAAAAAAAAAAGGTCTCTCCAATGTATGAATATGAACAAATTCCACATGGAATTTCACATACACCATGACACTGCAAAGGAATTTTATCTTTAGGGAATGGAAATAATACTACATTTAAAAAAAATTACTGAAGTATTTCCACATCTAAAGATAAAATTTCTTTAGAATATCATGGTGTATATAAAATTCCATGTAAAGTTTGTTCATATTCATACATTGGGCAGACCAATCATAGAATAAACACAAGAAAGGAAGAGCACATTTTGGCAGTTAGAGAAAAATCCAATTTGTCAGTCATTTATTCACACATTAAATTAACTATGACCTCAATTTTAATGAAACACATATTCTGACAAAAACTGAAAAATATGACCAGAGGCTGCTAAGAAAAGCTATAGAGATTTTTAAAAGACCTAAGAGCATAAATGAAAAGTGTGAATTGAAGAAAATTAATAATATTTGGAAAAAACTATTAGAGGATAAAATATTTTTAAAACTTCTCAACCAATAGAATTTGAGAATGAAGAGAAAATAACACACAAAAAAAGATTTTAAATCTCACCATGTACATTCTTATGATTTGAGAAAGAAGAAGCTCTGAAAAATCAGCTATTTTAGCTATTATATTTTTACTACCTGGAAACTCCTGAAAATAATACTGTGAATATATAAATATATGAATGTGATTCTTTGATTACATATAGTATACTCCTCCTTTATAATCTATTATATCCCAAACTATAGTATAAAAATTTCAAACAATCTTCTTTCACCATATATGTATTTTTTTTAAAAAAAAATATTAATATCTTCAGGTAAAATAAAGGCAGAAACACCTGAATCTTCCCATAGCACAATTGATTCATTGCATAGATTTCAAGGCAATAATCAATTATTACATATATATATTCTTTACACCATATTTATTTTTTCTCTGGGTGTGATAATGTAGTTATAAATTATTTCCTCTTCCTGAGTGAACTATGTATAGTGTTGCATTTATAAGTTAAACAATATATGTATAATGATAAATAATATTTTAATAATGAATAAATATAATGTCATGTGAAATTGATCCAGTCTATTTTGAATAATAATTAAAGTGTCCTCTACCAGTTATATTCAATAACTTTTTACAATAAGAAAATATGGTAAGAAGTGAGCCATTTTCTTACTGTAAAAAGTTATTGAACATGGCATCTAGAGGATAGTTCAATTATTATTTAAAATAGATATGATAAATTTCACATTGCATTATATTTATGTATATTAAATAGACATGAAAAAAGCAATTGTTAAAGAGAATTTAAGTATGATAATTCTTAGACAAAATGATAATAATAATAAACATTTATTATTTAAAACATAATGTCTTTAAATAGAAAATAAAAAAGAACAATGGTTAAACAAAATCATAAGTTCTTTTAGTTTTTATTGTGTTCTTATTCAAAAAGAATAGAATTGCATTCAGTAATAAAAACATCGATTTAAGCTTGGAGAAACTCAGTGGGCCTAGATAACAAAATGGAAAGAATAATCAGCTGGAAAATGCCATTAACTGAGTCACTAGTTACCAAATACTGGCTGAAGTCTTATCTTATTTGCCTTAATGCCATATCTGTCATACTTTTTTTTACATATATTTGTAAACTATTCCATATCTAGAAATAAACTGCTGAGATATTGCCATCTCATATGCTGTAATTGTTAATATCAAATCTGTGTTTGCTGACTATTCCATAATGAGAAGTAGACTTCATAATTATAATCTTAAAAACATGAATTATTGTAGACATTACTTGGATTAAGAAAAAAATGTGTGCAAGTAAACTGTTCTTTGTACATATTAATTCTGCTAAAAAATAAATAATTATATGCTAGTTGGCAAACATTAATTAAGGATAACATATCAATCATTGTAATTATTTTAAGTGAATGTAAGTCAATCTTGTTATTCCTTTCTTTTATCATTTAAAAAATTTTATACCTTGTAAAATTAATATAAATAATATTTTAAACTTTATCTGTAATTGTCTTTGCTTTAATTGTATCTGTAAAATATTAAGGATACTAAAATTCCATATATTACTCTTACACACATACCTAAAATCTCCTACTAATTAATTAAGGTTTTGTCCAATAAATTTAAAATTAGTTTTTATACACTTCCATGCACTAATTGTCTAATCAATAACTCTAAGGATAAAATCGAACCTTCTCAGACCCCCACGTCATTTACTGCATATCATGCCCACAACCCGGTTGCCGGGCCATTTATTTTGGGGAAACCAAAGCAGGCATAATCAACAGAACAGCACAACATAGATACGCCTATAATAGAGCAAAGAAAAATAATGATAACTCATCAACATTTTTAGAACATTCCAAGAAGACAGGACATGTGTTTGAACCCTCCAACCCCAAAATAATCAGCATTGAGAAAAACAACATCAAGCAGAAAATCAGAGAAGCATACTTCATTAATAGCAATAATAATGCTATTAATAAACAGGATACCTGCTTTGACATCCCCAAACATTGGACTATCTAGCTCATTTGCATATGCTTTGCATACCGCTTTGTTTCCTCATCCTATTTCTTCATTCTGCATCTCGCATTACCTCTATGAATATAAGGCAAATGGCCTCAAAAGCGCTTAGCATATAATAATTTTTGGAATCTTTATAGCTTCTCGTTCAAGTGTTTCATATGCTTTTTAATTTGTATATTTAATTGTATCTGAAAATTTAAATGTTAGTTTAATGCCAAATTACAAGTAAATATATACATTTACTAGTTTAGAGGTTTAAAATGTATATATATCTTTCAAATAATTTGTTTTACTTTATAAATTAAAATTTTCTAATCTTAACAATACACTCGCACGTGTTCATATATATTTGTATGGATTTTGATATTAATAAGAATGTGAATTTCTTTGCCATCATTTATATTTAATAATGACATTAAATATTTCTACTTCCATTTAAATGTTAATTAACCAGGTTTATGGTTACTCTTTAAATTTATCATTATTAATTTTTATATAAAAATATTGTTAATTGATTCATTGCTTACTTGTATCCTTGTTATATCTTAGGTTATGATATCTCTTTTCCTGGACTGAAATTCTGGGAAATGTGTAGCATATATAGTTGTGCATGTAGATAGTTAGAGATTTCTTTTAGGTCATTATGATAATTATTGTAGTGCCCTCATAAAATCACAATAAAATCGGTGATTAGTGAGAATAATTTTCTTCAATATTTTCCTTCGTTAGAGACTCTTGAGTGCATATCATTATCAGAATCTTTTTAAGAACTCAATATGCTAAATAAATGAAAATGTATGAAATCAGCCCATGCATACTTTCATATACCAATTGTGACTTAATTGGTTTGTTGATGAGAGGATCCTGAAGAATAATGCACTGTTGCAACATTTATATAAAACAATGTGTTCTCTAACATATTAACAGAATAGCAACTATATATTTATAGTGTAATTTTTTCTTAAGGACACCATTTTTTATAAAATTTGATAAATTCATGTCAAGATGTACTTAGCATAGAAGGTGGATAAGTAGGAAAAGTCTAGCAAAAACAAGGACAACTTTTGTATAATTATTATAGCACATCTGTTTTATAACTAGTATTCAGAAAGATGTTCTTTTCATGTTCAAAATTAAGCTAGAAACTTTTTAATCACCTATAAGTTGATTATGCCATAGAATACATGATTAAAGACTTTTTTTTTAAAAAAAAAAACTAAACAATAAAAATAATAATTAAAATAAATTTTAAACATAATATAAATATTTTAGCTACATACATTTACATATGTGCATGTATGTATGTATTTATTTATACACATAAAATATAGCAAAAAGTAACCTCATACTTTGTTGCCAAATATAAGATTCAAATTTAAATAGAAATAGGAAAACTTTTAGCTAGGTGAGAATTTTCAAGCAAACTAATATTTTTTTTGCTGTACAACTTACAATCAAACCAATAGTCAAACAATACATAGATATCAGTCTATTCTTAAATAAAGAATAAAACATGGAAGTAAAATCCATGAAACCTTTGACCAATAAGAAATTAAGTAACTTCACCAATTTTATTTCTATGGAAAGATGTTAGAAATCACTTGTCTTGGTTTTGAAGGTTATTACTCTTTATATAGAAACTCTTTGCTAATACAAATTTAAAACAAAAATTTTCCATGACACAAATTATATGATATTGACCTTAAATCTTAAAATTTGGACATTATGGAATTATTAAATTAAATAAATAATCATATAGTTAGTTATTTTGGAGATTATATGACATTTAAAAGGCAGGTTCAGTATAAGAATTTGGATCAAACTGGATTGATTTTAAACTGAGAATGAATCCAAAAACCTTTTCCTCTTGAATCTACCATTCATATGTTCTGTGTGATTTAGAACCGTGGTAGAGTGATAAATTCTAAAGCTGAAAATCCAGACTACTTCACTTCTCAATTCTGTCATTTCCAATGCTCAAGTTTTGTATGAGTTTTCATATAAATTTGTGAGCAACAAACCATTTAATTATTTATGCACTTTTGCTAAGTATAAAGAAGAGCAACAAAACACTTCCTTGCAATCCAACAAAATTAACGCTTTTTAAAATAATGAAAACATATACGAAATTAAGATGTGTAGCCACAAAATTTAAGCAAGCAGGTTATTGTTTGTAATTTTTTTAAAAAAATTAAAATTATTTTAAAATACGCAGATTTAAAATTTTGTGCTTATAAATTTTAATAAAATGTAATTAATAATTTTTGTTTTTTAAATTTTTTTTTTTTTTTTTGATAGTGTATATAATTAAATAAATAAACATATATTTCAGTAACAGAAAAACAATCAAATAATGTTTTTTTTTTTTTTTTTTGGGAGGGGGGGATTATTTTTCGTGCAAATTAAAACTTAAGCACAAAAAATGTGTGCGGAGGGGAGGGGGTATAAAGATGAACGATCTCTCATTATTAATGAAGTTCATGTCATATTAAATTCATATTTTTATCTCATAGGCAAAGCACAACTGAGTAATCAAGATGGGATTTTTATCTTATAATTAATAATAGTTAGATATCCATTTTTGATGGACTTCTAAATGGCTAACTAGCATAGATGCCTAAGAAGAAAAATCTAAACCTGTTTGAAACCTGAAAGATTTTTTGACGTTCATCCAGATTGGATTCAAAAATAAAATTATACCCCCATGAAGATCTTCAAGAAATGTATCGTGTTTATGTTGGGAAAAAATCAATATTTTGTTTTATAAACATTTTGTATTTCTTTATTTTGATTTAAATTAAAAACAAATGTTTCAAAATATATCGATGTTTTGCATTTAAATTTCCAAAAAAAAAAAAAAAAAAAAATTATCAGGGATTGTTAAAGTATGAACGTCTATACATTCTTATCTTTTTATATTTCAGAAAATTATGCTGTTGTTTTATAAAATAAGAGAAATTTGTTATGCGATCTTTATTATTTTTTATCTTAAAAATACTTTTTTTAAAAAATCCAACTTATCTCACTATCAAGAAAAACTTCTTTAATAAGTATAAACTTTATGACATTCAGTAGTTTTTAACCTGCCTCAAGACATGTTTTATTATCAATATTTTTTGATTGTTTTATAAACTTAAAATATTTTAATTCTTAAACTTAGAAAGTGTGTGCGTGTGTGCAAGGCACAAATACAAATAAATTTTAAAAATTAGAAAATTTCACGTATGCAATTTTTATATAGTATAAAATTCTAAAGTAGTATAAAATCATTATTTTACAAATGTATTGTCAATATTACATAATATGCCATTTTAACTCCAGAAGAGGAAAAAATAATGAGAAAACCACAAACAAAAGGTTAAAATCGAGTTTTAAAAAGACTGCACAAACTTGTGCTGAATAATAAATACATCCATATATATCCCATGCAGTTTTCTTAATCTGTTTATTTGATATCTTGTAATGCTACCATTTCACTTTAGTGGCAGCAATCTTTTTTTTTTGAAAAACTTCAATATCTTTTCAATTATAGCTGTTCATAGAATTCTATCCTTACCCATATTTAATCAATGAAAGTAATCAATATTGCATCATTTTAAAAAATCATTAAGGCAATATTTATAATAAATTTAACAGGATCTTTTTCTCCCATCAAAACTATGACACTACAATTAAAACATGGTCTTACAATATTAAATTTGTTATCATTATATCCAGCAGGTTAAAGAATATACATATTTATATTATATATTTGTGCCAATATCTTCACAGAATGTGATGGAATTTGCTTAAATAAAATTTTTGTAGTGATCTTTATATTATAGCTATTAGACTATCCACTTTTAATATCCATATAATAAGTATTAATGAAAAAGGACTCTTTATACAATGCATTTAATTCAAATAGTTATTTTAACATAACAAAATAACATTGGGTCTGTATTGTAAATGAACATTCAAATCTGTTTTCCCATTTTTCTTTCATAATTAGCTGAAAAAGCATGTACATTTTTTAGGCATTGCTTTTATAGTTGCATTTACAATATTAAGAAATAACAAGATATTATAAATCTGGAAACCAAAAAGATGTTCACACTTTTGATTTTGACAAGTTCAAATCAATATTGTACTTCAAATCCTGCATGTTTGTTTCATGGTGCCACCTAAAGTCTACCCCAAAAACCATTGTCATAAAATTAAAAACAAAGATTGAGATTAATATACATCCCTGCTTATTAACAGTTTTTATTTGAAGTATCTCATATATTCAATTACCTGTAATAATGTTTTCTTTTATATTAAATGTAAATTATGTATTATGAATATACTTTGTTGAATTTCCATATAATTCAAATTGTACTACAAACATGCTTTGAAAAAATCAATAGCAATACATATTTTTTTGATTCTTTAAACTGAAACTGAGTCTTTAATAATTATTTTATTTATCATTGGTGGTAACCTATTGGATAGAATTCTTAAAATTACTTTAATTGGTGCTGATAGCAATTATGGTCCATAGTAATTAATAGTGAGCCTTATTTTATTTCCTTATTTTTATAAATTGAAACAAACACCTTTAAAGATCAAATGGCACAAGTTTTTGGCACTACAATTTTCAATCATTTTAAAATTTCTCCAGACAACCTGCAGTCTTACCATTTATAAATAATTATTTTTACTTTATTATGCTAAATATCTTTGTTAAAATTCAAATTAATTTTGTAGTTTAGTAGAAGGGATATATTATTAACACCAATCATCTTACTCAATAAATAATCAAACTATCTCCTGCATCTGTTTAAAAAATCATCATTATGATATAAAAAAATGCAAGGTATTAATTTAATGAAATATTTCATCTATATTACTTTCAGTAATAACAATTCATTAAACACATTTATCTTTTTCTCACTTTTAATCCATCAATCATTTTTCAGCCTTCTTCTTAACTTAAAGCATTTCTACATTTAATTCAATATATTGACATATGAAGTTAGATTGCCAAACAGAGTAACAGAAGTTTGTTTTAATTATGTCACCAACTCCAGTCAGGATATATTTGTATCCACAAAACACTTTTCAAAAAAAAATTCATTGCCTTAATATTATGAGTTTCTTGAAAATTTATATTGATCATTTCAGTGCTTAATAATTATTAAAACTTAACATGAATAGCAATTAATTATCATTATTTAATGCTTGTTTAAACAATATTTTTGTTTTAAATAAATATATAGTTATTTTGCTATTTGAACTCATTCCCAACATATTCAATTTATATATCATTAAACTGAAAAGTCATGCAAGCCCCTGGTGGATACATTAGGATAATGAATATACATTGAGATGATAATGATTACAAATAAAGATTTTTGCAGAAGTATTCTTTCTATAAAGAAAGTAGTTAGTATCTAAGGTTAATTTAAACCAAATCTTGTTTAGACAGATTTTAACTTTCTGAATGCTGATATCATTTTGATCATGATAACTACAATATACAATGATTATTATACTAAATATGTACCATTCCATTTTGTTATTATAAATGTTTTGTAGATCATAACCATTATAATATTAAACAACATAAAAGCAAAGATTTGATCACTTTTACATCCATCATTATGATGTAGCAAATATATGCACAGACTATAAATTATAGAAAGTAAGGGGGAAATTAACTGTTAAAAAAATATCACTTTATTAGTTATTTGATTGTCAATTAGATATGAAATATAAAAGCAAAACCTTCATAATTTTTTGTTAAATGTTTGCTTTTAAAAATATCAAAAAACAACAACAACAACAACAACAACAATGATAATATAATATCTGGTCACTTTTACACCAATATATATGCTGAAACCAGAAAAGCACAACTTTCTCCATTTTATTTTTTAGCACATATGCAATGTAAAGTTTGTTCAAAAACAAAGCAAATATAAGTAATGAATTTATTTTTAAAAAAATCTATTTAAGTAATACTTAATCCAAATAGGATCAAATACCAAGGATTTTAGAATATTGATATTATTTCTATAATGTATATATATAAACATTAAAAGCCCAAAGTTAAAGTAATCAATAAAATAATCAAAATTATCCCAAATTCACAACTCAACCAGACTAGCCAAATAAAATAAATTCTAAAACACAACCAATGACTTTGCTGTTACAAACAGACTTGATTGTAAAGGACTAAAAAATAACAAATTTATACTACATATTACCAACAATTCCACTTATACCCCACACACTCTTAATATTAAAAGATTTTTTAAACAAGTTAATTGCTTCAACATCATAAATTTTTAATAATAAAGATTCTTAATATAAATTTTTAATAATAATGTTTCTTTAATTCTTTTTATTAAAGAATCTTTATTATTAAAAATTTGTGATTCTGAAACAATTAACTTGTTTAATAATTCTTTTAGTATTAAGGGTTAGTGGGGTGTAAGAGAATTTGTGGGTAATATGTAGTATACATTTGTTGTTATTTTTTAGTTTTTTGCACTTGAGAAGATTGCTTGTAGCAGTGAAACCATTGGTTGTATTTTAGAGTTGTTTTTTTTTGGCTAATCTGATTTAATTGTGAATTTGGGATAATTCTGTAACCATATGGGTTTCATGGCATATAACATAGTAATATGTGTACATATATATATATATATATATATATATATATGTACACAACTTTATATCTATTCAACTTTATATATATATATATATATATATATATAAAGTTGAAAGGAAAAATAGAAATAAAGTCAATTTTTTTTTGTATATATTTTCTACATTCCACTGGAGTAATAACACAAAAAATGTAAATAATTTTGAATTTAAAATACTTTATTATAAATTAAACATTTAAAAAGGTCTAAATAAATATTTTTATTGAATTCTGATTTTGAAATTAAAACAAGCATGTTTTACATTCTCCTCTACTGATAAGTGTAAAAATCCACTATCTATTTTAGATATTTTATTAAAATTAAAACTTGTATAACATTTTTGTAAAATTCTACTATCATCTATTTTGAAATATTTGCAAATCACACTTTGATAAAATTCAAGGTTTCTTTCAAAAGAATTAAAGTAGATTAAAAGAATTAATAAAGATAGGAAAAAAACATTCTTGAGTTAATGGATTTTTTTTCACCTCATCGTAGCTATAAAAAAGGTGGCTAGAAAGATGAGAAATAGTTTTCCCAGAAGTGAGTGGATTTTTTGGTTTTCCTAGAGTTCTTCAAGTTTGAATTCACATGGAAGAAAAAGTCACCTTCCAATATTTCGAAGTCCTAGTGTGAATGAAAACAGCTGGCTTGTCTGATGTCCAAGTGGAACTGACTGAATGCCACAAGTTACTTGATTATACATTTGCCAATGTGGACAATTGTGGACTGGCTTCCATCAAGAGAATCCATCAGCTGGCTGAAGGATTAGTTATACATGCGCTGCTTTATTTATATGCAGAGAAGCACAGATAAACATAGATATATGAAGCACAGCTGGTAAGTAGAGTAGCATTATATATAATGAGAACGAAATTTTAAATAATTTTTTGGTGAAAATGACATTTAAAATCTATATTTTAAATTTAAAGATGTTTTAATTGATTAATTAAGAGTAACCTATTGAAAAAAACTTTAATCATTAAAGAGAATAGGTAAAATTTATATATTTTCAACATGAAATTAACTGTGAAAGGTATTTTAATAATCGAGAATGAGAACAATATTTTAAATAATTTCTTTAGTGAAAATGACATTTAAAATCTATATATTTCAAAAGAGAACAAGTAAAAATTTGCTTGAGTGAAATGATCAATTCATAGATGATTTTATTTTGTAAAGGAAAAAAAAAATCTTTTTAAATTAGAAAAAATATATATACCTGCTGGAGAATTTAGCTTTTATCAATGGTCAATGAATTGATTTTTTTTTTTAAAAAAAAAAAAAGGTAAACTATTATGAGAAAATTTGGTAACTAATTCATATTATTATTTTTATATACACATGTATATGTGAATTTTATGTATATTCAATATGGAATTAATTATGAAAAATGTTAATTTTATTACTCTGATGAATTTAAATATGTTAATAAATTATTATAACACACACACACACACACACATATTTTATGTAAACCTAATATAAGGTATTATCATATTAAAATATGATAACTTAAAATTTTAATCATTTATTTTATTCATATATGATGATTCAAATATGTTAATAAATTATTGTACTGCACATCTGTATGATAATATATATGTGCTTAAGTAAACCTAGTATGAGGTATTTCTATCATTAAAAAGTGATCTTAATTTTTTTTTATTAAATGTCAATTCAAATATGTTCATTTTATACTTTACTGGATGTCTGTGTACTGATATATATATATATATATATATATATATATATATATATATATATATATAGTGTGTGTGTGTGTGTGTGTAAACCCATTATGAGGGTGTGGTATCATTGAATATGATTATTTAATTTTTTTTTACTATTTTATGACAATTCAAATGTGTTCAGAGATTATTGTGCTACATATCTGTATGCTGACTGGATTTTAAGTAAACCTATTGAAACATATATGTAAACAACAATGTAATAACTTGAATTTTGTATGTTAATCAAAATCAGAAGGCTTATATGTGTATATGGACCTCAATGTTTTTATAGTCATTAACAAACTTATATTCCATTGTTAAAATTATTTCAGTGAACTTAATTCTAAAGTTTTAGAATATTATGTTGCATCATTTGCTTGTGTTTTCTGAGCTAGATTCATACATGCAAAGAGAATAAAGTCCATGCACTATATTTTATTTTAGTTTAGTCACTACTAGACATTAAGTTTATAGTGGCCAGTACATTAATAGTACTAAATGGCCAGAGCATTGATGATGATCAGCATGTTTTAATATCCCAGCATTATTCTTTTAATGATTGTATATTCTATGGATTAGCACTTAAGTTTGTGCATCCAAATTAATGTTTAAATAATTGCCCCAAGCTAGCAAAAGCTGAACAGTTAGCCTGGTCTATAAAGACCGATTCCAAATCCAGTCACAAGATTGACTGTTGATTTCTTTTGCTGGTGAATTTAGTTAATTATGCTTGTACTTAAAATGAGTTACCTGGGTTGATCTCAAAGTGATCTCATCAAGATCTCTCATGCCCACTACTTTATCATTATTGTATATTTTATACTAAATAAGTTATATCTAAATTTTTCATCACCCCAGGTAATCCCATTATCTCCATACTATTATAATATATATATAAAAAAAAGATACTATTATAATATATATATTTATGGCTGGTAGATGGTTATGATATGATTGAGCTAAGTAAAAGAGTCACAGAGATGCAAATAAAATTTTGAAATGTGAGTGTGTTTTTGTGTGTACATTTTATTTCTATAGAATTGTGAAAAATAACCTCTGCAATCTTGAACAATTTAATGAAAAGATGAATATTTCTGAAATCAAATTTTTAAATTTTCATATCTTATTTTAATTTGTCAACTCTTGTGTAGAATATATGATTAGTAAATAGTATTACTGTGTGATATTTATAATAGGTTGTCCAAAATTTATTTGGATTATTTAGCTTTTATATGATGGAATGAAAGGAAATGCTATTACTACAGGTAGAAAACCTGATGCATTTGAAATAAAAACTGGCGTTTAATAGGTGATATTGTTTTCAATTTTTATCATAATGTTTTTTTTGGAATTGTTTATAAGCAACTTAATGACCTAGTAATCAAAATATGATACAGATTTCATTGTGGAATTTTTAACTTGAATAAATTAAAAATCAAAACAAAAACTTCATCAATTTAAAGCATATTGATGATTGGGCTTTTTTTGTCATTTCAAAGGACTATTTACAGAACATATGTAATGTTTTTACTGTGACACATAACAACTTTGATCTATTGATTAATATTCAAAAACTCAAGATATTTATTAGCCAGTGATTAAATGGGACATTATTGGACTTTGTGAAGTTAGAAGAAAAGGAGAAGAAAAAATTGATTTAAAAAGTGGACATATATGCTATTATAAAGGCACACATATTGGAAATACAAGTGGAGTAGGATTCATTATAAATAAAAAGTGGAAGAACAATATTGTGGAGATTGATGGTGTATCCGACAGAGTGGCAAGATTAGTTATACAACTTAATAGCAGATACCAAATGCAGATAATTCAGGTTTATGCCCCAACAAGTTCTCATAGTGATGAAGTAGTAGAAGATTTTTATATGGATGTACAAAAAGCTTTTGATCAGAGTAAACAACATTTTAAAATTGTTATGGGAGACTTTAATGCTAGAATTGGTAGACATATGAAAGATGAAATTGCTGTAGGTAATTTTGGTTATGGTAATAGAAATGAGAGAGGACATAGACTTGTGGAGTTTGCAGAAAAAGAAAAACTTTATATTATGGATTCATTTTTTGAGAAAAATGTTAAAAGGAAATGGACATGGAAGCATCCAAATGAAGGTACAGCAGAATTGGATTATATTTTGACTAACAGAAAATACATATTTCAAGATTGTAATGTTCTTAATAAATTTAACACAAGAAGTGATCATCGATTAGTAAGGTGTAAGTTACGTGTTAATGTAAAACTAGAGAGACAAAAATTATTAAGAAAAACAATATTTACAGTTGATATTCCTAATCTTCAGAAACATTCTAATGAATTTAAATTAGAACTTACAAATAGGTTTCAAGTGTTAGGAGATTTTGAACATGATTCAGATTTGGATAAAATTAATATGAAAATAACTGATACACTTTTAAAAACTGCAACAAACATAGCTGGTAGAAAAAAGCAGCAATTGACTAATAAAATTTCTACTGAGACTAGAGAATTTATGAAGAAAAGAAGGAATATGAAGATATACAAAAATGATGTATTAAAAAGAATTGAATATCTCGAATTTTGTAAAATGGTACAGAAAAGAGTTGAAAATGATATAAGAAAGTATAACTGTGAAATAGCAAGGAAAGCTGTAGAAGAAAATAAAAGTCTCAAAAATGTTAAACAACATTTTGGTATTGGTAGGAAATTTATATCTGCAATAAAAAAAAAATATGGAATTATTACTAAAAAGAGATATGACATCATGAAATTGGTAGATTTTTATCAAGAATTATATAGTAATAAAGAACAAGTACCTCCTATATCTATTACATCTTCCGAATTGCCCAGAATTTTAAATGAAGAAGTGAGACATGCAATTAAGTGTATGAAGAAAGGAAAGGCTCCAGGAAATGATGGAATTATAATTGATATATTAAAAGAAGCAGGTGAAGAAATAGAAACAATTTTAGCAAAGTTATATACCAAATGTCTAAATGGTAAAGATGTACCGGAAGATTGGAAGAATGCAGTAATAATATTAATATTTAAAAAAGGTGATAAAGAAGATATTAGAAATTACAGACCTATCAGCCTTTTATCAGTTTTATATAAAAATTTTACCAAGATAATTACAACTCGTCTACAGAGAACTGTGGATTTCCACCAACCAAGAGAACAAGCTGGATTTAAAAGTGGTTTTAGTACAATAGATCATATCCAGGTATTGAGAGAAGTCATAGAAAGGACAAATGAATATGAGTTGTCATTATGTTTTGGATTTGTAGATTATGAAAAGGCATTCGATTCTATACACATTTCTTCAGTGATTAAGGCATTGGATCATCATGGTATAGATCCAGGATATTGTCATATTTTAAAGAATATTTATAAAAATGCAACAGCAACAATTAGATTACATAATGATACTGGAAAAATCAACATTGAGAAAGGTGCAAGACAAGGTGACTCCATATCTCCAAAACTCTTTACAGCAGTGCTGCAAGAAGTATTTTGTGGATTAAAATGGGAAACTAAAGGAGTGAAAGTAAATGGAGATTATTTAAGTCATTTAGATATCGCAGATTATGTAGTTGTTTTTGCAAATAATGCTTCAGAGCTTCAGGAAATGTTGCAGGAGTTAGCAGATGAAAGTAGAAAAGTAGGACTAAAGATAAATGTTAAAAAGACTAAAGTAATGTTTAATCGATTTGCTCAAAATATGAAAATAAAGATTTGATTATGAAGAATTAGAAGAAGTTAACAGTTACAAATATCTTGGTCAGATTATTAATACAGATGGAAACATAATGGAGGAAATTAATCATAGAATTAAACTTGGTTGTAGTGCTTTTGGTAGAAATAACTTGATACTAAAAGGAAATATGCCTATGTGTTTGAAAAGGATGGTTTTTAACAAATGTGTTTTACCAGTTCTTACTTATGGATCTGAGACTTGGACACTTAATAGAAGAGCAATACAGAGACTTCAGACCACTCAAAGGAGTATGGAGAGATGTATGTTGGGAGTAACAAGAAGAGATCGAAAATGCAATGTATGGGTAAGACAACAAACAGGTGTTACTGACCTTATTAAAAAAATTAAAAGATTGAAATAGAGTTGGGCTGGACATATTGCTAGAAGAGGTGATAATAGATGGACAATTGAAATTTAAAACTGGATTCCAAGAGATTGTAAACGACCTAGAAAGAGACCACATGTGAGATGGATGGATGAAATAAGAAAATGTGCAGGGGTGTTGTGGAGAAGAGAAGCTAAAGATCGGAGAAGATGGATTAAACTTGGAGAGACCTTCATCTTGCAGTGGATTGATAATGGTTGATGATGATGGAAAAAAGAAATCCTCAACAACTTTTAGCCTGAATGGTTATCAACTTGAGAAAATAAACTGATTTAAATACTGATAAATGAATTTAGATGTTATACCAAACAGACTTCATTTTATTGTTGCTACTTTTAACAATTTAAAGATAAGACTATATCCTCACAGGGAAATAACTACTGCAATTAAATTTGCTGCAATAAAACTGTTACTTTATTTAGACATGGATACTCTATCAATGCAATATATTAAATTCATTAAAAGTTTTATTTAAGGCAGGGGTGGGCAATTGTTTTGGCTCAGGGGACGCATTGTGGCAGTGGAGGTTAGTGGAGGGCCACACCTTCCATTCATTAATTAACTTTGCATTTCATAAAAGGTATAAATTATACCATAAAAATCAATAAATATAAATAAAATAGTGGCAGTTTTATTCAATTTATTTATTGTGCTAATTTCATATCATCTATAACTGCAAGCACATTTAATTTTAGAATCAGTTTAATGAGACAAATGTATGCTATTACACTTTTCTACAATTTTTTTGAAATCAGGAGTGAGATTGCTTGTTGAGAGTCTTAACACATCCTGCAAGTTAATGTCTGTCAAAGAGCATCTATATTTACTCCTGTTGATCTTCAAGCAAGAAAAACTTTGCTCACAAATATATGTAGACCCAAATATAGAGAACCTTTTCCCAGCAAATTTCTTTATACATGGAAATTTTTCAGCAGACAACGATTTGTAAAAGTCAACTAGTGTCATAGCATTAAACATTTCTTTCACAATGTGCTCTGATTGCATGTCAATAAGTTCAAGCTGCAGCTTCTCAGGTGCTGTGTCAATATCAGCTGTGAAGGGATAAGAGAACAAATTGAATTTAGGCTCAATTTTCTTAAAGTCCTGAAATCTTCTTGTGATCTCATCCTCCAAATGCTGAAGATGATCCCTAATCTTAACAGAAAAACTTTCAGGCACTTTCTGTTTTCCTGATAAAGAGAAATGACCAAAATTGCCATCACCTGCTTGCTTTGCAAATAGACCTAGTTTTGCTTTGAATGATTTTACATGTTCTCACATTTCATGTGTAAATCTCTTTCCCTGCAATGTCACATTCAGTTTATTCAATTTCTCAAATACATCAGCTGCAAACATCATCTCATATCTCCATTCTCACATCCTATTTTTGTAATGAAATCAGATCTCCTCCAAAAATAAGAGGATTTTATTCTGCAATGCCCAGACTCTTTTTATCACTTTTCCCAGGCACAACTACTTCACGCTGCTGTGGTAAATTACATCTTCATACTCTGTCTCCACATTCTCAAGAAAAGATTTGAATTGTCAATGGTGGAATGCCCTTGCTCTGATTGTGTTTACCACACTAACAGTAGGATCTACCACATGCTTTAAGTCCAGTGCAACTTTGAAAAGACGAGATATAACTGTCTGTGTCTTGTGCTTGTAACTTGTTTTTTAAAAGCTTAACTATGCCTACATTTTTTCCACTGAAAGCTTTGGCCCCATCTGTTGTAATGCTTGCCATTTTGTTCCAGGACAAGCCACTTTTTGCCACACAATTCACAGCACACTCAAGCAATTCCTGACCAGTGGTTCTATTATTGATTTTAGGCCAAGTAATTCCTATGTGATGAACCAATTTTCATTAATTCCACAGAAAAAGATGAGTAATTGTGCAATGTCATTGTTATTTGTGTTCTCATCCAGTGCCAAAGAAAAGCAAACAATCTTTTCTCTCAGTCTTCAGCTGTTCTGTGAGCTTGTCATTAATTGAAACAATGCACCACATAGTTCTTTTTGACAATGAATTGCTTTCAAATTTGCTTCTCACATCAGAACACAATATACTTGCATACTCCATCATACATTGCTTAATAAACTCACCATTCAAAAAAGGCTTGTTGCATTTAGCAAGGTTGTAAGATACCAAAAAACTTGCTTCTGTAGCACTATTTTGAAGTGATGATTGCTTTGTAAATGATGTTTGTTGCTTCTTCAGCCTTTTTACACACTGCACAACTTTTATTTTGCATTCTTCCTTGGAAAGTTTGCAACCAAATTCACTATGTTTTGTTTCATGTGTTGTTTCAGATTGTACTCCTTAAATATGGCTATCATTTCATGACACAATAAATACACTATTTTATTCCCTGTATTACCAAAGAAGTATCTGTTTGTCCATTGATTTTATATTTTTTTGGAGGGTTCATAAGTTTCACTCAAGTTGGAAATTAATATATTTACTGCTGCAAAGACAAAATTGAAATTAACCAGATCAACTGGAAAAGCACTGCACATCATATGTACACTGTGCATGTGTATTGACGAGGCTGTCCTAGTGGAAAATAAGAGACGAATTTTTGTTTGCACATTGGAAGGAAATCTTTGTTCAAGATGGATTTTTCTGTCTTGGTGAGCCACAAAAAACTCTTACCAGGCCACATGTGACCCGCAGGCCATTATTTGCCAACCCCAGATTTAAGGATACTCTGTAAAAGTTTAAAAATACAATGACAATAAAATAAGACAATCAATATGTTAATCTACTGTTGTAAAGTCACACCTTAATTGGACATTTAAAATAAACACACAATTCAATACTTTCTAAAATAGTGTTTTATAATGAACTTGGGCATGCTTTTCATGGTAGAGACAAACACCATCTCAATTATAAGAATAATTTCAAAAGAATTCTAAAAACAAGAAGTATCTTTTTTTTTTCATTGGGATGATATAGTAGAGAATAGAGTACACTTAAATGTGGTATTGAAGTATTTCAGATAGACATGTTGCCACCTGCTGAGGAAATTAAAAAATAATATCATAAAATATCAAGTAAACATAAAAATGTACCAGAATGTTCTATATCTATATATATTTGTGTTTCATACATTGGTTTGTATAGCTATTACAAAACTCATTTCTAGACTAGTTTTCTTTCTCTCTCTCTCTCCTTTTTCTTTCTTTCTTTCTTCCTTCCTTCCTTTCTTTTTTTTTTTTTTGGAATTAGATTTGGCCATAATTATTTATGATCAGCTGTTTATTATTATTATTATTTATAATCCTTTTTTTATATTTTACACTCGTTTCACCATTTCAAAAAGATGGACTAACTAATCCAAACAAAATTTAAACAAAATAAAATACTAAAACACAGCACCTAACCAATTAGCATAAATTAGAATACTCCCCCTCATTACTATAAACTGTACTCAGCTATGAATATGAAGCCATGGAGCTTTGAAAACGCTAAGAGTAAATAAATATTAATATATATAGCTTCTCTAACAAGCGTAAAAGCGCATATTTTTTGGTAATACTTATATTAGTATTTTATAAATTATTAGGTTCAAATTAGTATTGGATTTTAAACAGAGTTATGAATTATCATAATTATGGAATGTTTTGTTGTCAAACCAATAATATAATGAGTTTTAGCATTCCATCCATTAATTCTTTTGAGAATGGAGCATAAAATTTTTATATATACATATATTTGAACTAGAGTATATATGAGTATAAAAAAATCTAAAAGAAATCAGTTTACCAAAAACAGGTTCGGAATGACAGTTTTCTAATTCTAATCACTAAATTGAGTCATAGAAATATTTCTTTGGCTTCAAACATATTATAATTCAAATTAATGCATGTTAATGCTCTAAAAAATGTATTTTATGAAAAATTCTCATGAAATAATTGCCAAAGGCTTTTCTGTACAGATTCTTTCAATTAACTACTCTTGTATAAGGTTCCAATCCTGCTAATGAACAATTAAATTATCTAATTACATTTCAAATCTTAATATATCTAATATATATATATATATATGTTCAAAAAATAAAACAATATAAATAATAAATTTAATAAAAAAAATACATACTATTAAAGCACCAAAATTATTAATAACTTTCTGCAATGCTCATAAACAGACACAAAATGAGATCTATTAGCTTATTGTTTTCACACCAATGAGTTTCAAAATATAATTAATATTTTTATATTATTTTTTTAAAATCTATATAACTACAATCAGCTTTTCCTTAGGATGTCCTTAAAGCAGTATTATTGGTAAAGTAAGTAATATTAGAAATTATTAATATATTTCGTATTTGAGTATACATCATAAGCTTGTCTACATCTTAACCATTTCCATATGAACATCTTCAATCAATTTATAATACTTCAATATCTAAAAAAAATCACAGAGTAATTCAATGCAATGCATAAGTCTATAAAATAGAAGATAAATAAATGTTTCATATATATTAGAGGTGCAATAATAAACTATTTGTTCCTACTTTTAGGTTTATAGAAAAATCCATGAGTTCCAGAGTTTCTTGAGGTTATATAACAAGCAATATCAATTTTTTTTTGGCCAAAGACAAATGATTTTATAAATGCTATTTCTTCACTTCCTTACTAAAATCAACATTATTCTAATTACTCCTATATTCATAATTATTACCTAAAATATTACATGATTTTCTTAGATTACATTTAAAATCAGAATGTGGAATAGTAACCTGCTCTATTATGCAAATCTAGAAATATGATTTGTAAATTTGAAATATTACCAAATGTTAAATGGTAATGCTAATCAAATCCACAAATAAATTTCTGGTTATTTTCTTTGTCAGAAGCTAATCTTCAAGAATTACTTATATTTATAATACATACATGTGAGTGATAAAAGCTAACAGTCAGAAACTAATCTAAGAATTTGGTTAGGAATAAATTCTAATGTCCATTTATTTTTCATCCTCACATTACTCTATTTGGAGTAGAATAATAAAATGAATTATATTATTCTTAATGCAAGCTGATAATACTTAAAAATATATGATCAATCAAATTTCTTCCCCCCTCCCCATTATTTCTTCAATACTACTTTTTATATATTCTTTTCAATTTTTAATTATTTATAATTTTATTCTTACTCTTTGCTTTTTTTATTTTTTCTTCCTAGCCACGTCTCAGAAACTTTCAAACATTTTTCTGTTTAATCACTTTGTAATATGGTTATATTCAAAATTAAATCATTTACTAACTCTTTACATATTTCAAATGGATGATAAAAAGATTAAAATTTTGTTTTTTCAAATGGAAAATGAGATTAATGAAAGAAGTATATCCCTCAAGTAATGGACAGATAAAAACAATGGATTGATATGAGATAGATCCAGAAGAAATTTAGTCTTTAAAGTATGTAATATAATATTATTATAAAGACACAATAAAAACTTGGGAAATACATTTTGTAGAAAAGGATTAAAAAGATGCTTATAATTGAATGAAATAATTTCAACTAATAATGGTAAAAGCACATGATTATTAAATTATTTTTAACAAGTTTGTAATGTATTCATGGTTAAACATTCAAAATATAGAATGTCTAAAAATAAAATCCTCAAAATCCTAATGTTATCATAAAAACTATTCTAAGACAACATGTTTATAAAATTATCTATTGCCTTAATGTTTATTTGCTGTTAAGGGCACTCTTGAAAGTTTATTGATCTGAGTTCACTGGCTTACTAACCAAAGAATAGTTTTCTATCCAATTAAAAACAAATTACTTCAATTCAGTCATTAATAATACCAAAATATTTTAAGTTAGCCACTATAATAATAAATTATGCATAATTATAGACTCACAATAAAAGAAATCTCATGACAAATCAATCCCTTTAGCTCAGTACTATATATATAGACTAGTCATGAAAGCTTTTTGGACAGATAATGTTGGCAAAAACTCCAGTCTATTCCTGCATGGCAAATTATTTCAACATAGAGTGGTCCTGAATCTTTCATGATATAGGACCAACCAAAAGAAAAAAAACAGACAAGATAAAGTTTGCACATATATTATCTTCTATTTTGTTATAAAATACAAGTTGACAATCTTGTACATTTATTTTGTATTTTCAATTACAAAGTTATTTTTTTATATAAATTCCTTCTACCATCTTTAATGAGCTTTAAAAAGATTTTATTGATTATAATCTTTTACTTTTGAAATTTCTTTCTTTTTGTTTATCTGGATTAGTAATCAGCATGTACTTTTATTCTTTCCAATTTTAACTTTTATTTGTAATTAAACAGATAATATAAAACACAAAAATAACTTTCATTGCATGTTATCTAAAAAATAAATTATATTAACTAAAAGAAAATTAAATTGCATCTTTTAAATGATTTTTAAATTTTACTTATTTAAATATTATCAAATGTCAATATATATGAACTATATGTATGTAAAATGGTTCAATATCCCTGGGCTAAATAGTCAAGAATAAAATAGGGGATTGAACCTATAAAATATGTGATTGAACCTATTTTATTCTTACTAAGTTTTAAGTCTGTATTCTAGATTTTTTTAATAGATTAGCATTACTGATACATTTTTGTAGGCTGTCACAAGTGGTGTGCAACTTTAAATCTCACATTTTTAGGGTCTAACATGGTGGGAATGAGAAATATTTCCACATTCATCTGTGTCCTTTCCACACAAGTGTAAGACTAACAATAGAAGCCCAAGTCTAAGCACATTCAAGCATTGCTCATTCTTTTGAGACTTATTGGCTCATGATGCTTGGTCCCCCTCCTCCCATTTCCAGGGATCCTATTACAAATAGACTGATAGGTATTTAAGGACAGTCTTATGTTATATACTGGTGTATAAGAACTCAGGGCTATGCATTTTACCCTCTTCAATATTTACCTACCTGATGACTTCTTGTGACTTAAAACCTACATCAGCTGTGATCATGTTTTTTTAGACATATTAATTTTTTTTATAGTCATATAATCCAGTATAAAGTAGTTTTTTCTATATTTACTACTTATCTCAAATAGTGTTTTTTTTTGCCTCATGTTGGGATGACATCATGATGTTCACAGTTGGATTTAGGCCTTCTTTTTATGTAACAGAAAGTGCAAGTTAATCAAGCTATGAAGAAATATATTCAGATCATTTACCAGTCAGCCAATAATTACAAGATCGGGAGTAGGATTTCCTGACAATTTATTATAATAAAATATTCATCTTTAATATAACTCTTTCATTTGAACATTCTTAATTTTAGTTATCTATTTTATTAGTAAGATTTAAATGAATAAGTTTAGTTATTTATTTTATTAGTAAGATTTAAATGAATAAGTTACCTTTGTCAATATTTATTAATTAAGCCATGGGGAAAATATTTTCTTAAAATAAATTAAGTGATGGGAAATCCTAATCCCGATCTTGTAATTATTGGCTTTATAAGTTATGATGTACTTCACACAGAGTAAGTGAATCTAATGATTCTAGTGCTCTTTAAATAAATTAAAAACTATTTCTACTGGTAGTGTGGATCATAATAAATACTAGGCTAGTTAATCAGAAAATATAGTGTGCATCATAATAAATACTAGGCTAGTTAATCAGAAAATATAGCTATGTTCTTGAGATACCCAGACTCATAAATGATCCGAATATATTTCTTCATAGTTTGATTAACTTGTACTTTCTAGTGCATAAAAAGAAGGCCTAAATTCAACCATGAATGGTACAATATATATATAATGAGCTTGTAAATTGCTCTTAACAAGCTTTTCAGAATATCCCCAACCTCAGACAAGTTTCTGCTACTGGCTTCCTCAGTGAGGCACTAGAATATTCAAGCATTAGATTTAAAATACCAGGCCAAGTCCAGTACTTTATCTAATGGATAACTATTAAGTAGAAAATCTAAAATTTTCAGACATGCATGTCTTCCAATCCAGCTATTTAACTTAAATAGCCATATGGGACTGAATTAAGTTCAAACACACCATATATTAATAGCTTTAGCAATATATATGACTTGATTTCATTGTAATTTTATTTTTTGCTATTAATGCTTTGGTGATTTTATATTGCTAAAGCTATTAATATATGGTATATCTCAACTTAGTTCAGGCCCATATGGCTATTTAAGTTAGATAGCTGCATTGAAAGATATATGATTGTCTGAAAATTTCAATTTTCTACTCAATAGTTACCCATTAGATAAAGTGCTGGGCTTGGCCTTGTATTTTAAATCTAATGCTTGAATATCATAGCACCTCACTGAGAAAACCAGTAACAGAAACTAGTCTGAGGTTGGATATTCTGAAAAGCTTGTTAAGAGCTACTTGCAAAATCATTACATAACATTTGTAATACAAGCTTGTTAAATTAGATCATGTGATATATGACTTGATTTCTTTGTAATATATATATATATATATGTACTAAAATGGATTGGTCTCATAGCATTCAAAGTAATGTGTGTGGGTATATATATATATTTAAAGTTTAACAGAAAAAATAGAAATAAACATAGACAAATTTACATATATAATTATTTAAAATGAAGTCTGGAATAACAGTAGTATTGATTAAGTAATAATATTTGATCTTTTTGAAGTACTGAGAATTATTTAAAATCACCTATAAAAAGTTCTCTTTAATTTAATATTTTATTAAATTTATTTCAGATTTTGACAAAAATTTAAATTTCCCTCTCCCTCTGGGGAATGGGGATGATGGTATCCAGGATGGTTCTAATCTATCTGTTATCTTAGATGTGTCAACATACACTTAGTAAAATCATGAATTAAACTTTGTATAGCATACAATGTAAGCTTGTAAATTTCAAAAATTTAAACCAAAAAAAGCAGAAAAAATAAAATATTTTAGTAAAGAGTTCATTTGCTATTCACTCATAGAACTGAATTATAAATAATGCCATTTATTATTGTATACTTTTTATATTCTTGATTGATATACATATATATAATAAAAAGAGCGTGCTAATGACTCTAAACCAGCATTTATCATTAAAAAAAGCTTGTTTAGATCCATTAGCATGATCTTTATATTAAATATTTGTAAATGCAAGCTATACAGATCATGTGACCTATGGCTTGAATTTTATATATATTGTAAGGGTTAGATTCGTATGTTATGCTAACATGATGCAAAATTCAAATACAAGACCTAAAACTCAACATTCTAGGTAGAGTTACCTCCCAGAAATACTCAACTTGAATCCAATGTCGAAGTTCCACAATGTCAGCTACATGGTCAACACATCTGATGCTACTAATAAATATAAGTTTTTATCTAATCCCAGGGATCAGGGTAAAACCAGAGACTCTAAATTAAATACAACCTTAGGTTTGCTAACAGAGGTCTATGGACGGTACAAAACTAACCCTAAGGGTTCATACTACTATAAATTATATGAACCAAGCTAACATAGTGGATCACAGAGATAAAAAAAAATAAAGTCAGAGATAAGTTAAGGTAGTGTTATGTTCTATCATGTCAGCCACTTTGATGGCTCTATTTCTAGCTAAATTGCTAGAATTATGCCATTTCCGCAGCTGCTGCCAAGCATCTTTCTACAATAAAACACAGAAATAGTTCATTTACTCGGCTGCCAGCTACATTCATTGGCTGCCATAGTTACTTGTGTTACACACTTTATCATAATTCTGGGTTGTTTATTTTTGCTACAGTATTGTGTGAGGATGTGTTGATTGAATCGTGTCTAAATAATTGAACTTTTCAGGTCCAACTTTTTTTTTTCATGTGAACTAACCTACTGGTACTTTGTAACAATTTTAACAGTGTCATCACTGTTCCACCAGGATTGGGTAACCGTCACAAATTGGATTTAGGGTACAGCATAGCATATTTTGAAGATCGCGATGAAAGTAATGCATCCATGAGACAAAGGAAGATGGTTGTTTCAAACTGTGAAAATTGGCAATTGCCAGACACCAGAGTCAGCTTTAATTTTAATAGTTTATTATAATTATTAACTTTAGTGAGTAAATTGCAATCTAATTTATTTTATCCCTCCCCCAAATGCAGTGTCAGATTAATTACTATTCAAAAGGGTAAAATTTACTTTTATTTTTTATTACAAAAAGTACTGTAACTTTTCCAATCCGCACACACACAAAAAGCCCATCTCTGATTAATTACTGTCCAAATAGGTCTCTGACTATATTTTACTATTATTTGTTATTAAAAAAGTAATGTAACTTTTTTATGGATACACACACACAAAAAAAAAAAAATGCTCCAAAAGGTTAAAGTTGGCTTTCATTGTAAAATTTTGTTTGAATTTGTTAAATTTTGAGGAAGTTGTAATATAATTAATTGACTTGGATTTCAAAACACAGTTTCTGATTAATTAAGGTCCCAAAAAGGTTAAAATTTACTATTATTTTCTATTAAAAAAAGAATGTAACTTTTTATATTGTGACGGTCAGATGATGTATGTTGATTTAACCCAGATCGAATACTAGGCAAAAGTACCTCGAGGCCACCCATATGCGAGATATTAAACCAAGAATACTGTGACCTCTGCCCTATTCGTCTAGTCTCGACGCTATCATCAACCGAACAACACTATCTGAGACATGCATAGATATTTTCTTCCTGAGCCACGAGCTTAGCATCAGCGGGAGACATGGACAGAACCACCTGCGGAGCTTAAATAGTTAAATTGCAAAAATACTTAGAAATATGTGTTCTGCATGCCTGGATCATTTAAAAGTAAAACAAAGCATTGAAAGATAACTAGCAAACTCAAGCTGTTTAGTTAAATAAATATCTTTAATAAATGACATTTGAAATATTATTAATAATTTAATGGCCTTCGCTATTCCCTGAAATTTATGAATAACTAATGAGACAATGAAAACCCGATTAATATGCTTGCGGTCTAAATCTTTCCTTCCCAGTTTGATTAAACATTGTCACTCGAATCTGCTCGATAAAGTGCAATTAATAAAATCTTTCACAAAGCAGTTTCTAATTGCTTTGCACTAAAACAGAGTTTAAAATCATTTAAGCTGTATATCGCTAAATCTGACATACGTAAGAAGCTAATGGCGGACAAAAGAAGCGTTATCGAGGAGATCAAATTGGCAAACAAAAAAAAAGAAACTTACTCGTACTAAATTTTACAAGTATGAATAAAACTGGAAAGGGATTTTTATATGAACAATTAACTAATAAACTTAACCGCAATGAAATTAAAATATTTACACATGGGAGTAATGAAGAATAGCGAAGAAAAAGGGGTTAAATATCTAGGTAGATGATCACATATACATATATCTAACTAGTCTAATAAAAATAGTTACATTATAAATATCATTAAGCAAACATTTCATAAATATTCAAGAAAGCAATTATAAAAAGTATGGACAAAAAAGGTAGCATAATGAATAGTTCATGAGGAGAGATATGATTACCGTCCTTATTCCTTGGTCATGTTCTATCAACGGGCGTAGCTTGATCCGTCTGATGCGATGTGTTCGACCGGACAAGGAAAGTGGAAATCGGTAGCATGGTTTCACAAAAAGTCCTCCAGACACGGCACAGAGTTCAGATGACGATTGAGTAAATACTACAGCATTTTTCTGGTAATGAGGAACCCTCGGCGGTAGACAAAGTTATTCTTTGCCTAGCCAAGCATGGTAGACTCCATCGACTTCAGATAAGAAAATCACGACAGGCAATAGCAAAATTTCTAAAGTTCTCCACGGAGCAATCTGACAGCCCGCAAGAATACTCTGAATGCATGATCTTTTTCAAAAAAGGAAAATCTGAATGACCGCTCTTTCCCAAAAAGGAAAAATCTGAAGGCATGATCTTTTCAAAAAAAGAAAAATCTGAATGACTGACCTCTTTCAAAAAAGAAAATCTGAATGCCTGATCTTTTGTTCTCCCTTTTATTTATACCCTCTCTGTCAGCTACCTTCTATTGTTGGTATGATCTGAGATCTTGATAAGCCCGCCCATGCTCCTTTGTTTCAAAGTAACACCTTCTAAAAATAACTTTTACTTTTTTACTCTAAATTTCTTTCTTTAAACTTTGGGATTTTATTAATTTAAAAAAAAGAAAAGAAAAGGCCATCTTTAATTTGACTTGAATGGGCTTAACTAATTAAAAATATACATTCTTTCAGAAAATGTTGGTGGGCTTATCTCTAAATCAAATCATACTAAATATTTGAACAAGATTTAAAAGTAAAATACATTCTTATTTCTTTTAATACAATAAGCATTTTATTTCAGCAGAATTTTGCATTAACTCATATATATATGTTTGACGTATATATATGTTTGACTAAACGGTTTTCACAAATAATATTTTTAACAGCAATTTAATGTTACAATGGAATTTATTTAAAAGAAAATATTTACAAGCAAATACAAATTTAATAAACGTAATTAATTTTAGCTGTCATGCAAAACCCTGCTGACATTGGCCTATAGACTTAATTTAGGTTTACAATATTAATCAAGCTTATAGGAAGGTGTGAAGCATGGATTGGATTTCATATCCATTGCTTCATTTCCCAATAGTTAGTGAGCAAAAAAAAAAATGTTTAAAAAAAAATGCTGTTGCTTCAGGTCAGAGGTAAGAATTTGTGCCAGGTGAGTTCAAGCCTACTCTTTATTTGGTGTAAAAATTTAACTTGTTACTGACTAACAGTTTTTTCTTTCTTTTACTAAATAACTAACAGTTTATCCATAATTCAATCTGCTATATCTTAAAACGAGTCCGTGTTGTTTTAATCTAACAAGTTATGTATCTATTTTAATGTTTATATTTCCCCGGATCCAGTGGTATATACTGCCTTGTACTTTTGGATGGGTTCATGACCCTATCATTTTGGTTTTCTTCTAAGTTTCCATAGTCAATGTCAGTTAGTATCTGAATCATGCCTTGAATATCTTGCATTTGAGTGCCTATTAATATTTTCCTTATCCAGGGTGGCATGTTGTGCCTAATCATCCTTACTATCTGCATTTCTGGATAATTGAATGCACTTAGGGCTTTAATTCGATTTACCTGCCTAACAAAAAATTGAGCATAAGTCTCTTGATGGTTAGCTGGGTATCTTTCATGCATTATGGAATACATCAAACCTTCCTGCTGCTCTGCACTCCAATACATTGACAACATTGCACTCTTATATTCCATAAATGTTTGTGGTTGTATAGACAAAGTGTTCCACCAGTCTCTGGCAGACTCTTTTAAATGATGACTGGAGATCGCCACTTTTTCTTGTTCTGTCATATTCTGAAATTGAAAAAACATTTTGTGACTGTCTAGGTGGTGTCTAGGGTTTCCCCCTGGTTCCCCTCTAAAACATTGTATATGTACGAATTTTGCCACAGGAGATGTTACCGGATTAATTATTATTGGTGTAAGGATTTGGTTGCCTTGTTGCGCCTGGATTGGATTCATCTGTTGATGAATGTTCATTTCCTCTTTATCTACCTTCATCTGTCCATTTTCTTCTCCCTCCTGTATTTGATGCTTGACTGACACGTCCAAGGCATGCATATCCTTTCCTAATTCATTATCTATCAATGATTTAAGTTGTGTATCATCTTGCTTCTGTTGGGGCTGCCATTTAAAGTGAGTATCCTCATCTGGCAATGCTTTTGTTACGATAGTGTGTTGGTGGAGCGCCATGTTTTCCTCCAAACGGTCCAGTCTTTGTGATGTCATATTCATGAATTGTTTTAACATGTTCATCATCATTTTGTTTTCTTGTCTCATTTCTGTGATGAGATCTTTCATATTGTTTTCTTGGTCACTATGAGTCGATGTTGTTGCTGTATTTGGAAGGTTGAGCATTACCTCCTCATCGCTGTCATAATCTGCAACTTTCTTCGGTTGGTCGATTTTTGCCTAATATTGGCTATTTTGTTATACAACATTCACTTTGTTTGTAAAATGTGTTTGTCTTTTAATAAACAATCTGGATAAATATATTTTTATACTAGTTATTAACACAAAAAAAAAATTATTTTTTTTTAAAATAAGTCACTATTCTAAGTTCCAACTATCTGTTTTCTTTATATGTTTTCAGAAATTTAACTCTGACTACCTTCGAGGTCCTATCTTAACCCTATGCCTATATGTATCTGTTTGTACATGAAAATATATATATAAAATCCTGCCGTGTCTGTCTTTAATATTTATACTACATATTAGTCTCCTCACTTTATTTATTGTTATATTTCATTAAAATATCACTGTTATTTTGTCCCAATATATTTAAAATAACACACTTACAGCTTGACCTGGCTTTCTCTGACACCTGAAACAACTAAAAAATGCATTTACATTAATACAAGTATATATATAAAAATATATGTGAGCAAAATATACGTAAGTCATGTTTAAAAATTATTTTGGCTCACTATGCATACATTGTTATTTTGATCATCTACTATAGTTTGGTTTATTTGATATCTGATATGAGAGATTGCACTTGCCGACAAATTTATTTGAGAAGGGCGCCAGTTGACAAGACAATGGCCATATCAAATATACATATTAATGGATAATGATCCAAGCACACATTGATAAGGTTTATAAAATTTAATGTGATTACAATTTATTTTGATTTTCACTTCACTTTCAAAAAAAATCTCTGCATGAATAAGTAAATGGTATTTTAAATGACAATATTAAGTAAGTCTAAGACATAACAACTAAGTAAGGTAACATGTCTGACCTGGGTTCGAAACCACACTACCATTTTGGTCAAGACAGAAAAAAAAATTTAACCAGCCTAAAGTACGATTATCAAAACAAAATATTAATACAAAAAACAATTAAAATAAAAGTAAATCCCATGATAACCACCACTCCGAATTATGAACCTGGGATCGAAACCAACTACCATTTTGGTCACACCCGAAATAGATTAACAATTATCACGCAATTTTACAGAATCACGCATTGAAATCAAAACTGTTTAAAAAACATTTATATAAAAACGGGTTTTACCGAACTATAACGAAGTGTATACCATATGCATCCATATATATGAATATGTACATCATTAAATAAGCATATATATGACTACATATAAATATACAAACAGATATACCTATACAAATATTTCTTTTATTATCATGTACATGAATTTATTAGAAAGATGTCAAATTGCCAACCGCATACTCCTATTATTTCAGGCTAGTAAACGCTGGTCGCAACTATGACAGGGAAACAATGATTGCGGACATAGACCTATTATTTCATGCTACACAGCAATCGAGAACTTTACAATGTAAGGAGTCTTCACCTAAACGGTTACTCTAAGGGTCTTCACCAAACATGGTTACTAAAAAACAAGGGCTTCACCTAACGGTTACTCAAAGGGTCTTCACCTAACGGTTACTCAATAAATGATTCAATAGCATGATCCGAAATGGAAAAAAAATCTTAACTAAAGGGTGGCTGACATATATGTTATACCAAAATATATCTTTAATATATATGTTTATTAACGAACAAACGCATTTACTTTTCATAAAGTTGACAATTAAGTTTGTTATTATTGAAACAAAACTTATTTTATATCTATTGTTTGCACGGAACGTAATTTCAAAATATTTAAAAGTGGAAAAAAAAAAATTCTGCATGATTAAAATTATTGATTTAATTAAGGAAACTAATGCAGAGAAAGTGAAACACTGTAGTTTGAACTTATCAAACTTTTTGATCTTACAAAAAATTTCTATTAACGAAAGAATGTTATCATTTTTAATCTTTACAAAAATTTGTACAACGGAAACATAATTCTATTATCTATTTGTACCTTTAACTAAAATGTTATATTTAGTACAAAAAAACATTATTATATTAAAACTTCTCAGATTTAAGCATTACTAAAGTAACATAAAGTACGAAAGCTATTTTAAGGGAGGGTGGGTGGGTATATATTTGACACTTCCGCCTCATCGAAGGTATATACTTTATACGATAAACGACAATATGGCAACTGGCCATCGATAAAACTACTCATTCGGAAAAAAAATCTTGCTATAACTCTGATATTTATACTCATTAATATATATATTCGCTATATATATAAAAAAAACTAACGGAGTGTTAACTTTTCTAAATGTAAAACATTCATTTCATATATATACCAAACTCGGGGGGAAAAAAAATTTTACTTTATGACACCTTTAACTTTTTAATTAATTTTTTAAAAAATGACGTTTGCTCACATTAGGAAACAAGACTCAGAAAAAATTATATATATTATTTTTTTATATATATAAATATACTAGACCAAAACAAACTTCTCAGGGTACTAAAAAAAATTTTTTTTTTTTTAAAAAAATGAACATTCGTCCCACTGCGACAACTTGAAGCAAAAAATTTACGTATAACTAACAATTATTTGTGTTATCTAAAACAATCACTATATATATGCGTACAAATCCGAGGACAAAAAAAATTCTACATATATACTATTATTTAAAACATAAACGCTGCCTACAGGGTGTGGAAAATTTCGAATAGCCACACGATGGACGCCAGAATGCGGAAAAAAAATCTTATACCTATCTATATTTTCAAATAAATGAAATTCGGCCCACGTTGTGCGACAGAATGCGGAAAAAAAAAATCTACTGTGACAGTCAGATGATGTATGTTGATTTAACCCAGTTCGAATACTAGGCAAAAGTACCTCGAGGCCACCCATATGCGAGATATTAAACCAAGAATACTGTGACCTCTGCCCTATTCGTCTAGTCTCGACGCTATCATCAACCGAACAACACTATCTGAGACACGCATAGATATTTTCTTCCCGAGCCACGAGCTTAGCATCAGCGGGAGACATGGACAGAACCACCTGCGGAGCTTAAATAGTTAAATTGCAAAAATACTTAGAAATATGTGTTCTGCGTGCCTGGATCATTTAAAAGTAAAACAAAGCATTGAAAGATAACTAGCAAACTCAAGCTTTTTAGTTAAATAAATATCTTTAATAAATGACATTTGAAATATTATTAATAATTTAATGGCCTTCGCTATTCCCCGAAATTTATGAATAACTAATGAGACAATGAAAACCCGATTAATATGCTTGCAGTCTAAATCTTTCCTTCCCAGTTTGATTAAACATTGTCACTCGAATCTGCTCGATAAAGTGCAATTAATAAAATCTTTCGCAAAGCAGTTTCTAATTGCTTTGCACTAAAACGGAGTTTTAAATCATTTAAGCTGTATATCGCTAAATCTGACATACGTAAGAAGCTAATGGCGGACAAAAGAAGCGTTATCGAGGAGATCAAATTGGCAAACAAAAAAAAAGAAACTTACTCGTACTAAATTTTACAAGTATGAATAAAACTGGAAAGGGATTTTTATATGAACAATTAACTAATAAACTTAACCGCAATGAAATTAAAATATTTACACATGGGAGTAATGAAGAATAGCGAAGAAAAAGGGGTTAAATATCTAGGTAGATGATCACATATACATATATCTAACTAGTCTAATAAAAATAGTTACATTATAAATATCATTAAGCAAACATTTCATAAATATTCAAGAAAGCAATTATAAAAAGTATGGACAAAAAGGGTAGCATAATGAATAGTTCATGAGGAGAGATATGATTACCGTCCTTATTCCTTGGTCATGTTCCATCGACGGGCGTAGCTTGATCCGTCTGATGCGATGTGTTCGACCGGACAAGGAAAGTGGAAATCGGTAGCATGGTTTCACAAAAAGTCCTCCAGACACGGCACAGAGTTCAGATGACGATTGAGTAAATACTACGGCATTTTTCTGGTATTGAGGAACCCTCGGTGGTAGACAAAGTTATTCTTTGCCTAGCCAAGCATGGTAGACTCCATCGACTTCAGATAAGAAAATCACGACAGGCAATAGCAAAATTTCTAAAGTTCTCCACGGAGCAATCTGACAGCCTGCAAGAATACTCTGAATGCACGATCTTTTTCAAAAAAGGAAAATCTGAATGACCGCTCTTTCCCAAAAAGGAAAAATCTGAAGGCACAATCTTTTTCAAAAAAAAGAAAAATCTGAATGACTGACCTCTTTCAAAAAAGAAAATCTGAATGCCTGATCTTTTGTTCTCCCTTTTATTTATACCCTCTCTGTCAGCTACCTTCTATTGTTGGTATGATCTGAGATCTTGATAAGCCCGCCCATGCTCCTTTGTTTCAAAGTAACACCTTCTAAAAATAACTTTTACTTTTTTACACTAAATTTCTTTCTTTAAACTTTGGGATTTTATTAATTTAAAAAAAAGAAAAGAGAAGGCCATCTTTAATTTGACTTGAATGGGCTTAACTAATTAAAAATATACATTCTTTCAGAAAATGTTGGTGGGCTTATCTCAAAATCAAATCATACTAAATATTTGAACAAGATTTAAAAGTAAAATACATTCTTATTTCTTTTAATACAATAAGCATTTTATTTCAGCAGAATTTTGCATTAACTCATATATATATGCTTGACGTATATATATGTTTGACTAAACGGTTTTCACAAGTAATATTTTTAACAGCAATTTAATGTTACAATGGAATTTATTTAAAAGAAAATATTTACAAGCAAATACAAATTTAATAAACGTAATTAATTTTAGCTGTCATGCAAAACCCTGCTGACATTGGCCTATAGACTTAATTTAGGTTTACAATATTAATCAAGCTTATAGGAAGGTGTGAAGCATGGATTGGATTTCAGATCCATTGCTTCAATATCCATACACACACCCAAAAAAGCCAGTCTCTGATTAATTACTGTCCAAAAAAGTCTCTAACATACTATTATTTGCTATTCAAAAATAACAATTTTTTATTGACCAACACACACACCAAAAAAAGCTAAACTCTGATTAATTACTGTCCCAAAAAGTCAGCTTACATTTTTATATTTTGTTTGAATTTTTTAATTTTATGGAAATCGTTATATAATTCACTTTTATTTCCTATTCCAAAAATAAAGTCAATAGTTCTATAGAATCGGTGGCCCAGGAATGTTATATCTATGTGTTTTTGCTTAGTATCAATGCCATCAAGCGGCTGACATGATAGAACATTTCACTACCTAAGTTAAAAAACATTTAATGAATATAATTTAATTGATTAAATATTTCCAAAATGTATGCTAAAATAATATATATACAATCTTACAAGTATGGTGTAGTTAAATTTTATATTCTCTCTACTTTCGAGGGTAAAACATGACATAGATTACGCTAATGTGCCTACATGAAGTGTTCTTTAATAGAAGACAGATTTGCAAAGAGGTATGAGATGCATATAGTGAATATAATTATTAATTTTATTAGTTACTAAAAGAAAGAAATACAGACCAAACCTCATTTACAGGTTAGGGTAGCAACAGATTAAGTCATGGATGGTTAACAGAAAAATACTGGAAATTAATCCTAAGGGGAAAATTGGTGGTGCTAGTGAAGATTTAACATATAAGAGTGGAGGTATGGTCTGTTAAAACTACAAGCATTGAAGAGATTGCTGAATGGTGAATCACCATATATCCATGGTAAGCTTGCCACACGATGTCAGCCCAAGCCTGGTCTCAACCAAATAACTTAATGGCCGCATGACTCATGTTCCCAGGTGAGACTTCAAAATGCAGCCTATTCTGGGAACTGCATGAAGGGAATATCTTGGCCATATTTAGCTGAAAAGCTACAAGGCAAAATGTCTCAACACCCAATGCATCTGCACTTGCAACACATATATGAATTATATCAGATTATTCTGAAAACAAAGGGCTTTCACTTTCAATTGAGCATAGATGTTTAATCCATCTCTAACTATCTATTAAATTCAAAAAATCTGTATATTCCCTATCTTGAATTAAATAATTGGCTTAGCTATAAGCAAACTATATCAAATATTATAGCATATAAACATGGAGTCAGACACATGTTAAAAGGATTCCATGAGCTGTATGTACAATTACGCATCCATATCATATATTCACCACTATAACCTCACACACTCCTAGCATTATATTTAATTCAAATAGAATGTTAATAAAAAATGGCATAAATAATTTTTTTAAATAGCAATAAACTAATATACATATATAATTGTTTTTGTTATGTTCCCAATAATATTCAATAAGATCACATTTGAGCAAGCAAATTAGCAATATGTTTAAATATGAGGGCCATTACTATAATTAATCTGAATTTATAGAGTGGCATCTTTATTAAGGGAGGGGGTGATTCGCTCGGATGATGGACATCCATGTACATCATCATAATGGGGAAAAAAACAATTTACAAAATTAAGAATTATTAACTCAAGTATGAAAGTATAGATGATAGGACATGCTAGTTAGATTACAGATATAGAGGTTAAGTACACAATAGAAATAGCATTAGAAATATATAATCTGATTTAATTTATAGTCACATAAGTTAATATAGTGATAGTTTAGAAGGATATATATTGTACCGTTTATTTATATATGGTACAAATACATATTGGCATTTTGTAAAAGCTAAAAAAAAATAAAAGTAAATTTAGATCTTTTTTTTTTTGAGTATAATTTTTAAAAAAAAAAAATGTACAATGAAAGTTAAATTGTTCTTTCGTATTTTTTTTATATAATTAGAAATAAAAGTAGAATTGGAGAGAACAAAAGAATTCAAAAAGTAAAAAGATAAGCTAAAAGAAAAATATTTTAGCTAATTAAAGATGGCCAAAGGATTTGCTAAAAAAGAGAACTTTGTAACGTAAAAATTATAAAGAATGTACGAGATTATCAGCGTATATTTTTGATAAACAAAAAGATGTACAGAAGTCAGAAAACTGGACCTCTAGTATAAAAGGAAGAGGCCAGATTGATCAAGGTCTTGTTTCATCTTTTTCTCTACAGTTAGTCCTGGATAACAAAATAATATATCCAGGATCACCCTACATGGAATTAATTCTGCATGTCGGAGTGAACCGGAGCTTCTGCGGACATCGTGCCTGAAGATGGACACCAGAAAAGCCTTCATGTCTGACTAAGAGAATAGACCATAAGATCAACTTATAACCAATGGCCAAGCTCATTCTAACCCAAAAAACTATGCATAGTAATCTACTACCTTCTCATTAAACTTACCGATAAGCTATGACTCTTTATTATTCCTGATTGTGACTAAATTGTTGACAAACCATTTTGCAAACAACTCGTAAAAATATATGTATAATAGGACCCTGATAGAGACTTTAATTTTTCTGTTCAAGAGACTTCTATTTATCCAAGAATTTTTTTTTTTGTGAAACTGTTATTTTTTTATTAATGTATTCATATTTGGATTAGTGTGTGTTCTCTCCAGTTTATTTAATTCGCAATTTAACTTAAACAGATTTTTAATCTGTTAGAATAAAAATATTTCTAATAGCAATTTTCATTTGTATGTTATTAATAATATTTATTAGTGTTTATTATTAAATTTATTATTAGTTTAGTAAGATTTAAAAATGTAATTTACCTTTGCCAATATGTTTTGAATAAGCTCCAGGAATAATAATCTTACAAAAAAAAAATTCTCCTTACGGTATGATGTAATACCGATTCATTTAAAAAACATTTTTCTTCTTAATTTGCAATATGTTATTTGACAGATTTCAGCAGGTTCTTTTACAGAATCCTGGTGCCATGATCAAATAAATTAAAAGCTGATTTTGTTGCTGGCATAATTTGCAACAATTACTAGGTAGAGCTGATCAGGAAATATAGTTATGTTTTTTTTAAATAAAAAAATAAACCTTTTCTTCTTTTTGACATAACATGATCAACTCGTGCATTTTATAAGGCGTATAGAGGCCTAGCAAGACGGAAAACATTATAATATATATATAGTACTCAAGAGCTTTGGGTTAAATTACTTGACTTGATTATTGGACAGTTCATGAGCATTTACAATCTTTTGGTGACAAAGAGTGATTTGCAGGAGTCCATTCCATAGGATATTTGATTTTCACTTATTATACAGTCTTTAGGTTGATACTAATGACAGCCACATTTATTTTGATGTTCAATAGCACATTTTCTTTGGTTTTGGCAGCAACATTTCCTTTCTTTAGCAGCAGCAGCAGTTCGATGGATGTTATTCTTTGAAGGGAAATCAGATGACATAGGGCAGCAGGATGGCCATTCCTGAGGAGGAAAACAGCACCCTTTTGGCTTCTACTCTGTCATTTTTCTTTTTCTTTTGCAAATTCTGATATTCAAAATTCTCATTTACAAAATTTAGAACATTGTGCTTGGTATTCAAACTTCTCTCAAAAAAAAAAGCGTTTATTTTTTAAAAAAATTTTGCTCTATTTATACCAGTGAAATGTATAATAGAATTCCAAACTCATTTACCATGTGGCATAGTTGCCTAGCCGATTACTGAAATCTAACTACAGGTAAATACCTTTGTTATCTATCTGAATATCTAAAGTCAGAAATAGGATGTTATAAGAATTTTTACTTTTGTTATTTTACTTTTAGATACTGGGATATCATTTTATTTTGTTATAAAACCTTTACTAATTCTAGATTAAAATATTGATCGAACATCTGTTGTTTTTATCTTGCTAGTTAAATATTTAAACTATTAGTACATTCCTGTGAAAGAAGAATTAATAAGATCTATTGTTCACCTTCCAACCCTCATTTATTTTTTGCAAATAAAATTGTGGTGTGATATTTTAAATAATAAAATAAAATCATTTACAAATATTAAATTCAACATTAAAGGTTTAAATAAGACAAAATTAATATTATTTTAAATTACTAGATTTACTATAACTTCCCAATTTAAATAAATGAAAATATTATCTTTGCTTATAAGTTTTGAATATAATATTGCAATATGTGTGAATTTATGACATAATTGATTTAAACCTTCATATGCATATATATATATACGTGTACATACTTTTATATTAACAATGCCAATTTATAAATTATTACTGCTGGACTATTAATTTATGTTTTATTAATATTTAAATATCTATGTCTACTACCTCAATCAAGCTTGGACTTCGACACATTAGCACAGTACATGCACATTGCAATAGATTGAAATTCAAACTGGGTATGAAGGTAGGTAAAGAATAAAGAAAGGTGAAAATAAGATCTGCAGAACAGTTCTTACTGTTTCAATATGTAAGTATATATACATATCCATAGTGCTAAAAATGTTTAATTGATACTTTACACTAGACTGACATAGGCTTCTTTTTACAATGGAATTTAGAATATTTTTCTGAAAAATTGAATCCTTAACTTTTCTTTGTTTTAAATAAATTTTAATTTTAGTACATATGAACAAATCAGGAAGTATTTGAAGTAGAATGCTTTAAATTTAATTTTACATCCAAAAAAATTAAAATGTCATTATCTTGTCTTTAAAGTTAATTTTATCCCTTCTAGAAATAAAGTTCTTTCTTTTACAAAAAAAATTACTATTCAAATATTTTTAAAAATATTTCTTCAAAATGAACTTTTTTATTTTGTAAAAATTTACTTACTTACTTACTATGTAATAAAGACAGTAATGTATTTTTCAGAATGTTTTACTGTTTTGACATGTATTACCACATTATAATTCTTTTTTAATTTTGGTAGGATGTTTATGCAATATTTGAATATTAAAACTTAAAATGATTATTTTTTTAGATTATTAGAGAAAATTTCAATATTTGTAACATTAATTTTATACTAAAACACAATAATGATATTTAAAATTATATACATAAAATTAGTTATCTTCATTTTTATTTTTCAAATAAAAATTTTAACTTTGAAAGATTCTAACACAAATATAAACTGTACAACAAAAGAGAAATTCCTGGAAATTTAGTAACCTATTTATTTTATTTGCTAAAATAGCTTACCTCAAAAAAAATCACTTGATGTTATTAAACTTTGGAATTTTCTTCTGATCATTCAATAGAAAATAATAAGTGCAAACAATAAATGAATAAGAAAAAAATTCTCCTCACACACTAATTGTAATTTTTATCCATAATTCTTTACATTTTAATTGGTCAGGAAGATTCACTTCCTAAATTTAATGTTTTATGGACAAAGTACTTTTACAAATCCATGTACCATCCATTTTTAGAGTATAACTAATTATTTGAGTTTTTTATCAAATAAAATAATTTTATCAAATAATATTTAGATAATAATTTAACTGATATTGTACTTTGAAATGCATAAATACTCACTTTAAGTAAATATATTTGTTGTAATTAATGTAATATTAACTAACAAATAGTATTTCATATAATAAATTTAAAATTGCTATATAAGTAATATTTTATAACTATTGAAAATAAATGAAACTATTGCTATTAATCAAAACATGGCATAATTCTTATGATTTAATGGCTCCTTTTATAAGAATTAATTACTAACTGAAAATTATTTAAATTATTTTAAAAAAATTACTTATTCCTATCACTTGTTCTTTCTATTTCTTTTTTTCTATATCATTTTACTGTACATAACTGAAAATTATTACAGTTGTTGTAGTTATTATTTTTTATTGTTATTGTTATTATTATTTATATATATACATATCAAATACTTGGTCTAGATTTTACACATTAGGACTGACCATCATAATATAAATCAAACTAAAAACTACTGTGTAAAGACCTAAGTATTTATAAAACAAAGATACAAAGAAGAAAATTTAAAGAAGCTGCTCACATGACAATGGCAAAAAATCCCATAAGCCAATCTAGTTTGACTATATGTAATGTGTGGAAACCACTAATCAACGTTGCTCTTAGAAAAAGTGGAGAAATCAGGAGGAACCTCATAGATAAATATATGAAATTTCTACAGACTGTTGCCTTTGGCAGGATGGCTCAGTTGGTTAAAGCATTACCTTAAAATTCAATACTCAAGAATCTAAGAGTTCAGGTTCGGCCCATGTTAGTACTGTCACTGGTCAGGCCAGTAACATCTGAAGAAGAAGGAAGAATAATACCTTATACCTCTCAAAATATTGTGCATATACTAACTTTTTTGATATGCTATTACTAACAACAGTTGAATGTATTTGGAATATTTAAATAAAGTTAATTTTTTTTAAAGACATTCAATACATATATTAGATGATGAAAATAGTCCAGTATAAAAATACAACTAGAACACATCATCACAAACCTTCAGGAAAACACAATAGACCAAACTGCTCAACAATATTGATACCTATTATTTATTGTCTATGATTTTTAAATACACTTGTCATTTGGTTTTCATAGTATCTCAAGAAATTAATACATGTGGTTGCTCTGCATAATTTAGGGCAATGTTAAAAAAGTGGCCATGAGATAAAGATGTTTTGATCAATTTGTAGCTGAAAAGCATAAAAATAATAATAATTTCAGAATGTCAAATAAATATAATTGAATTCATTTTATTTCTTTGATTCTCAAATATCATTGACCTTCCATAACATTTTTATTCATTTTTTTTATCTGTCTCAAATGGTAAGCAGATGCATTGTAGCAAAACCTCAATTTTCTTTAACATATTGATTACTTATATGATATTATTAATCATGACTCAACTATTATCTTTACTGCATAAAATTGCCCATACAGTTTAGCAGAAGTAGACTATTTTTCAGTAATAATTATAAAAAAATCTCAATTTAATTAAATTATACTGCTGTGTTCAACCAGCCATTTGGCTACTAAAATTTTTTTAATGATGTATTTAAAAGTTAAATCGTTTAAGTTAATTGTAAATATTTATAAAACAAATAAAATGTTTTTATTTTTATTTTTTTAAATCACGTACAATATATATATACTAGAAAATAAAAGAACATGTTCACCTTTCAAAGATTGTTATTTACCAATTAACCCTATTTTATTTTTAAATGATAATTTAAATTAATAATTTTAAAATGTCATGTTACTTACGATTAATTTAAATAATAATACTTACTAGTTGGCTATTCTCTTCTATAATTTTTTTACCATGTTCTTCTAATAATTTATTTGTCGCTGTTAATTCCATATTTCTTTCTAAAAACTTTTTATTTTTATCCAAAAGAGGCCTAATTTGTTTTTGAATCGATTTTAGTTTTTTTATCTAAAAAAAAACAAAAAAAACAACAAATATAACCAGTAAAAATAATTGTATAATTTTATTTAAAACAAGTTTTATTTAAAAAAATAAAATAAAATTTATACTTGTTTACTTTTTAAATTTAACTGGAATATAATTACAGTCGCAAGGTTTTCGTTTAATATACATATATTAGTCAGTAATAAAATAAATAAATGAATAAATGAATGAATTAAGAAGAGGAGGGAAGTATATGTATACTAACAAAATAATAAAAAGACAATTTTACTAATGGTATATTAAAATCTTTAGTGTCACATAAAAATATAGTATATAATTTAACACCTGAAATATTTCGTGTAATCTCTTTTTTTTTTCACACATGATATATTGCATCTCTAGATACTATAATTTAAAGTAGGACAGACAGACATGTCAATATTTTTTTAGAAAAAAAAATACTACCTGAAAACCTTTTTTAAATTATTATACTTTTAGAAAGCTGTATAATATATATTTATAATATTTTTGACCTATTTTTATAATGTAAGGTGCATGGTGATTAATAGAATTATTAATATTGCTGTTTAAAATAAGTTCGCAATTTTTTTCCTTTTTGTCATAATTAGCATAGTATTTATTAGAAATAGTGAATTTAAAATAATAATAAAAGTTTTTATATTAATGTGTCTCTTGCAAAAGAAAATACAATTAAACACTCTTTGCAGAGTTGGCCTTAAACTTAATGCCATACAGGCATTTAAAATTAAAATTACACTTACATAAGTGTATATTATTATCATTTCACTACATTACTCTAATATATATATATATATATATATATATATATATATATATATATATATATATATATATATATTATTTCAAACATACATTTCTCACATAGTCTTTTTCTAGGTTTTTATAATCAATTGAACTCCAGATTAAGATTTTATTTGTCACTTTATTATCATTTTTTCTAATGTCATATCCCTTAACATATAAATATTCATGGCATTCACATGTACTTAATTAAAAGTATATGTGAAAAAAATAGATTATATTGATTTTATATTTATTGATATACTAATGAGATACAAATATACTTTAAAATAATATATACATTATAAATAATTATAAGCAACAGAATTTCTGAAAAAGTATTAAATGAATGAAGTAAAAAAAAACACATTGTTATAAAAAAGTGTTTTGATCTCTTGTAAAGAATAATAACAAATCATTAATTTGTTCATTAATCTTAGCTGCTAATATTTATGAAATTATGGTACAAATATTAGTGTGTTTACTTATCATGTCCATGACATAAGTTTTAATTCAGATGAGCTAAAAATTTCCCCTATAAATTTAGTTTTTTATATATTGAATTGTGGTCAACCTAAGATATGGTTATTGTTTAAAAAATGAATTAGAAGATATTTTTACCAGGAGGGGGGAAAACTCAGAATAATTAGAATTAACTGGATGAGGATGGATAGTTGATATATGCTCACAAGTGCTTGGCCCATAGTTTATCTTCTTTAATTAATAGTGGAGTTTTTTAAAATTAAAACCAATGAAAACTTGTTATGAAATGTGCAATTGTTAAAAATCAGAATTTTTAAAATTTTTAATTGTATTTGTATATATCACATTATCACATGATAACTATTTCCTAAATAAAAATTTGCAAAGTTGGTCATAAATTATATAACTGTAAAATTCTTACATAGATTATGCTATATAAAACCATATCACATTAAATTATTTGATAAAACAGATTGCATTGAGTTATTTAAGAAAAAAATAGTACAGAAATATAATGTAGGGCTCCGTATTCAAATGTTTCTTTTTAGCATTTTATGAGTAGTTCTCTACTAATCCAAATTCATAAGATTTGCATTTTTAACCCTTAGAATATGAAATCAGAACTAGAAGTACAGTGCATATGACAAAATACAAGTTAGCCAACATATGAAGAAAACAATGTGTGTGTGTATATATATGTTTCTCTATAAAATATACACTTTAATAATAAACCTCAAATAAAAATGAATTTATAAGCCCATGAATTGGATTTGAATCTTATCCTAATAAAACTGGAAACCATTTTTTACAATTTACAATTAATTGTATGATTTATTATTCAAATTACTGGCTCTATAATCATCAACACAACTATTTTAATTAGAGATTTAGCAGGGATGAAAAACTGTTAATTTCTGATCATCTAACAATTGATAAACATGGTAAATAATTAATTTTTCATTATTGCTTTCAGAATTAAATTAATTTTCAAAGATCCATAGTAATAAAGAAAAAAAGATATATATGTAAAAGATAATCGTTGATTTAAAATACTTTTATACATTTATGTAAAATCATTTTCATTCTTTAAAATTGTTCATCTTTTGTAAATTTCTTTCAAAAATCTCATACTTTTAACCTTTAACTCTGTGTTTGATGATCAACAACTATTTTATTTTGTACCTTTATAATATGCTAACTGATTTGGAATTTTTCACGTAAAAATAGAATAAATAAAAATATGCATTATTTGGTGAACTTTGCTTCACAAAAACATATCAGTTTGCTGCAAATCTTTTTTAAAATCTCATTTACAATTAATAATTTATTACAATAAACATACTATTATACATTTCTTTAAAAAAAATCATCCAAGATATTTTTACCATATTAATAATAAAAATCATTGAATGGTTAGTCATAATAAACAAGTACCAAAAGAGACAGACCAGGTTTTGATTCAGAAATTTTTAGCTGTAGTATCCATCACTATACTGTAGTACCATATTGTATAAAATACTATACTAATGATAAAGTTTTAATTATGTTAAAATTATTTGTCTTTGTATATAAACATTCCTGAATAATGTATAGAAAACATGATTTTTGTTTTGGAAATAAATATTTCTATTTGTGATAAAATTTTCTATAACAATAAAAAGTAATATAGGACTATTTGTGACAAATTAAATATTGATGAAAAAACTTCAAATGCAATACAGAATAAATCACAAAATTGTTGAGAAATACATTAAAACATTGATGATTCTAAGAGTGATGAAGAACATTAAAATTATTTAATTGCTACCTGCTTTCTATCTCGAGTTCAAGGTTAAATTTAACACTATTCCTTGAAGTCTATACTATATATAATTTTGTTAAAGAGATAAAAACAATGGCAAAATACAAAAAATAATGATTTGGTTGCAATATGTTATAGTATATTCTTTTAAACTTGCCTTCATGAAAAAAAACTTTATATAAATATATAGATAAATTTTACTTGCTAAAGGTTATCATGCTGTATGTAGGCACAATGATCTTTAATTAATTTCTTTAATTTAATTAATTACTTTACTACATGGAAAATATATTTTCTATAGTTTCTTTTCTCGAAAATAAAAAATGAAAAGGCCTTACTAACCAGGTTCAACAGTAGTAGGGTAATGCTTTATTAGGTTTTTTCACTGCTTTATTTTTTAGCTAAAAATGGCTAGATAATCAACTGACTAATCAATAATTTGATAGATACTTAGGTTGGCATTAAATTGAATACCTAAAAGAAAAATTTTAAGCTGTTTGCAATCTAAAAAAGATTTTAAATGTACTTGCCTAAATTTTAACTTTAGTTCATGAATATAATAAATAGACATGCTAATCATAACTGAATGGGATATATATATATATATATATATATATATATATATATATATATATATATATATATATATATATATATATATATATATATATATATATATATATATATAGAGAGAGAGAGAGAGAGAGAGAGAGGGGAGAGGGAATGCTGAAGTGAATTAGTGACTATTTAACTAGTGGCCTATATAATATATACTGCAACAGAGAATTACAGTATTTATAATAATGACAAAGGTTCTATCTAATATATATATATATATATATATATATATATATATATATATATATATATATATTTATTTGATATATATATATATATATATATATCAAAGTAAACAATAGATATTTGGACAGAAACTAGATTTTTATGTAATACCTTTTCATATTTTAAAACGATTAATCAGTTACTTTCTAAATTTACCAAACACTTATAGCTTCATTGCACAGGATTTCTAAATGTGAAAGCTATTTTGTATCATGACAATTTTAATTAAAAATAGTATTTATAACATCAATTTTACTTATAAACATGAATTATTATCCATTTATAAGTTTAGTGACCATGACAATCTCTGATGTAATACATACTTTGCTTTATTATCAGAGATTTTTCAGAATGCTAGAACTTAACATAAAAAAATCAAAATCATTGAGATAGTGATATATATAAAATATATGCAAATTAATCACATATTTTAAACAAAAGCATAACATACTGCAAGATTGATTTGCTTATAAATCTTCTTTGTCACAATTTATATGTAACATAATTGTTCGTGTATTTTATTTTAACCTTCAGAATAATGGGGAAATCTCTCATTTTTCAAGCAAAATACATAGCATAGCATAAACAATGGTGTTCAATAAATTTTTGAATGCAAAATAATTTAAGTAAATTATAATCAAGTTTATTACCACAGGCATTAAATTTAGTGGCTATCCATTCATTTACAACAAAGGCAAAACTCTCCATACAATAGTGCCACCCTGTGTCAAACAGAGTAATCAATGGATGCCAGAAGGCTAGGGCATAAAATCCCTATCTAGTGCTTACTCATCCAATATCCCCAGACTAGTTTCTGGCTTGTGGATCAGTGAGGAGCCTTGGATCTGAGAGCACTGCACCTAGATCTTATGATCTAATGCAACCCTCCAGCAGCCACCTTTAACTCTACTTTACTACAAAACTATGAGAATGAAATTGAAAACACAATAATATTTTCAATCTAAGCTCAATAGCTTATATAGTCATATGAGTCTGAACTCAATTCAGCACTCATACATTTTGGTGTCTTTGGTTCTTAAACAACCATAGCCACTACTATCCTATTAGGCAGGATTGGTGTTAACCACTAAACATCAGATGATCACCATCTCTAGCACATAATTGTTGTAAACAAAGGCAAAACTCTCCATACAGTAGTGTCACCCTGTGTCAAACAGAGTAATCAATGGATGCCAGAAGGCTTGTGCATAAAATCCCTATCTAGTGCCTACTCATCCAATATCCCCAGACTAGTTTCTGTTTTGTGGCCATCATCAGAGAGGAGCCTTGGATCTGAGAGTTAAAAGGTGGCTGCTGGAGGGTTGCATTAGATCCTAAGATCTAGGTGCAGTACTCTCAGATCCAAGGCTCCTCACTGATGATGGCCACAAGACAGAAACTAGTCTGTGGATATTAATTGAGTAGGCACTAGATGGGAATTTTATGCACAAGCCTTCTGGCATCAATTGATTACTCTGTTTGGCACAGGGTGGCACTACTGTATGGAGAGTTTTGCCTTTGTTTACAACCATTATGTGCTAGAGATGGTGATCATGTGATGTTTAGTGGTTTATCCATTCATTTATTAGATATTTATATCTTATGAATTATTAAATATATAATTAACATACTATATTATAACTTCCAAAAAATAATAACAATAAATTAACATAATAATGTTTCTAATATAAATTTAATTAACTATTCTATACACATGCACAAAAATCAAATGCAGTGCTAAAATTATATTCTCGGCAAAAGGATTTTTTTAATTTCAAAGAGGATTTGTTTTTTTCATATAACAGAATTTCTAAGTGTGTTTAGAATTATTCAATAAAACTTTTTGGTGAATGTTATTAGCAGACAAATGCTCATTATTGATAATCAAGACAATTCAAGTAAAATATAATGTAATCTTTCTTTATAATTGGAAGAAAATCAAAGACCAAATATTGATCCCATTATTTAAAATTGATACTCAAAATAAACAAAATAATAAATTGCTAAGAAACAAAAAAACAAAATAATACAGATTTGTTTAATTATTTATTAGTCAAGTAATATACCAATTACCATCTTAATGTTCACATGTAGCAAATTAATTAACAAATGTGATAAATTGTGTAAAAAAAAAATCTATTAAAACAATTGTCATTAAAATGCATAAAATTAACCACAAAATAATAGTTTTTATTTGGTTTCTGCCTTAATGTGACAGACATCTCAGAATCACAACTATCACCATTTAAAATCCTGGTTTGTAATTAGTATTGGGAATCAATAATCCTATAATGCTTGAAAAAGCATGCTTATTTATTTTACATGCAAAGAATTCCAGAAGCAGAGATTTATTCTTAAACATATAATCTTTATATTTTCCATAGTTTATTTTGTTTGCTGCAAATTTATTTGTTACTATTACAGTAAATAAATTATAAATTTTAAAAATCAATCATTCTTTGTTTGTTTTTTTAACAAATAAACACTGCATTTTTCTATATTAGAATGATAAATCAGTAATCATAAATAACTAGCAGATACTTTTTAAAAAGAAGGGAGGGAAAAGAAAATAAGGAGGAGGAATTATGATGATTAAATCTTTGAAAGACAAATATATTCACATATATCTCATGATTATCTCACTGTCTATTTATCTGTATTTTGTAATGTTGTTTTTTAACTTTTTTTGCAGCAATTTTTTTTTTCTGAAAGATTTCAAGATCTCATTTATCTTAGCTCTCCATTGCATTTTATCTTCAGCTATATTCTCTCAATTAAAACAATTAATATTGCACACCTTTAGAATATTATTGAGATAATCTCTATAATGAAAATGGGGTCTGAAACTCCTAAGAAATTCATACAACACTTTTTTTTTCTGGAAAATCTCCATATGTCCATTTCAATGAAGATTTTTTTTTTTTTACAATAGGTAGATTTAATATAATTACATTCAGCAAATGAAAAAACATAGCAACTAATCTTTCAAATTTGTTATAATTCTAACATATTAGCAATTATGCTTAAATTAAATTTTTAGTAGTCATTAAATAATAATATATTATTTTAAATATAAAAAAAACTGACTGAGAAATAATTACAATAATTTTATTAAGCATTTATTTTAATTACTTTTGTATTGTAATCGTTTTTGAAAACATTTTCTCATTTCTTACTTACAATTATTTACTTATGGTAGTTTTTCATTCTAATACAAATTATTTTTTTAAAAAAACCTCAAAATATTATTTTAATCATGAATAAATAAAATACAAAAGTGAGATAATTATAAGATTTAAATTATTTATAATTTCTGAGATTTGTGTAAACATCTAGACTATTAGCATTATTACTGAATATAGCCATTGTAATTTTACAAAATAAAAAGAGGAAAAAATCCAAAGAACTAAAAAAAAGAGTCGTAAAGCTGTATTTTGTAATGACTATTGTCAAATCAAACAGAGAACCACAAATACATAGAATATGAATATGCTGATTCTTTTTATAAGAAAAGCAAACTTTTTTCTTCATGATTATTTTAACACCTTGCTTAACTGTAATTCTACAGGTATTCTATTTTCATCTAGTTATTTAAATAAAAGTAATCACTATTATGTTTATTTAAAATGTTATTAGGATAATCTATACAATTATTTTATTTTTAAAAAAATTATATTAATATTATTTTTCTTCATAGAATAATCTAATCAAGATGCATCATATAATTGTTGATTGAATATTATCACATCTATTAAGCTGAATATAATGAGTGATTTTATGAAATACCCATCACATTTTGAGAGAATTACAGAATATGCTGATAAAAAATTTGTGATGCCTTTATATTATATTATGTGAGTCCATGTCAGAAAACCAGCTCTTCCATTATCTACATAACTAATTTAATTGATATAGTATATCATTATGCTAAAATAACTTAATTTGTTAAATATTGAAGTGGCACATTAGAGCCAAAATAAATGACTGACACATTTAAAGTGATCCATATTTTAAGCTGATAACCATAGAAGTTAAAAGTTGCTGAATATTTTTTTTTCTATTATTGGTTAATAAATTTTCAATATCAATTACCAAAGCAAATTTTTTATAGATTACATTTAAAATATGACATTTTGTAGGTTACTTTTTGAATTTCCAAACAAAACAATCCATCATATATATATATATTTCTAAAAATTATCACCAAAATTTTTACTTTTCAAATTATGATTGTACACGTTATAATATATATATTATAACATCTTAATCAGACATTTAATAGCAGGTTCATCTGATTACAATATAACTTTTTTAATATTGTTAAAAGTTGGATTAGGTATTATCAGAATTTACATACTATATATATACAAAGGCGTATATTACTAGAACAATTTAAACATGTTAAATTTTAAATTGGCTTTGCTACTCTGCAAAATACAGATATTTAATTAAAATATTTATTATAAAATTTATCAAAAAACTTACGAGACATTTCAAGCAGACAGATCTCCTCGTCTTGCTTTACTGGATAAGGACAATCTGTCGGGATTTTGATTTTTTGTACAAAAATAATAAGCATGAAAGAAATATAATAAATTAATTTAAGGATTCTCTAAAATCAATCAAGTATTAGAAGATTATTATTTATATGTTTATTTTTTATTTGGAAATGAACCAAAAAATATTTTTAAATTTTTACTTTTTCAGAATTAAATCTCTAAAATGGTTCCGATTGTGCACACATCATCATTTTCAATCATTATCGATCCATTGCAGGATGAAGGTCTGTCTAAGTTCATATATATATTAGTCAAATTTACTTTATAATTGAAAACCTCATGATGTAATAAATCCACTTATCAAGTCTACAGTCTGGGTTCGAACATCTGGTAAATTTGAAAAAAATTTCCAGGTTCTAATCAGGCTTAGAAATATTTTTTCACAGCATGTGGCTAATAACAACACAGCGAATCAGGTAATATTGAAACAATAACTGGATATGTAATTATTTTTAGTTAAAAGATAAAATAAGACTAGAAACCATCTCAAATTCTCAATATCCAACAGTTGCTGAGTCTGATGATAAAAATTTTCTCCTACAATGTTTTTCTACAAAGGGCTTTTAATGTTATCTTGTCTTGTAGTATTTAAAGTTATTTTTTTTACTTAATCTTTATTAATTAAAAATTATATTTTTTAATGTTTATAAGTTTGATGTGTAAAAATAAAACATTAATTGTTGATGTAATTATATGGTGGATTATTGCCATCATCCGGAATTAGTTTTCAAATGTCTTTAAAAAAATTCAAATTTTAGTTACATTTTTCAAATATACTAATAATTAAATAATCAAAATTACCCAAATTCATAATTCAATCAAACAAGCCAAGAAAATAAACTCTAAAACACTACCAATGATTTCACTGCTCAAGCAGACTTTTTAAGTATAAAGAACTACAAAATAACATATTTAAACTAAACATTACCCACAATTCCACTTTTTTCTCATCCAATCTTAATATTTAATAATTAAATATATTTGAAAAGTTTAAATAAAGTTTGAATTTTTTTAAAGGCATCAATTCTAAATGATGCCAATAATGCAATATGTAATTACAAGTAAAATATCATTAACATAAACTTTCACACAAACATTATTTATTCATATATATATATATATATATATATATATATATATATATATATATATATATATATATATATATATATATATATATATATAAAAATTGTGATATTCAATCATTGGGATGGGATGTAGTTGGATGTATATAAAAAAGTGATAATAAATATAAATAAAAAAAGATTTCAACTACTATTTTGTTTAAGATAGAATTAATCTACTTTACCCATTGTCAAGTAATATCATTTCCATATACATTATTTTCTTTCTTAAGAGATTTTTTAACAGTCATTTTTAAATATTCTATAATGTAATCTTTTAAGGAATGCATGTACAAGAAAAATATGTATGTGTGCATACATATGTATATGTGCATAGATGTAGAAAAAAATACATTTATGTAAAATTGAAATTATTATAAAAGTGATTTTTATTTAAAAGTGAAATAAAGTAAATATATATTCTAATATAAGAAAAATAATTTACTATAGATAAAATCTATATTAACATTTATTCTTCAATATTTTACATAATATGTCTGATTAATAGATGTAAATGTATAATTTGCAAAAATTAAAAAATAAATAATAATTACTCATAATTTATTTTATTACAATGATAATAATAGAGGTATTTATTTGTTTGCCAGACAATGATCAATGTTGTATTTGGTTGATGTTATTTATTAAATATTTGTAATATATAGGGTGTATAAGCACAGTTTTTCACATGACCCACCATTCTCCACTCCATCTCATAACACTGATACACTTGAATACATATATGTTGAAAAAATAAACAATCCCCAATATAAGTATTTCATGTTAAACCAGCAATCATCAGTTGGTCCAGATTATCATCTCCGCACATATATGCAATAAGTGCTCAGATATTAATTAAAATAGCCAATCTTCATACTTTAATGGATAGGCTTCCATCCACTCCACACTCCAACTTTTCAACTGTCCATCCAATTGAAAATCTAATGATGGAATGCTCAATGACCACCCTGAGGCTGAGCTTCTCATCACACCCATGTTGACCTAAAGTCAATCTGACCCTTCATGTGCAGGACATAATCCATTTAATAAATATACAAGGGAAGGGCAGACATCTCTACTATGTAATAACTGAAATACAGGCTTATTATGTATTTGTATCAATATATGTAATATATAGGGTTGGAGTATGGAGTGGATTGAACCTGTCCATTAAAGTATGAAGATTGGCTATCTTAATATATATCTGAGCACTTATTGCATATATGTGTGGAGATGATAATCTGGACCAACTGATGGTTGCTGTTTTAGCACGGAATACGAATATTAGTGATTGTTTATTTTTTCGACATATATGTGTTCAAGTGTATCAGTGTTATGAGATGGAGTGGTAAATGGTGGGTCATGTGAAAGTCTGTGCTCATATACCCTATATATTACATGTATTGATACAGGTATATAATAAGCCTGTATTTCAGTTATTAAATATTTGTATTTACTTTCTATAAAATAAATTATTTTTATTGTCCGAAGATAGTTGTATACAAAAGCAGAAGCAGGAAAATTTGAAGAATTACACATTTCAATATAAAATGGAAATATAACAAGTAATCAAGTAAAAGAAACAATACAATCAAAAATCTAATCATTAAATAAACAAAATTAAAAACTAATATAGTATTTCCATATCAGAATAAAAAGCTAAATAAGTCTGTCTATCCAAAAGTTTATCATTTGGAAAACCAAGAAGTTTTAAAATGCTTATTTGATGAATGTCTATTTAAAAAATAATATCAAAAGTAAAATAATTTTCTATATTTGCCAATTAAAGTATAAAGCTTAACACATATATGCATTAAACATAAAACTTTCAATATTCATGCTAATATATAAATCTGTTTATAAGATTTTCAAATGCCTCAAAACTTCATGATAATCATATCACCTTGTTCATTAAAAAAAAAAAAAAAGCCATCAGGAAGATTATATTCTCAGACTTCAATAAAAAAGGAAATAAGAGATAAAATAGTTATTCTAAATAATAATAATAATAAAATAAAGTTGTTGCTTTTTTATCTTTTTAAAATTAATACTATATTATAGTATATATATATATATAAGTTATAAACGCGTATACTCTTATGTAATGTATTCAAATGTCAATAAATAATAATTCTAATAATATAATAATTTATAAATTTATTTATAATATTAATAATTTATATTGAGATTTTATCTGGTTTACTTATGAAAAATCATTATAGTTAACACATCGCATAATTTGCATACATATTAAGGTATGGTAAATATAGGTGTGGTTGTATATAAATGTCTAACATGTAATAACATTCATGAACATAAGTTAGATTTAAATAGTGATTTAGGGCACTAATTTTTTTTACTTTATTTTGTAGCTACTTTACAAAAAAGATACATTTATAAAATATTGTAGAAATTTAAGAGATGGGCAAACCTGTTATATGAGAATCAATCATTTAATGTAATTTTTAGTTAAATTTAATATTGAATATACATTCTAATTGTTGTTATTAGTTGATTTTTTTTTATTGTTGTGTGTATTATTAAATATGAGTTCATAAAAAAATTATAAAAATGAACAGGTTGCCAATTCTTAGAAGTTTCTGTTTAAAAAAAGGGATGTGATAAAAATGGGTGACCATTAGTTCTCAATAATATAGTATTTGTAATGAGGACATTTTAAAAAGTTTATAAGAAATTATTATTAAATATTATTAGAATCTCATGACTTGCAATTAATAAAGTCCTGCTGCCTTTTTAAAAAAAATAGTTTTCAAGAATCAATGTAGTATTCCAAAACTGTATTATTGCATAAACATAAATTATAACTAATTTATAATAATAATAATTTTTATTATTGTCATCATCATTATTATTATTATTAAATTATGAAAAACTTAAATTCTGTTCATTAACAATTGATAGATGTGATGAGTAGTGGCTTTTCTTTCACTATTCTATTTTGAAAAGAAAATTAATTTTATAAAGTTTCATAATAATAAAGAAAAAATATAATATATATGTACATGTAAAAGATAATGGGTGATTTAAAATACTTTTATATATTTACATAAAATCATTTATATTTTTTAAATTGTTCATTTTTTTCTTTCTAAGTAAAAATTTGAGAGCATATTAATCCACTCTTGTTAAGTCATATATTTCTAGGAATTAATTTTTAATGCATGATTTTTTTTATGTATCAAACCTAACATTATTTTTATTTTTCATTTTAATAATTTATAATAAATTGTTCATAATTTTTCTATATATGTGGTTAAACAAAAAATCATTCTACAGTTTTATACAATCAAAATAGAATTTTAGCATTATCATATTACATATTGACATAGGCTATTATTCAGAATAAGCAAGAGGTGTATGAATGTGTGTATCTTTTACTTATATAATGTCTCATCTTTATTTAGTAAGCACTTAGGCATCCAAATCAGTAATATTTATAAAAATTCATTGATATAATATGAATTAGTTACCCTGTCATAAACTTTTAAAGATATTTTAGTAATTTATTTGATAACTAAAAATTACATAGTAAAAATATCTTATAGGCAAGAAAATCAGAAAATGCTGTTATATAAATGATAATGAAAAGATAGGTAAAATTTTTTGGTTATTGCCACTGCTGTCATATATTTGTGTCAATAAGAAAAAAATACACATAATAATATCATATTTATTAAATTTGCATCTGATTGATTTTTTAGATTATTTCAGTTTTAGTCTCAAGCTCATTTAATTGAACTAGCTGTATGTTGATAAAATTGTGATAATAAAAAAAGGTATATGTTTAACTTTGATAATGGATGTAAGCACATCTAATTATGTTTTATAATAACTAGAAATTGAAAGCACATTAGATACTAAAAATAATCATAATCCTTTTTCTAGTGAATAAATCATGTAATTAAAAATATAGTTATTGTAATAGAAATATATTAACTTTATAGTATTCAAGATAATTGTCATTTTATCTGTGTTCAAAAGCAATATTAACAAATTTCATTGCATATAAATGCATGCTAATTAAGTCAAAACAATCATAACATTTTGGTCTGAAGTTTTATTTAGGTTTATTAATTTTTATATACTAATAGTGTAGCTAGAATTTCTGGTTTGCTACCTAAAAGTTCAAAAAAACATTTATAATATATATATTAATACTTTTATTGCCAACCCTTGATTTAATGATTAACAAGAGCTTAACATAAGAGCACCATATTTACTGTTTTGGCTAGCTTCACTGTATCTAAGCCAATTTTATGCTAAACTATTCATCAATTTTCTATGCATATAGTTAATAATAGTTTTTTCTAGTTCTTTATTTACACATGTATCATATGTTATCATACATTATATGTATGGATTCATTTATTATGTGTTGCATACATATTATAAGAGTATTTATTTATGCATACCCATAAAATCTGATCACAAAATCCAGCTACACTATTTACATGCATGCTGGTTAAGTCAAGTTAGTCATATAATTTTGCTTGCAATTTCATTTAGGTTGATTAATTTTTTTTTTGCTTTGTTTATAAACAATTATGTGCTAGTATTGGAGATGTGATCATGTGATGCTTGCTGGTTTAACACCAATTCTGCCTAATAGGGTAGTGGTGGCTATGGTTGTTAAAGAGCCAAAGACACCAAAATGTATGAGTGCTGAACTGAGTTCAGACCCATATGACTATATAAGCTATTGAGCTTAAATTGAAAATATTTTTTGTGTTTTCAATTTCATGCTCATAATTTTGTAGTTAAGTAGAGATAAAAGGTGGTTGCTAGAGGGTTGCATTAGATCCTAAGATCTAGATGCAGTGCTCTCAGATCCAAAGCTCCTCACTGACGAAGGCCACAAGCCAGAAACTAGTCTGGTGATATTGGATGAGTAGGCATTAGATAGGGATTTTATGCACAAGCCTTCTGGCATCCATTGATTACTCTGTTTAGCACAAGTGGCATTACTATATGGAGTTTTGCTTTGCTTTGTTTAATTTTTAAGAGCATACAATTTTTCAATAGTTATTTATTAATTTATTTAAACATATATATGTGTGATTATACATTATGGGTATGGATTTATTTATTGTATATTTAATTAGAGAGGATTTGAACACAGACTTTCAAGCTCCCTTCAGTTATCCACTCCATCCCTTCTAATTACATTTAAAGTTCAGTAAATACATTATACTTGTAGTCAAATATTGTACATTTTATATGCAAACTATTTATATTTTTTATTTATTTTCCCATTTCAATTTTCTATTACAATATATATAATTCATATCATTGCAGCCGATGCTTAAATAAATCAATAGAATATTTAAATATTACCTTGACAACAGATTACTAATATCGTATTAGTTTATTTCAACATTGCCTGTGGTCCATGTTTTATATGTATGTTAACCAGTTAACTGGTGACATTTAAGGTTTAATATTGCAAGGATTGATTAATGGGCTAATTAAAAGAAAGTAAAAATTCAAGCCTTTCTTTTCGATGCTTTAGTCAATAAGAAAATGATTAATCCAAAATTAACAAAGTAAAATTAGTTAAATATATTATATGTGAATGCACATATACATATAGATAAATGCTAGACCAAGGGTTAGCAAACTGTGACCCATTAGTCAAATTTGGCTTTTGATCTTAATCTCATGGTTCTTTTTATCGTGATAAACATAAATACATTTTTATTTTCTCTTGTAATTTGTAAATAAATATTTTGATGATTCTAGAAAAAGACAAATGTGCATTACAATGTTGTTTCTTGAATTCAGCCTTATTACAGAAAAGTAATTATTGTATAAGATGAATATTGAAGTATCAAAAATTTACGAATAAATCAAATTGTCATAGTAATTTTTTTTTTCATTTATTTAAAGATAATTTTTATTTTTCATAGACTGTATACACATTTTATTATGTTCTATTTCTAAAATAAATGTATTCACAGACATTGAAAAATTAATATTTTTCATGAACAAATTTTTCATCTCTTTCCTTGCAGCTCATTAATGAGGGGGGGGGGAGATTTAAACAAAACAGTTTGTGTTAATTTGCTTACCCTGTGCTAGACTTTAAAATGAGTCAAATATTCATAATTATACTCATTCTAAATGACCATAACACACATATTTATAAAATTAGATTAAGAATATGTTTATGATTCTTTGTTTAATAATTTTAAGAACTAAATAGTTTTAAAAAGATACAAAACAAAAAATAACAGGCGTGCATGTTTTAAATTGGAAATTTTAATTTCATTTTTAAACATTTTTATTTAACTTAGAAATTTTGTTTGTTTAGGATATTTTTGTAATTGAGTTTTAACATACTTCTATCAAATCAATATTTGTCTGAAGGTTTGTAATGATGGTATATTATTAGATGTAATATGTTGGACTATTTCATCAAATGTTGAATGTATATATTTGACCTTTCCAAATGTAAACAACTTGTTAGTAATAACACACAAATAGACAACACAGGTTAGTAATTACACAATGTTTTGAGTAGTAGTATTCTCTACTCTTCTTCAGGTGTTGATGGCCTATATGCACAGTGACAATATTCACTTAGAAGTTGAACTTACACCTTTAGATTCTTGAATATCAAATTTAAAACAAATGCTCTACCAACTAAGCTATTCTGTCAAAGGTAACATATAATAGAAATTTGATATATTTATATATGAGGGTTGGTTCAATTCCTCCTGAGTCCTTCAATTTTTTTTTATATGAGCAAAGTTAATTAGTTATTATTATTTAATATTTTTCCTAGGAGCAAGATTAATTAGAGGCTTCCATACATTGTATATTGCCACACTGGATTGATATAGGATTATTTACCATTGTCGTATGTGCAGCTTTCTATGCATTTTTTCCTCTTTATCCAATATCTTTGTATTTTCCCAATTAAACATATGGTCATTATTACATACATGATTTGCTATGGTAGATGCATCTGTTTTTTCTCTTGTAACCATTAGTTTTGGCGACAGCTCTCACCAATGTATTTTCTTCCACATTCACATGGTATTTTATAGATGCAGTTTTTGTTCCTTAGCATTTCCAGTTTAGGCTTAGTAGAAGTAAGAATTCCTCAAAGTGTGGTATGGCTTTGAAAAGCTGTTCTAATGTTATATTGACTGTAGATTTTAATTGTCTGCCATTCCTGGTATGTATGGATACACAACCATACCAATAATTGTTTTTTCTTTTGCTATTTAAACTCTTTTAGGAGAAAAAAAACATTTAAGATACAAGGCTGATTTTTCTTTTAACTTGAATATTTAAAAGCTATCATGATCAAACTCTAAAAGTAAGTCAAGCATTCTAATAAATCTAAATACTAAATATGAATCTAAAATTACATAAATGAAATTCTAAATTGTCTGATATATTAGAATTGTGAAAGGTAAAATGTTAAAAGTTTGTTGAATCATTCATTAATTCAATAAATTGGTTATCTTAAGTCCAAGATTCAGCTGAAAGGAAATTGTTTCTTTTTGCACATAAAATTATGTTCGTTGAAAATTTTCAATGGAAAAATATATAAGTACCTTTATAATTTATATTATCATTTAGTTAAAACATTAATGTCAGTGTTATTATTTATTTATACATTCATTACTTTATAATTCAATACACTATGTACTTCAACAAATGAAAAGAAATATGTTCATTTGGCTATGATCTTAATTAGGGCTTATATTTGGAGTAGGGCTTATATTTCAAGCATCCTTAAAAATCATAATAGGGCTTATTTGCTCGTTATATCTTATTTTCAAGGAAACATGGTAATAAAAATAATAATACAGAAAAGTTTTTCTGCTAATATTTATTTTTATTATTTTCAATGTAATGGAATTATTTTAAAGCTTCAATTCACATAGCATAATACTGACATATATCTTTTATATGTACATAATTAAGTAGAACCAATTATAAAAGATGGATGTAGCTATGAATGCAATGTAAATTGAACCTTTAAAATAATTCCATCAAATTGAAAAGGACAAAAATAAATATTTGCTGACAAAAGCTTTTCTGTATTATTTTTATTATATATGCAATTATTGTTTTATATAAAGATATTTTATATTACATTGTGTGATTTATTTAAATACTGCATACGGAAAAGCAGAATAATGGATTAAATTTCATTTTTGATTATATATATTTAAATGTATTTCCTGCTCTTTTCAATATGTATTTGCCCTCTTGAAGGAATGTAAGAACAACAGTTTTAAATAATTAGAATTTAATTCCAATTTTATTTTTATATACATACAAAAAATAATAATTTTGCAAACTAAATTGTAATTGCTTTTAAATATTTACTTTTATAGAGATGATATTTTATTATAAATTGGAAATAGATGTTTTAACTAATACAACCAAAAACATCTGAAATAAGTCAAAGATTAACTTTCATTTTTAGTTCAAAATAACTGGCTATTATATTGAAAGAAAAAAGAAAAAGAGGAAGAAACGGATAAGTGATCATAAAGAAGAAGGTAGCTAAAAACTTTTGAAGAAGAAAACTGATAATAAGAGTACTTGGAAGGAAGAACTGGACTGATGAGTTGATCTGTTTATTTGTAAGGAGAATGAGGTCATAAATTAATAACATCCTAATATAAACACAAACATTATACAACCATTATCTTAACAGACCTTAAATAATTTTAAATACAATACTTAGTTTTTAATTACTTTTAATTGCTAATACACATTTTTATTATACATTATATATAGTAATTATCTATTCTACTATGTGAAGAGTTTAAAAACAGTTGCATAAACAAACATAGAACTTGTTCTTATTAAGAGTGGGCTGTTTATTATTTCCTCCTTTAAACTTAATTGTTAAATTGCAAGTGGCATTGTGTCAGATAATTGGTTAATGATTATATGAAAGAAATTTAAAATACTGGAATAAATGAAGTAGTTAGAAGAAAAATAAAACTTCTTACGAACAATATTAATTAGATTTCATATTTTAAAAATGATTTAATGATTCACTAATTTGCAAATTGTTTCCATTACAGAACATGCACTTATATGTACAGTTTATATTCTCTGACAATTGAAGCAATTAAAATCATAAGATTTACTTTATATTTTATTTACAGCCAATCTCTGTTTATAAATAAACTTAGAATATTAAAAATAGGGATCATACTCTATTCCAGTAGCTATCTTTACAGAAACTTGGAATTTAGTTTTATTAACTTCAACTTAGTATATATGATAGACTTTGTTTTAATAATAACCAAAGATTTGTAATTATACAATCATTTCTTTTCTTTTTAATTCATCACATACATGTAATTAATACTTTTTTTTTTTCATATGTCAAATGCGTTGATCGGGAAGGAACCCGGGCCAGCTGCTTGGTAGGCAGCTATGCTAACCGCTAGGCTACCAACGCTTGACCTAATACATAATTTTATACTTAAATATATTACATATCAGCTGTAATATGATATCTTAAGTCAAAATGCAACAATATTTATATGCTTATATTTGCTTTTATTGTATTTTATAAACTAATATTTTTAATTTATTTCTATATTTTATATAAGTAAGATTTTGTACAAGTAAAATGATTAAGTAAGACTATCACGATTTTTATATGAGCTCACCCACAGGTATACCTACTTTTAAATGTAACATAAGATTTGACTATAAACATTTAAAAAAAAAAATCAACTGTGCAACATGTCAATATATATTCAATACATGTATACAAACACACTTGTATTTATAAAAAAAAGTCAACCCTAATATATAAGCAAACAAATAGTTATATATGTACCTTCACACATACAGTCGTTAATCTATAATACATTAGTGCAATTGCAAAATGAATACTATATATATTTAAAGAGCTTATTATAGTTCTTAAATTGTATACTGCAAAACTTTCTGACTTAAAATTATCATTGTTATTAATGTTGTTGGCATTGTTTAATTGACTGGTAGTTATTAGTAGTAGTATAGTGTAAATAACAGTGGCAATATTAATTTTTATTAATAATTGTAATTTATACACTGATAATTATTTTTATTCTCAGTTCTCCACATTTTCTTTATTTTTATTTCCAGCATTTAGGCTAATACAGAAACATGAGCCTCTCATGCCATTATCAGACATTTCTCTATCTTAACTGTGTGAATAGGATTGCATGTTTGTGCAATCAAATAATTTTTTGTTTTATTTTTCTGTTTATTATTATTATTATTTTGTCCTTGGAGTTAGAAAAAATGTATTTTTCATAAATCGATGACTTTACAATCAAATGATACTATTGTTGATGTTTAAAAATTATTGAGTGAGACCAGTTTGATCAAATGAGATTAGTCCTGCCAAAATAGATGACTTTCATTATATGAGACTATTAACAATATTTGATCTTTTAACAGAGGTAGTTTGCTACTACTTGCCAACCTTCTACCATATTTTATTTACTTTATAAATTAATAAAGCTATTTGCACTATTGAGAGAGATTCATATAAATAAATATATGTACATTTTTTTTATCTATAGAAAGATCTATGGAAAGATATAGATATTGTGATTATTGAAACTATTATAATAAAATAAAACTTTATGATTAAGTAAGATTACTAATATCAAATGTGAATATTTTTGATACCTTAAAACTATTATTATTTAAAAAATTAACCAAATGAATTATCTGTGGTTAAATTAAATATTAAGATAAAGCAAGACTAATGTGATTAGTTAAAAATATTGAGATGCCTTAAAACTTAGTACTATGGTGATCAAATGAGACTATTATGATACTTTTAAAATTAATAATATTAAATGAGATTGTTGAGATCAAGTGAAACCATAATGATCAAATGCGCCGCTTAGCTAAAACTGACTTGTTTATCATGTGTAATTTTGATATCAATTACAATAAATTAATTAATATTTTTAATAACATTTTCTAATAAATAATTGATTTCTTTTCAGTATACTATAATGTAAAATATTTTATGTCAGTTCTCCAAAATCTACTATTGCTTTTGTTTTTAATTTGTTACATTCTATTAATTTCAATAAACATATAACATGCACATGTCATTTTCTTTCTAGATATTATAATTCTCAATCTATGTCGCAATATAACTTTTTATAATTTTCAACATTTTGACCATATTTCATGTTTTGGTCAAGAGCTGGTTTATTTATAAAATATCTATGTTGTCTATCTTTTATTATAATGTCACTTTTCTGACATTAAAAAGACACTACAGATATTTTCAAAATAAAATAGCCCCAATAAAGGGAATAAAAATATTGTTTTACTACAAATTGAGAATAAGCAAGATTTGAAAAAAAAAGAGAGGCTGTATTGTAGATAAGCATAAAAAAATGAGTTTCATCACTACCCACCCATCTCTTAGTATTTTGCATTGCAACAGTTATTTAAGCTGGGTTTTTTTTTATTATAATGATTGGATTTAAATTGGTATTTCATTTAGTTTAGCACAATAATAAAACATTAAACTCAAGAGCTGTATTAAAGCCAAATAATTCTTCTGATTCTCTAAAATATTTGTTGTGGAACATAATTTATTACTAATAATAGCTGCAATTATTAAAAAAGATAATAGCATGCAAGGCTAAAACCTTTGACAGAAGCACTTTAAAATGCTTATGTGACAGCCAATAATAACTGCACATGAAATTCTCAATTCAAGAACACAAGAAAAAGATGGGACCCACCTTCTTCTATACTTAAATTTATATATAAATAAGTCAGACTCAAGTATTCCAAACTAAGAGCACAAATCTTAAAACATCTTCACATTTAATTCACTAAATATTATATATAAATAAACAATGTGAAATCTTTCAATTTACAATGAAGCAATTTTTAAATTTAATGAAATGATAGTAACAAATGTAAATATATAAATTTATTAAGCACTAACAGATATCTAATAATAACGTGTACATAAGCATTTCAAGGCGCTTCTGTCAAAAGTTTTAACCTTTCATGTTATTATTAGATATCTGTTAGCACTTAATAAATTTATATATTTACATTTGTTACTATCATTTCATTAGATTTAAAAATTGCTTTGTTGTAAATTGAAAGATTTCATGTTGTTTATTTATATATAATATTTAGTGAATTAAATGTGAAGATGTTTTAAGCTTTGCGCGCTTAGTTCGGAATGCTTGAGTCTGACTTATTTATATATAAATTTAAGTATAGAAGAAGGTGGGTTCCATCTTTTTCTTGTGTTCTTGAATTGAGAGTTCCATGTGCAGTCATTATTACATATGATAAGCACATATGCATTTTAAGGTGCTTCTGTTGAAGGTTTTAGCCTTGCACATTATTATTAGATATCTGTTAGTGCTTAATAAATTTATATATTTAAAAAAAGATAGGTTACAAAGCTTGTAAATAAAAAAGTATACAACACAGTATTTATTAATGACTCTTTGTAAAAAAAACTTATGGTGAAATGATTAATATAAATAATGCTATGTGTATGACTTGTGCTTTAAATATGGGCAGAACTTACAAAAAATATTAGATAGCTTAAGGACTTTCAAAAATATCCAGTAGCTATTGAATATCTGCTTGATAAATGGTGGTATATAATTAAATGGTAAAACAAGAAAAACAATACAACTTTCAATAATCATCAACTGGGTAGCCTGTGAGTAATGACTTCCACATTAATTTATGAAGGAATGCTGGAGAGATTTGTCTTATAAGAAACATCTATCTTTTTATAGAGATCTGGATTTAATCAAATCAAGTGATGGGTGCTCTTATAGCTTCAAATTATTATTATTTTTTAATCTGAAGGCTTAAAACACAAAATGAACAATCATTAATATATAGTTCAAATTTTACATTTGTCCTAAGTTGTAAGTTGGGAAGTTACTTTATTAAAGCATATACCTATCTTGATCAAGCTTAGTTCAGAATCTAATAATGAGATTCTAATAGAATGTGAGTTGATCAAATCAGGTTGTTTAATTCTTGGATTTGGCAAAAGATTTCTTTGAAATCTTGCAAAAAAAAATCTTTTGCATAGTACTTATTTTCTCTGTGTAAAAGCTTTTTAATGAGATTTATATAAGTTCCAAATAATTAAAAAATAATTAACCATTGTAAATTCAAATATATGTATAGTAAAATTTTAACTCATCATTCTCACACAGTGTCATCTTCTATTTGGTATTGGAATTAATACCATATAAATAACACTTTTTTCGGGGATCCATTCTTCATTGAATTGTCATGATGACTTCTGACAAATCACGATTATAATGAACATTTTTCTACATGGATAGTTCATTTTAAAAAAATGGAAATAATGCACAATGCTGTTTACTCTCTAGTCTTTACTTTGAACTAATTTGAAAGCACTGGTATTAAAAATATTGCTTCTTCAAGAATAGTTACAAGTACTCATTTTTAAATTTTTTATTCATTGTAAATGGTTCTTTGCATACTAAACTAAGTCAAATTCTTTATCTTGATATTTTTGTTGTTGTTGTTATTGATTTTGTTCCTACTAAATGACAGTATTTAGTTTATTAAATAAAAGATAAAAGAAAAAGATGCTGAACTTAAAGTTATGCTAAACTTTGTCAAGACTTGATAAAGCACTGACAAAAATAAATGCTTTCTAGGAATAGCTACTTTGTAATGATTTTTTATGCACATGAGTCTATACAAAATAGTAACACTGACCAGGGAAGTGTTTTAGTTCTAGAAAATTGTATAAATCAATAAGATTTATGCATGTAAATAAATAATTCAGTGATATATATAACTATAATCTTATGGAAGTGAATTAATCTTCACACATCCACTATTAGATTAAATTTATGAGAACTCACCCATCAATAAGTGTCAATTAAAATAATAGGTTCATAATAAGTTCGTCCTGATTTAAGCATGATCAATAAGCGTTAGTTTGCATAAGAAGCTCTAAGCATAAAGTTTACATTTACACTTTTAAAACACTCATGGATGGGTGAGCGCATATAAATTTAATCTAATAGCACATGTGTGAAGATTAATTCCCTTGCACAAGACTATAATAATAATAATAATAATAATATATATATATATATAAAATAGAACCAATTGCATATCATTACTCGAAATTCAATTACAAAGTATCATCAAAAATTATTTTTTAATTTCAAAACCACTCTCTTGTGAAACAAATTGCTGAAATTAAAAAATAACGTTTAGTGATAGTGATATTTTATATATATTAAAATATATAGGAATCTCTTTTTAAAATATTTCATTATTAATATAATCAGTATATCTCAAATTCCTTCAAATTCTTGTAAAATCTTGATTTATACTTGAAGCAACTTTAAAAATCGTTAAAGCCAGGTCTTCAAATAATAATACATAAATATAAAATATATACTTAAATATATGTTATAAACAAATATATATGCTTATATTTATATTAAAGCATCTAAGAATATCTTTCATATCACTTTTTAATATTATAAATCATATAATTAATTTTACATATTAATATTTTAGCATGTATGTGATCAAGTGTATCATGGAGTGGATAACAAAAGTTTGAAAGTCTGGGTTCAAATTCCCTACAATTAATATATCAAAAATAAATCATATATTTAAAGTTACTTTAATCACTTTTTCATTTAAAATCTGTTTTTATTTATTTTAATTTTAAATCCTGCTCTTCTTTGATTTCATTTAATTATAATTAATTCAATTTAAATCAGGATTTACATGTAGATAATGACTTTTTTCCAAATATAATACATATCAACTTAAAAATGAAAAACAATCCCCAATACTACCTTTTAATTACAATTAATAACTTCATAAAAAATTTAAGCAAAAAGACAAATACCTTTCATTAATTTTATTCAAAGTAGACTTCATTTTTTTAAATATAAAGTTTCCTTCATTTTCTTTTAATTACATATTATCTATCATTCTTATATCAAAATTAATACATTATTTTAGAATGTTCAAAAATAACTAACTTTTTAACACAAGAGTATTGTTTAAATCTTGACCTTAAGTTATTTTTACATGTGCCTACATTACTATTTATATATTTAAATGCCTACATTTGATTTTTATATAGTAATTTGGCATACTACCAATATTTTCCTTTTTATTATGTTCTTAATGAGAATACATAAGTGAAAAATGTAGTGAAAAATGGAATGTAAAGAGCTTATATTGTTAGCAGAATGCTTGTTTTCTTGGATGATTAGATAAACAGATTTAAAGTTCTTGAGTTACATATGTTGCATGTAATATAGAGATGTAAGTAATATGCATTCAATTAGTAATGAATCAATTATAATTATAAAACAATGAGTAGCACTAAATCATATAAAACCAATAATACGGTAAATCAAATAGTTATTTCCTGTAAATTTATTCAAGATTGACAGAAAAAAGCTTTGGTGTATCTCTATATAAATCTTAATAAAGCTTTTTAATTCTTAGAAATGGTTCTATATCAAAACACACAAAATGTTGTCTAGAGTGATAAATAAAACTCAAGCTTTTGAAAAACATGTACCAAACTAATTTGTGATGTTTGGTCAATGTTTTCTGCTTAGAACTATTGTTTTTTAGCTGCTTACCTAAATGCTTAATAACCAATTGTTTAACTCTGAGTAAGTTTCTTTTATAACTTTCTGAGATTATTGTGAAAAACAATGAGATATCCTATATATTTTTCTAGTTTTCTAATCATCATATGATTCTTGTTTTTATTTTTTTAATCCATAAATGAAATAAAAAATTTAAGGCAATAATATAACTATATTTTTATATTGGACTATTTCCATCATCTAATATGTGTATTAAATGTCTTTAAAAAAATTTAACTTTATTTAAATATTCTAAATACATTCAACAGTTAGTAATAGTATATGCACAATGTTTTGAGAGATATTATTCTCTCCTCTTTTGAAGATGTTGCTGGCCTGACCAGTAACAGTACTAGCATGGGATTCGAACCTGCACTCTTAGATTCTTGAGTATTGAATTTTAAGGTGATGCTCTAACCAACTGAGCCATCCTGCCAAAGGCAACAGTCTGTATGAATTTCATATACTTATCTATGAAGTTCCTTCTGATTTCTCTCCTTTTGCCTAAGGGCAAAGTTGATTAATGTTTTCCATACCTTATGTATAGTCACACTAAGTTGGTTTAGGGGATTTTTTGCCATTGTCATGTGAGCAGCTTCTTTAAATTTTCTTCCTTGTACCTTTTCTTCTCTATCCAATATTTTTGTATTTTCCTTATTGAACATATGTTCATTCACACATGCATGGTCTGCGAGCTTAGACACATTCGTTTTCTCTCTTCTAATCATCAGTTTGTTTCTTGCAAGCACTTTTTGATGAGATGACTGGTCTCACCAATATATGTTCCACATTCACATGGTATTTCATAGATGTAGATTTTCTTTTCAGCATTTCAAGTTTAAGCTTTGTAGATGTTAGAATTCCTTGTAAGGTGGTATTGCTCTGGACAGCTGTTCTGATGTTATACTGATTGCAGATTTTCCTTAATTTGTCTGCTATTCTTGGAATGTAAGGGTACTCTACAGTACCAATAATTGTCTTTTCTCTTGATGGTTCTTTTTGTTGTCTATTTAACATTTTCTTAGTAACAGCTGATGGATAACAATTTTTCTTAAGAGTTTGTTCCATATAAATCTTTTCTTTTCCAAATCACTGGTTTTTGAACAAACTTCTTTTGCTCTGTTCAGTAGTGTTGGTATAAATTTATGTTTTGTGTTTTTGGTATGATTTGATGTAGAGGCTATGTATTGTCCTGTATGTGTAGGCTTTTGACAAACTGTAGTTTTGATTTTGCCATGAGGGAGTCTTGTCACAAAAACATCTAAGAATGCTAATTGTTGTTCTTGTTCTGATTCTATTGTGAATTTAATTGAAGGAGATATATTGTTGATGTGCATCCAGAAACTTTGTAGCAGTGCTTCACCATGTGTCCATATAACAAAGGTATCATTCATATAGTGAAGCCAAACTTTAGGTGGATATGGAGTAGTTTTTATGGTTGAGGTTTCAAGTTCTTCCATGTAAATATTACTAATCAGGGGAAACAATGGTGAGAACCATAGTCATTCCTTGATTTTGTTAGAAGAATTTAGTGTTATATTAAAAGTAGGTTGTTTTTATGCAGAATGTTAATAGTTCCATTATACTATCGACAGAAAGGGGTGTTCTGGTATGTAAACTATCACCATTTAATCTTTTCCTTACAATAGACAATGCTTCTTCACTTGGTACATTCATGAATAAACTTTCCATACCAAAGCTTAATAGTAAGTCATTTTTTTCCAATTTTCATGTTTTTGATTAATTCTACAACATATCTATCTCTGACAAAGGACTAGGGCTTTTATGCCAAAAGACTTAAAACTTTGAGAAGAAATCTTGCCAAATTTTGGCAAGATGAATCTCTAGAAGTATCAATAGGTCTTAATGGAACATTATTCTTATGGATTTTAAGTAGACCATAAAGATAAGGAATTTTGCTAAAATATGGTGTTATTTTACTTTTTTCTGAATCAGTGAAGTACTTGCGATGCTTTCTGAGTATGTTTCTGTACTCGGTATTGGATTTTTTGCCACTTTTTTATATTGGCCTGTTGTGAGGAGTTCTTGTATTTTGTTGCCATAATCAATTATATCCATTACAACTGTTACATTGCCTTTGTCAACTGAAAGAATAATTAATAGATTTATCTACTTTGAGTGATTTAATTGCTTTCCTCTCACCATAGGATATGTTTGACTTCAATTTTTGTTGCTTGTCAAGTGTTCTTTTTATTCTCCAGTGTAATTCTGCTGCTTCTTCTAAAGGAAATTTTTGAGTGACTTCCTCAATGGCTGCCATTATAACTAATAAAGGGATATTAGCTGGTGTTATGGAAAAATTTAATCCTCTTTCAAGAATAGAAATTTCAGTATCTGGTAGATGTTTAGAACTGAGATTTTTAACAGATGAGGTTTGTACATTGCTTGGTACATTATGATTTTTTATATGCTCATGTAGGTTAGCAAGTTTTTTCTTTCGGCATTTTTTTTATTTTTCCAGGTAATGTAGAATATGATTTTCTTACTGGTTGAAAAACTCTCATGTAGTTTTTATCAGTATTTATTTTATAGAAAACATTCTACATTATTAATGGAATGCATTGTTTGATACTAAGGAAATCTTTGACCTTCTTCTTTCTTACTCTTAACAAAGCTTCACTTCCTTTCTGAGTAATTTTCTGAGCTCTCTAAGAGTGAATTGGAGGTTTCAGTTGCAAAACTTTAGGAATTATCCTTTCAGATTTAAATTTATATAAGAAATTTAAATAATTCTCTACTTTGACCAGCTTTACACATAATTTTTCATAATGTCTAAAGTTTGATCTAGTTTCAGGTCTATACTGAATACTTAGTGTTTTCCTGAAGGTTTGTGATGATGGTGTTCTAGTTGTATTTTTATATTGGACTATGTCTATCATCTAATATGTGTATTGAATGTCTTTTAAAAAATTTACTTCATAGAAATATTTCAAATACATTTAACTGTTAATAATAGCACATCAAACAGGTTAGTACATGCATGTTTCAAGAGGTATTATTCTCACCTCTTCTTCAAGTCTTGCTAGCCTGACCAGTGTTAGTACTAGCATGGGATTAGAACCTGAACTCATAAATAAGATCTTAAGTACTGAATTTTAAGGTAACATTCTAACCAACTGAGCCATCCTGCCAAAGACAACAGTCTGTAGTAATTTCATATACTTGTCGATAAAGTTCCTCCTGTTTTCTCCACTTTTTCCTAAAAGCAAAGTTGATTAGTGGTTTTGATACATTATGTATAGTCACAATAGGATGGCTAATGGGATTTTTGCAATTATCATGTGAGCAGCTTCTTTAAATTTTCTTCTTTGTACCTTTTCTTTTCTACCCAATATGTTTGTATTTTCCCAATTAAACATGTTCATTGGCACATACATAGTCTGCTACCTTAGACACATCTGTTTTCTCTTTTCTATACATCAGGTTGTGTTCTTGCAAACACTTTTCAATGGGATGACTGATCTCACCAATATACATTTTTCCATATTCACGTGGTATTTCATAGATGCAGTTTTTGCTTTTCAGCATTTCAAATTTAGGCTTTGTAGATGTTAGAATTCTTCATAGGGTAGAATGGCTCTGGAAATCTGTTCTGATACTATATACATTACAGATTTTCCTTAATTTTGTCTGCTACTTTTGGGATGTATGGTTGTCTTTTCTCTTGATGGTTCTTTTTGTTGTCTATTTAACATTTCTTAATAACATCTGATGGATGACCATTTTTCATGGGAGTTTGTTCTATATAGATCTTTTCTTTTTCCAATTCGCTGTCTTCTGAACAAACTTCTTTTGCTCTGATAGTATAACTCCATGTTTTATGTTTCTGGTGTGATTGGATGTATAGGCTAGGTATTTTCCTGTATGTGTAGGTTTTCAGTAAACTGTAGTTTGATTTTGCCATGAGGGAATCTTGTCGTAAGTACTTCTAAGAATGCAATTCACCATGGAGCCATACAACAAATATATCCACATAATAAAGCCAAACTTTAGGTGGATATGGAGTAGTTTTTATGGCTAAGGTTTCAAGTTATTCCATGAAAATATTACTAATCAGGGGAAACAATGGTGAGCCCATAGCCAGATTTTGTTGGAAGAATTCTGTGTTATATTGAAAGTAGATTGTTTTTATACAGAATGTTAATAGTTCCATTATACTATCAGTAGGAAGAGCTGTTCTGTTTTGTAAACTATTATCATCATTTAACTTTTTACTTACACTAGACAATGCTTCTTCACATGGTACATTTGTGAATAAACTTTCTACATCAAAGTTGACCAGTAAGTCAGTTCTTTCAATTTTCATGTTCTAAAGTGTCTAGAATCCCTGACAAAAGATTGGGTCTTGTATGCCAAATGGCTTAGAACTTTGATAGGAAACTTGTCAAATTTTGGAAAGTTGAATCTCTAGAACTAACAATAAGTCTTAATGGAATATGATTGAAGTATTAATATAAAGTTAACATTTTTTAAAGATATTTAACACACATATTAGATGGTGGAAATAGTCCAATATAAAAATACAACTAAAACACCATCATTACAAACCTTCAAAAAAACACTAAGGATTCAGTATGGACCTGATACTATATCAAACTTCAGGCATTATAAAAAATTATGCCTAAAGCTGGCCAAAGTAGAAAATTATTTAACTTTCTTATGTAAATATAAATCTGAAGGGATAATTCCTAAAGTTATGCAAATAAAAACCCCAATTCACTCTCAGAGAGCTGAGAAAATTACTCAGAGAGCAAGTGAAGCTCTATTAAGAGATCGAATAAATGCTCAAAGGTTTTCTAAGTATCAAACAATGCATTCCATTAATAATGTAGAATGTTTTCTAAAAAAATGAACTTACTGATGAAGACTACATGAAAGTTTTTCAAGAGTAAAAAAAATCATATTCTACATTATATGAAAAAATAAAAGAATGCCAAAAGAAGAAATTGTTAACCTACATGAGCATATCAAAAATTATAATGTACCAAGCAATGTACCAATTTTATCTGTTAAAAATCTCAGTTCTAAACATCTAACAGATATGGAAATTTCTATTCTTGAAAGAGAATTAAACTTTGCCATAATACCATCTAATATCTCTTTATTAGATTAAATTGCCTTTAGAAGAAACAGCAGAATTATGCTGGAGAATAAAAAGAACACTTGGCAAGCAACAAAAATTGAAATCAAACATATCCTATGGTGAGAAGAAAGCAATTAAATCTCTCAAAGTAGATAAATCTATAATTATTCTCCTTACTGACAAAGGCAATGCAACAGTTGTAATGGATACAACTGATTATGACAACAAAATACAAGAACTCCTCACAGCAGGCCAATATAGAAAAGTGGCAAAAAATCCAATACCAAGTACAGAAACAAAGTTACAAGCATTACTCAGAAAGCATCACAAATATTCCCCTCTTTTCTTTCAAAACATAAGCTTGTGGTTAAGACCTGTAGAGGTCCCTACTATTGCATTTTTACATGCATATTTTTGAGGTTACAGCCTTAGTAAATATTACTTATGTAATCCATGTGCGTTTAAATAAATTTATAATTACAACTTTAAAAAAGTACAATAACATCACATTTCAGAAAAATTCCTCATCTTTATGGTCTACCTAAAATCCATAAGGATCATGTTCCATTAAGACCTAGTGTTACTTCTAGAGACTCACCTTGTCAAAATTTGGCAAGATTTCTTCTCACAGTTCTAAGTTCTTTGGCATGCAAGACCTAGTCCTTTGTCAGGGATTTTAGAGATTTTGTACAATTAATCAATTGAAAGAACTGACTTACTGGTAAGCTTTTATGTGGAAAGTTTATTCACAAATATACCATGTGAAGAAGTATTGCCTAGTGTAAGGAAAAGATTAAATGATGATAATAATTTACTAACCAGAACAGCTCTTCCTGCTGATAGTATAATGGAACTATTAACATTCTGCATAAAAATAACCTATCATCAATTCTTCCAACAAAATCAAGAAATGGCCATGGGCTCACCATTGTCTCCCCTGATTAACAATACTTATATGGAAGAACTTGAAACCTTAGCCATAAAAACTACTCCATAACCATCTAAAGATTGGCTTTACTATATGGATACATTTGTTGTATGGCCACGTGGTGGCCTGCTACAAACTTTCTTGGAACACATCAACAATATATCCCCTTCAATTAAATTCACAATAGAATCAGAGCAATTATAAAAATTGCCATTCTTAGAAGTTCCTGTGACAAGACTCTCTCATGGCAAAATCAAAACTACAGTTTACCAAAAACCTACACATACAGGAAAATACCTAGCCTATACATTCAATCATACCAGAAACACAAAACATGGAGTTATACTATCACTATGAAATGGAGCAAAAGAAGTTTGTTCAGAAACCAGCAATTTGGAAAAAAGAAAAGATCTATATAGAACAAATTCTTATGAAAAATGTTTATTCATCAGCTGTTCTTAAGAAAATATTAAATAGACAACAAAAAGAACCACCAAGAGAAAAAATAATTATTGTACTGTAGTGTACCCATAAATTCCAAAAATACCCAACAAATTAAAAAAAAATCTGCAATCAGTATAACATCAGAATAGCTTTCCAGAGTCATACCATCCTATGTGGAATTTCAATATCTACAAAGCCTAAACTTGAAATGTTGAAAAGAAAAAACTGCATCTATGAAATATCATGGGAATATGGAAGAATATATATTAGTGACACCAGTCATCCCAATGAAAATTGCTTGCAAGAACACAAACTAATGACTAGAAAAGAGAAAACAGATGTGTCTAAGGTAGCAGACCATATATGTGCCAATGAACATATGTTCAATTGCGAAAATATAAAAATATTGGATAGAGAAGAAAAGGTACAATCTGCTCACATGACAATGGCAAAAAAAATTCCATAAGCCAACCTAGTGTGACTATAGATAATGTATAGAAACCACTAATCAACTTTGCTCTTAGGAAAAAGTGGAGAAAGGTATATGAAAATTGTTGCCATTGGCAGGATGGCTCAGTTGTTTGGAGCATTACCTTAAAATTAAATACTTAAGAATCTAAGAGTTCAGGTTCGAATCATATGTTAGTAGTGTCACTGGTCAGGACAGCAACACCTGAAGAAGAGAGGAGAATAATGCCTCTCAAAACATTGTGCATATACTAACCTGTTTGATGTGCTATTACTAACAGTTGAATGTATTTGGAATATTTAAATAAAGTTAAATTTTTCTAAAGACAACATATTAAATGATGGAAATAGTCCAATATAAAAATACAACTAAAACAACATCATCACAAACCTTCAGGAAAACAATAAAATTAACTATTTTATTTTATGATTAATTTCTCGGCATCAAAATTAAATAATGAATATTAGGGAAGTAGACGTCAGAATTTTTTTTTTTTTTTTTTTAGAAAGCTTATTTTTATTTTATTTTATTATATGCAATCATAAAATTAAATTTATTATTTCATTTATAATTAAAGATATATAATACTAAAATAAATCAATAATTAAAAATTAAAAACAAATTATACATAGCACAACTCAATATATGTTGCATTATTATGCTTACTATGTTCCTATAAATTATTGTTTTGGGGACTATTTTTTTTAAAGTTTATTCAAAATTTTCAGACATTCAACATTTAATAATACATTGTGGAAATAATCCAACACATTATCACAAAACTTTATTTTCTCAACTATATTTTACTTATATGGAAATATATGTTTGCGTTTACAGTCTTTCCAATATCATTAAATCTTTTTATACTTTAATTACTTTTAAAAAAAGAAGACTTAATGGCAATCACGAATTGGTTAAATAATTAATATATTATTTAATGTGCTTTTTTTTTATGTATTTAAACATGGCTGGTGACGGGGATAGCAAATCTATCTCAAGGCCACACTACAACTACATGCAATTCTGCAACTTATTTGGATTTCAAATAATTTGAAGATTTACTTTCATCTTTTCTGCAGCATCACATATTATCAAACAATTATATAATTTTTAAAAAAACTTAAAATCATTAATTATATTTTCTTTTATAATTAAAAAATAAATTAAAGACTTCCAATGTGAGAAAATCCAGACTATTTGTTTTCATGATTATTACTCCTATTCGCACTAAACTATGGTCTACATTTTATTAAACTGTTTTGTTGTTTTTTTTCATTTGTTGCATTTAATTTTTTTATATATTAACTTTTTTATTACCGACTGTCTGAATAAATTAAAATTTAGCGCGATTTGATGAAAAAATTTCAGAAATCAATGATCACAACTTCCTGTTTTGCCTTGGCAATAAATAAATACGGAGTCAGAGAAGCATACCAGGACATAGATTCACTCATGGTTATTTGGGTTTATAATTCTGCCAGTGCATGCATAGACTGAACAATTCTTAACTACATTATTCATTATTTGTGCTTGCCACAAATACATAAATCATAGACTGTTAAATTCCAGTTCTAAAGCAGTATTTATATATATGTGCTCTGCGCACAGATAATGAAGCTATTAATTGTCAGTGAATTATTAAAATTTACCGCCAAGCGCTTTCGGGACAGTTTACAGTCCAGCACACATATATATATTAATTTATTTTAAGCGTTAATGAAGTAAAATCTTAACTAGTTCTAAAGCAGATAAAATTAGAAATTTTAAATCTATTAATGAAAATTCCAGTAATATATAGGAAAGTTTACGAAGATAGAATAAAAATATTTACACTTATAACAAACGTATATATATATATTTTTAAAAAAATCTTTTTTCAAAATCTGCATCAAATAAGAGAATAAAACAAAATCAGTGGGATTTTCTCTTGATGACTTCCTTTTTTTACCTTCTCATTATTATTTTTTTGATTGATTCCCTCTCTCCCTTCTTTGTTATTTAATCTTCCACTATCTTTTCTTATTAAGAGCAGCAAAGAAATCTATAAAGTATATATAATCATACACAAATTCTATTTAAAATAGCAGTATATAAACACACACAGACTCACTCATCCTAAATATATAAAAAATATTATCATATTAACAACAAAATAATAAGTATTCAAATGGAAAGCTTTTTCTTTATGGGAATATGATTTATCATTCTATTTTAAACTAACCAGGTAAAGCATGGTTTCCTTTTAACAAAAACATAGAGTAATATAATTTTGGTAAAGCCTACAAATGTCATAGTAGAATTGTGAGATAAAATTGATGTATAAAACTAGTTTGAAAATTATTTATTTCAAGTTATTTATAAAATTATCTTAATTAGTCAACTGACTAAAGTAATCGCAGAATTATTGAAGTTATTATATTTTAATATTTACTTACGTCACAAAAAAGCATAGCTCAAACTAAGTGATATCTAAGCATTTAGTACATAAATATAAATATTAAAAAAATCTTCGACAAATTTAGTTTTTGAAAGGCTTACAATTTATTGAAGTGCTAATATTCCAACAGCATTTGCACAAAGAAAAATAAAATTAATGAAAGGCTTTATGTAGAACACCATTTTTCAATTTGATTACTTTTTGATATTCTATTTGTAATAGCATATATAAATACTAGCTTATAGAGACAAGAATGTCCTCAAACTAGATTTTAGCTACTGGCCTCCATTAGCAAGGACATTAGTTTGGTATATGCCCATCCAGAAACTTTTTTTTTCTTCTATTACACTATAAACTAAAGATTAAAATTGTTAATATTCTAGTTTTACCCATATAATTTATTCAATAACTATATATAGGCATAATATTGAGACAGAAACAATATATTTTAGAAACTTCAAATATCTTTAATTCTTTGGACAAAGGGATTATACATAACATGATTTCTCTTAAGCTTCACATTTGCAGAACCTTATTATCTGCTATTCATCAATTCCTCATACTTATATAGATAGCTCTGTATTAAATCAGTGTGCATGTATTGTTGTAATCAAACGCAACTTAAATATATTCTTTAGAGAAATTATGTGTTGCTTTTGGTATAGCATTGTCACTATATTGTGATGACTGTAAAGCAAATCTCAAGAAAAGTAGATAAATTCAGGTTGATTTCTTTTGAGAAATACCTAGAAATTAGAAGGTTAATACAGTTTTAAAAAAATATATGCGTATTTCTTTTACATAGTCAAAGAAATTAATAAATAAATAAAAGATAAAGACATAAATGTTTTTTAATTAATTAATTTGAAATATATATATATATATATGATGAATGTGAATAACTATTAGTTCAATAAAAAAATGAACAAAATAAAATAATGAATGTCAAAAACCAATTATTGTAAAGAGTTCATAAGACAGTTTAAATAAAAAAAATTGACTCTTCTAATAAAAGATGGATGGAGGTATTGTTCTTGCATTTGTAGAGCTAATTTTGGTTAGATAAGCTGTAAATATGCTATATATATAAGATTCAATATCAGATCTTACAGTGTAATTGCTGATTTATAATAATGATTTTTTTTAGAAGATTGTATTAAAATAAGATTACTTGAGATTTTTCAGAATAAACCATACTAATTAAAATTGTTTTTTGAATTAACAAAAGATTGTTAAAATTAATAATAGGCTAAAAGTTGTTTATATGTTTTGAAAAATATTCTGAGCAGATAGTTGAATTAATATCTGAGTTAAGGGAAATATACTTTTTAAATAATTAGATATTACAAACCTATAAAATGGCTACTATTGTAGTTAACCAAAGCAGAAGAATTCATAGTAGTTTATTTTTAAGAATTGAGTCTTCAGATATTCTGAAGAATATGGGTGAGAAACATGATTTGCATATCATGTACTGACTAATTGATGCAATGGATTATATTACCTGTGAAGTTGGTTTCAGTTAGTCATCAGTATGAACAATAATTTTAAATATATCCCATTGAAATGATGACCAACTAAGCTTATGGTTCTAGATTGGGCTATATGTCTAGCTAAGCAACCTTAGAAGTATATATATTTTGTTGTCATCCATAGATATAGAACTCAAAAGAAAAAAATTGCATATTCCAATTTTAGCATAAAGAGTAGATTCTTGGCTACAACCATAAAAAATATGTTGATTTAGCTCACAAACTCAGAAACTATCTGATTAGCTGCCAGAATGGTTGCATAAAGACTGTTGTAAAATCTACAAATTCATCATTATTATCTACTTATTTGTTAATATAAATTTAAGAGAACAAAATAAAATAAATATTTATTGTGATATAATCCTTTTGAACACCTGGTACAAATGATATACCTGAATTTAATTTATAATCAATAAAAAAATAGAATATTTTTAATTAAAATAATAATTACTATGTTGCAAGATATAAATTCAAACTTAGGAAGATGTAATTCTTATATTTTTGTACATAAATAGATCACTACTTAATCTAAAATTACACTATTATTTATATCAATAAATACATAGAGACAAAACTCATATGATATATCAATAAATACTATACATTTTAAATGAAGAGAAAAAATATATAGCAAGAATAATCCTAAATATAAGCAAATGATCTAAGTAATAGTCTTTAAATATGACATTTATAAAAATAGTACCATAATTCTCATGTCTCTTTCTTAAATTGTGATCCAATGATGTTTTATTATTCCAGAAAACATAGAAATCACATGAAAAGTTATAAGATTTGAAGGACATTTGGTTAATTCTGATATTTTCCAAATATCTAAATTATCTTTTCATTCAACAGATATTTCATCCATATAAGGTTATAAGTGTGCAAACATTAATTTATATCTGCATTGATAGAATGTAGATATCTTTTCATTTAACAAGTAATCAATTCATAAAACATTACAAGTAAACAGATGCTAATTTCATCTATGATGATGATGATGCTACAGAAATTAAATGAATTTTTATCCTGTGTATAAATAATACATCAAGCCCATAAAATTATATCAATAAGTGAACATAATCTTTGTGTACATTTTATGTTGTTAGCTTTTAGACTTCATCATTGAATAATAGGTAACATCCATTTTTTAAAGCAAAGAAACATTCCAATGATTTTTTAAATTGCTAAGAATTAATTTTCATATTTCAATAAATTGTCACTTCTCTCACAAATTCAACAATCCTGTTCAATAAACGAATAAATAGTATTGCTTTCAACCCATCATTCCATCCATTTTACAATCATATACTTTTAAAAATAAATAATAAAAAAATCATAAGAAGAATCTTAGATCCATTTCTATTGAAGCCAAAGTAGAGAGAGCATTTTTTTCTATGTGGCTCTATCTATAACTTTTCCCATTGACATCAGAGTAACTATAGCAATACCTTTTATTAACTCTAACCTATTTTAACCAGCACCTCTCAAATAAAATTTTTATTATACAAGAATAACAACAAATAAAATAAACCTTTTAAAATTATTACATACAACAAACATTGACATTTTGTAATTCAAATACCATTCTCTCATTCTAACACAAATTAAACAATTGATAATACATTCTCACCATACCACACTGGAAATATATTTTAACATAAATATCTTTCCAATATAGTATTATACAAATAAAATAAATATATTTGAGATATTAAACATTTAGATGTATTATTTGTGATCTACTATGGTGAATGCAGTAACAAAAATATGCATAATAAAGAAAGAATAACAATTTCATCAATACTATTGTGACAGTTATCAAATGTCCATGCACAAAATCTGCTGTAAAGAACATTACAGCAGATACAAATATAAATTTATATATACTAAGCACAACAAATATATAAATGTGTTACATTAATAATGGAAGTTGGGTCAGAGCATTAAAATACCCACTCACACCAACTTAAAGTAACACAAAATTGATACAGAAATATTGTACACAAGTACACGTATAATAAACTCATGTATTTTTTGTTTGTATATTTTCAGTATATGTCATTTTATGTATTTTGCTTTTCTCTGAAAAATTCAAATAGAGAAAGACTTATTGAACAAATGGATCACATGTTGGAATGTATTAATAAAATAAATAATTAAAGTATTTGTTCCAACATACTTGTATATATTTTTTATTTTTTAATTACTTTTTTAAAACTGTAACCTTATTCCATAATCAAAAGAATGTTAATTGTTTTGGCAAAAATCTGACCAAAAGCAAAATGTTTGATAATCAATGCTATAATTAAAATGTTATCTTTTTTGTTTATAAAATAAAAATTCTTTTGAATTAAAATCTGTAATCAAGTGGTCTGAGTATTCAAGATGGAAATTAATCATTATATCAAACCCTAAAATGTAGAATTTAATCAGAAAAATAGAAAGGAATGTTATAATCTAAATGTTAAGGTAAAATAAAAGGGTTGGCTGATTCATACTTCTCAGAGGGGTACCTGAATTGGTTCTTGTGAGTGGGGTGATAGGTTTTAGTCAGTGCTGTGGGATTTATTCTTTCTTTGGCAGTTGTTCTGGGCAAGTCATTTACTACTTTGGCTCCAGAATTCTCCAATCATTCAGCCACTTAGAGATTAATTTATGGACTAGACTATTGCTGACATTTTCTAAGAAAGAAATCCATTATACAGTTCTTTTAAGATTTAATGAATCATTCAAGATAGTGGATGAACATTTAATCGTAATTATTATAATATACAAAAAAAAAATGAAGCAACCTACTAGAGGTTCCAATAAAATGACTGAGGGGTAGACAACCAGCCAGTGCACCCGCTCTTTCTCTGTCCAAATTGCCAAGATGTGATCACGCCAGTTCCAGCCGGCCACAATGATGACAAAAGCCACCTTGCCTATGACTGAATGAGATGAAATCTTCACCATACAGCCAGTTGACTTGAAGCCATTTAAAAACCCCATCAGGAGAAGATGAAGATGCCTATATAAGTTTCTTTTAAAAATATTTTAATATTGAATTAATTCATTCTGATATTTCCGATAATTAGAAATATATATTTTTTCTTATTATTATTAATCATTTAAACACACACAAAAAAAGAGAGAGTTGTCTCTCACATATATATATTGAATTTACAGTTATTACAGGCATAATGACACAGCTTTTACTTAAATCTTTTAATTCATGTTTCTATCCCAAATTCTAGTATTTTCAGCAAAAGTTGCAATTAGTTTTTTTTAATTGCTGCTTGTTTTTCTTTTTGTTGAAAATTGTCATACATAAATATACATGTGTATATACACATACATACACTGGTAATATTTGGAATATACAACACCTCATGTTGAGTGTCTAGAAAATGTATTTATCCCTATAGCCTTTTAAGTTATTTTTTGTTACTGATGCACCTTATGATGAGTGCAGAAGAGTTTATTTAGTGTAAATTTCCCATAAGCAAGTCCACTAATAACTTTATATCTAGAATTGTAGTGAGTGTATAATTGTGCTACACGTATATACATGTATAAGAATTTATCGTAAAAGGCAAATAGATACAGCACCTCATGTTGAGTGCTCTATGGTATCTGAACTAATGCAACCTTATTGACATGTAAAATATAAAATTAGTGAAACATTTTATAGTGCAGATATATGCACGCATAGTATTTGCTATCAATAAAACAGGTTTTAAAGTCCTGGGTAGAAGTGTATGCTTGTATGACCGAAAATCTTTTAAATGAGAAATATATATCAAATCACACAAGACATAACTTATTTCTACAGGGTAAAAAGCTCAGACCATGTCCATTCATTATGAAACATTGTAAATAGTTTTAGGGATTTATTATTTTTCTTATTCATTTAAAATTGTATTTATATTTTATCCATTTCAATGTATCAAATATATATTTTGGTATGAAATTATTAATTATTTACCATTTTTATTACATCATTATAAGTATGAAATGGTGGTGGGTATTTGGGATTAAATAAATATTTAATCATAATATTAAATTGGTTTTGTCTTCCTATTATTATTTATTTGATAAAATGTACTCTTTCCTTATCAATCAAATACCTGTAATAACCATTTAACTTACCAATTGAAGACCCTAGATGTAGAGTACTGAGCTAGCCACACGGGATATAGCTCTATCGGGGTGTTAAATCTTATTCTCATGCTCCGTTCAACATATGTTATTGCACATCCTTCTAGGAGAGGGGAAAATTCATTTTTATTCTTTTCTAGGAGTGGCACGCAAAAGCTATCTGTAGATAGACTTTTCAAAGATGTGTACTTACCATAGGTCCTAAACATTTGGGCGTTCGAGGATATCAACTAAAGGGGTATTTAATTGGCAGAGTCCTGTCAATTCATTCTTTCTATCAGTTTAGCTGGAAGTACAATCGGCTAAATTGGTATCCATTTCTTTCCCTGTTAAATCTTGATCAATTCATGCTCAGTGCAAGATTAGGAGCAGAATTTCACAAGGAAGTATGGTCCAGTGCACTATAAACTTTATTATTTACACATTCATTTTTTAAAATGACTAAAGTCAACTCACAATCTTATACAATATGATTAATAATAAATAATTTACTTTAATTTCAATATTATCATTGTCATAGCAATACAGTTCAGTGCTTCATAGATTAACATATCCACTATCAAATTCAAACAAGAACAAAAAAGTTATGACTGACATTTTACCACGTAATGAAATTATCTCAAACTTCAGTAGGTATAATATATATATATATATATATATATATATATATATGTACCTACTTAATAGTGCATATATATATATATATATATATATATATATACATATATGCACTATTAAGAAGATCTAGTGCCACAGTGCTAAGTGTAGTTATCTGCCAGCATAAGTTTTAAGCAAGCAATGTTTTTTTAGATAGTTAGCTCATTAACTTGCCATCTAATTATTGGTTGATACATGAGAGTACCCAATCTAGTTTAGCTAGATAGTAAAGCAAGGAAGATTTACCTGGTGAATATTGCTTTCTCCTTGCTTTTTTTTTCAGAGAATTGGCTGAAAAAGATTTTCTCCATAAGAGGTAACATATCTACTGTGTATTAATTATTATGTTCATTAATTTTATATTACATTTAAAAACAAGAAAAAAAATTTTTTTTCATCATTTATCATTATCAAGCAATTGCTAGCATAAGTTTCATAAATTAAAAAAGTTCTTTAAATTATACATATCCATGGTCAATTTCTTTGCAAACTTTTTCTTTTCCTTTATAAATTTATTTGCTTTTAGGCAATGTTGTTTGACTAGAAGGCCTTGTGTCATTACTACATAACAAATATTCTACTATTCATCTTAAAGATAATTAACGACTCACGCTGGGATTAAAGGTTATCACTTACATCACAAGGTAGACAATAATCTGAAGCTATTGAAGAAGTTAATATGAATTTTATTTTAGACATAACTAGTGGGTGGGAAATATTTGCATAAATACGCATTAAAATTAATAATTTAAATATTGATCTTTATTATATACAGTATATATATAAACTAAATTAATCTTTGTGTAATATTTTAGAAAAGTAACTGCAGTTTTTATGAACCAGATTTAGAATATATATGTAATAAAATGAAAATGAAATTAGCCTTTTAAAATTTACTACACCAATATTAAATATATAAATAAAATATTTACTATAGTCAGCTTGCAGCATATGTTTACATTCTCCGCTTTCTTTTATTACATATGAAATTACTTTTATTACATTTATATATCATATTTTAACTAAAACTGTTCTTTAGGAAGCATTTTAAGATATTATAACAATTATTGTGAATAGCATATAGCTCAGACAAAGCAGAGAAAATACCTGAATAATTTTCTCAAAGTATATCATAAAAAAATCAGAATACTGGATATGGCATGTAACAATAGCATGCAGTCTGTATATGTAAGAGGCAACATTGCTTCTATTTAGAAATTACATCTTTCTTCATATAATATCTTTATATTTATAATATTTTATAAGTATTCTCAACTTTTTTTTTTTGCATTAAAAATGATAAAATCAAGCATTTACATATTAATTTTTCTCCCATAAAAATAATAAACCAAACATTTACTTATTCTAATGTTTGTTGATGTTATGTAACTATTGGTTACCTAAGGTCTTATTCTGGTGATATTTTATTGCACTATCATATCTTTGTCTCATAGAAGCAATTTTCTAATCAAATATACACTGTGTTAAAAAATTCTGCTACTGTTTAACACTGTGGCATGACAGAAGTTTTAAAATGTTAATAATAGTTTATGTTTTTCTCTCATGGAAACAATTATAAAGTTGATTTTTCAAATTAATACAGTATAAAGTTATATGGCCGATGCTTGACAGGAATCCAAAGATATTTGTAAACCTTGCAAGACATTTTTCTCATGCTCTAAATGACTTTTTTAATATAGTAGAATAAATGTGCTATTTCCATTCAATTACTAAAAATATTTTTAATAAATTATATATTAGTAAGATAAAAGTAATATTTTAATCTGCTCTTTGCTTTATATTATATATTTTTATCATAATATATACAATTTTTAGAACCAATGTAATTTGGGAATGAACAAATCTATCAATAAATGTTTAAATAATTCTTTATTGTAAGATCATTTAGTTCTCTGAGTTTAAGTGATAAACAATAATAAAGATAGAAAGACTAAAATCAAAAATAATTTTAAATATGAAAATTAAAACCACTATTTGATATTTTAATACTAGCTACTGCTTTTAATTATTTAAATAATTTGTTTATAGCTTCAAAAAAACATAGAACATTGTTAAACCATCTAAAAGCAATACTTTCATTTAAACATTTGGTTCAGTCATTACTTTTATTAACAATAAAAAACTGAATTTAATACCCTCTCTCTCTCTAATCTTATCACATACCATATCATATACCAATATTAGCAAAGTCAGTTGATAGGAAATTAATGAATAGACAAACAGATATAAATGAGCAAGTGATGCATGGTAAATCTGAAACTGGAATGAATATGTTTACAACTAAGGAACAAGTTTGCAAGTGGTACATGGAATACAAAAAAGTATCGCAACTTCACATTATTAAATGAAAAATAATTAAACAAAATTTTTATTTTTTTATGAAAAATCAGAGATGTCTTTTGCAAAAAAGTTTCCACATCACAACCATTGATCATATGGTCTATATTTCATGTGAGTTTTCAAATGAAAGAAATTGAATAGCCTGTGTTCTGAACAAAAAAAAACACTTTATTAAATGTCAATGAAGATAGCTAAAATAATAAAAAAATTGAATAGTGGCTAACATAATTAACAAAACAAATGCAGAATCTATAATCTGTGATGCAAAAAATTCTGAAATTAAAGAAATTTATTCAAGATTTGAAGACATGATTAAGATCTTCAAGACAATTCTAATAAGATAATAATGGGGAAAAAAGATATAATACAGATGATCATCGAAAAAATAAAGTAGCAAAATATGGAATTGTAATGGGGGGAATGCCTATATCATTCACTATTCAAATAAGCTTTACAATAATGAATAGCAACCAAACCTAACACTGCCCACATTCTTATTCCATTTAAATAAAATCACAATGCTTTTAAAAATCAAATAGATTATATTTCAATTCAAAAAAGATGGCATTTAATAATCACAAAGGTCAAGACTAGTTTAGTGTGGAGTATATCACTGTCTTCTTCTAACAAGATAAAAAATGAATCATAAATAAATGAAACAATGTTTATATTTAAATTTAAGCTGATATGATTAGAGTTCAGCTGATTTATATTTCACAGTTGTTTTTAAACTTAGACATCAAATGTTTCATAATTTAATTTGATACTATATGATATTAAAAAATTGTACTGGATCAAAAACATATTAAATAGTAACTGGTCAGTGTTTGTTTTACACATAAATAGAATCATTCATCCAGAATTATTAGATTGTAAAACTGCTCTACAACAAATTAATGTGATCTAATATTGGTCAAAATTATGAAAAAAAAAAGGGTCAGTATTAAAAAATGGATCACAGAAGAACTTTAAAATCAATATAAGTAAAATAATGTGACAAAATTGTATTTGCTGGATATCTGACATGATAAAAATGGTGAAAATTAAATGTATCAAATAAGAATATGGGAGATAAGGTGTACAAAATACAGGAAATAAACTATAATTTTAAATATGTTTGTTAAAAAATAAAAATTCCTTTTAAGTAAAAATTTTCCAAAAATTAGGTTAATATAAAATAGAAATGAATCATGATTTATATCATGAAATACAATATTTCTCTAGTGAATCTAAACTCAAAAAAACAATAATTAAAAATTCTCAAAAAATTACTGTGAAGAACATAATTGAGATAGTTGAGGCTTATAATAAAAATTGCTACCATCTTTATTATAATTCAAATATCAATTCTTATGCAAACAACAATTGAAGATATTAATTCAAAACCAAATATTTTTATATCAAAAATAAATAAAACTATACAGAGGATAAAAAAAAACAGAAAAGCTCCAAATGTGAATAAAATAAAAGCTGAAATTATAAAACATTTTAATCATCAACTTTATCAAAAAATTTGGAGAATCAATATATGGTCAAGAATTCATGTAACTCAATCTTTGTCTCATTCTGCAATAAAGTCAACCCATTTAATTGTAACAACTACAAAATAATAGATTAAATCTATATGATAATAGAATAATACTCATCATAAATGAATAACTAAAAGCATTCAATCCACAACTATTCACTGAATAGTTGGAAATCATGTCTAAAAAAACAGATATGAATGTTAACTATAAAATTGAAAATGGTGAGGAACAAAAATCTCCAATAAAAGATATTATAGGTTAATGAGAAAACTTGTTTAGCCTCAGGTATTGTCAATTAACAGTAATTGATACTTTCTTAACAACATCAAAAGCTAAAAGTTATCCGTGTTTACATGGATACAATCTCATTTATATTCTTCATTATAATAATAATCGATGGAAATATTTAATTTAACACACACACATCATCATCATCATCTTCAATCATTATCAATCCACTGCAGGATGAAGGTCTCTCCAAGTTTAATCCATCTTCTCTGATCTTTAGCTTCTCTTCTCCACACCACTCCTGCACACTTTCTTATTTCATCCATCCATCTCACATATGGTCTCTTTCTGGGTCTTTTACAATCTCTTGGAATCCAGTTTAAAATTTCAATTGTCCATCTATTATCATCTCTTCTAGAAATATGTCTAGCCCAACTCCACTTCAATCTTTTAATTTTTTCAATGAGGTCAGTAACACCTGTTTGTTCTCTTACCCATACATTGCGTTTTTGATCTCCTCTTGTTATTCCCAACATACATCTCTCCATACTTCTTTGAGTAGTCTGAAGTCTCTGTATTGCTCTTCTATTAAGTGTCCAAGTCTCAGATCCATAAGTAAAAACTGGTAAAACACATTTGTTAAAAACCTTCCTTTTCAAACACATAGGCATATTTCCTTTTAGTATCAAGTTATTTATACCAAAAGCACTCCAACCAAGTTTAATTCTATGATTAATTTCCTCCATTATGTCTCCATCTGTGTTAATAATCTGGCCAAGGTATTCGTAACTGTTAATGTCTTCTAATTCATCATAATCAATCTTTATTTTCATATTTTGAGCAAATCGATTAAACATTACTTTAGTCTTTTTAACATTTATCTTTAATCCTACTTTCATCTGATAACTCCTGCAACATTTCCTGCAGCTCTGAAGCATTATTTGCAAAAACAACTACATCATCTGTGAAATCTAAATGACTTAAATAATCTCCATTTACTTTCACTCCTTTAGTTTCCCATTTTAATCCACAAAATACTTCTTGCAGCACTGCTGTAAACAGTTTTGGAGATATGGAGTCACCTTGTCTTACACTTTTCCCAATGTTGACTTTCCCAGTATCATATTGTAATCTAATTGTTGCTGTTGCATTTTTATAAATATTCTTTAAAATATGACAATATCCTGGATCTATACCTTGATGATCCAATGCTTTAATCACTGAAGGAATGTTTATAGAATCAAATGTCTTTTCATAATCTACAAATCCAAAACATAATGACAACTCATATTCATTTGTTCTTTCTATAACTTCTCTCCATACCTGGATATGATCTACTGTACTAAAACCATTTTTAAATCCAGCTTGTTCTCTTGGTTGGTGGAAATCCAATGTTCTCTGTAGACGAGTTGTAATTATCTTGGTAAAAATTTTATATAAAACTGATAAAAGGCTAATAGGTCTGTAATTTCTAATATCTTCTTTATCACCTTTTTTAAATATTAATATTATTACTGCATTCTTCCAATCATCTGGTACATCTTTATCATTTAGACATTTGGTATATAACTTTGCTAAAAAAATTTATATTTCTTCACCTGCTTCTTTTAATACATTAATTATAATGCCATCATTACCTGGAGCCTTTCCTTTCTTCATACATTTAATTGCATGTCTCACTTCTTCATTTAAAATTCTGGGCAATTTAGAAGATGTAATAGATATAGGAGGTACTTGTTTGTTATTACTATATAATTCTTGATAAAAATCTTCTACCAATTTCATGGTGTCAGCTCTCTTTTTAGTAATAATTTCATCATTTTTTCTTATTGCAGATATAAATTTCCTACCAATACCAAAATGTTGTTTAACATTCTTGAGACTTTTATTTTCTTCTACAGCTTTCCTTGCTAGTTCACAGTTATACTTTCTTATATCATTTTCAACTCTTTTCCACACCATTTTACAAAATTCGAGATATTCAATCCTTTTTAATGCATCATTTTTGTATATCTTCATATTCCTTCTTTTCTTCATCAATTCTCTAGTCTCAGTAGAAATTTTATTGGTCAATTGCTGCTTTATATATATATATATATATATATATATATATATATATATATATATATATATATATATATATATATATATATATATATATATATATATATATATATATATATATATATATATATATATATATATATATATATATATATATATATATGCTTTAGAACACAAAAAGTTTTAATAAATAAAATAGAAACAGCTATGGGAGATACTCTTACATAACTCATCCAAATTTGTATAAATACAGTTCTATGGTAAATTAATATAAAAACCTTAAGATAATTTAAAACATAGGAAAGCCTTAAACAATAATAAATATTTTCTATCATTCTTTAATGCATATTATGAAGTCATCGTGCATAATGTCTTTAAAAGCTAAAATAGTGGGATAGGGATATAAAAAAGACTAATAAATATATTGATGCTACTTTATTTTTGGCTGCTGATGAAAAAATTGAACAAATATGAAAAAAATGTAAGAGGAAAATAAATGTTATGGTATTATCTCAAAAGTCAATAATATACTATGCTGTTAGCATTGCTCCATTTCCATATAAGAAGTATAATAGATTTTGAAGCGATAGATAAATTTGAACATCAAAGTGCCATTGTAACCAATAATAATTAATATCATTTGGAAATAAATAGAAGAATATTAATAGTAACAACAGCAATGATAAAACTTTCTAAAATATAAAGATCAAAACATTTCAAAAGCCACCCAAATTAAAATTGATCAATGGCTTCATATTTTCAATTGCTACTTACGTCATTGAAACTTGAATACTCAAAAACAAAGTGAAAATACATGGAAGCATGAGATGTGACATTGAGAAAGAATACTCTTAATTCTCTAGACAATCAACAGGATTAATACATCTATTTTAGAACATAAACTCAACAAAAGATTGTTGATTCAAATCAAAAGACAGTCAATGGCATATTTTGGAGTCATAAAGATCCAATTCCAAAAAAAGCTTAATATTGGTGGCAGAATAGAATGATCATCATTTATATAGCCACTTTTTGATGTGATGCATAGATCAGATTAGGTAAATTATGTTTCATATAACATCACTACATTCTCTTGAGGTTATAAAATTGAGATAAAAGTATAATTATTGCAGCAATTTGAATTGGTGTTTAAGATCTGAAACTGCTGGCAAAATAAATTTAGCTTTTTTATATTTCATAGTCTAAGGTTTGTTATTATAAAATTTAAAGCCTTAATCACGTTTTTTATTAAAAAAATATTTTAATATTATAATTCTTTTTTTTAACAATTTAATATAATATAATTTACATACACATATTTATGCAGAAGGTCAAAATATGTATATAAACTTTTAATTTTTATTAACTTTTACTTTATACATTAAATTTTATAGTATGCAAAATAAGAGTTACATTTCAAAAATAAAGCAGGTTTTGTACAAAAAGAATTCTGACCATAGGATTGAAAATGTGAGTGGTATCCATGTAAATCTGCATAGAATAATTCTATTCAATAAAATTGTTTTGAATGATTGGGGTGTTGTTCATATAACACTAAATTGCAGCAATATGAACAGATACCTTAAAAAGGTATCTGAGTCAGTTTCTCAAAAAAAAAATTAAAATATCATTACATTATTTCAATCACTCATATATCATTATCATTTTCAGCCATTATCAGTCCACTGCAAGATAAATATCTCTCTAAGTTTAATCCACTTTCTTCAATTCTAACTTCTCTTTTCCAGATGACACCAGTAAACTTTCTTATTTTATTTATCCATATCATATATAGCCATTTTCTAAGTCTTTTACAATTTCTTGGAATCCAGTTTAATATTTCAATTGTCATCTATTATCATTTCTCCTAGAAATATGTCTAACACATCTCCATTTCAGTCTTGTAACTTTTTTAATGATGCTAATATCACCTGCTTATTCTCTCATCCATATATTTCATTTCCAATTTCTTATTATTCCTATCATACATCTCTCCATATTTTGTTGAATATCTGAAATTTCTGTATTATTCTTTTGTTGAGTGTCTAAATCTCAAATCGATATGTAAGAACTGGTAAAGCATATTTATTAAAAACCCAAACTAGTAAACACATTTATTATAATCCTTTTTTTTCCTTCAGATACATAGGCATATTTTTTTAATATTAAGTTATTTCTGCCAAAAGCACTTCACGTAATTGTATGATTAAATTTCTTCCATTATACTTCATCAGTATTACTAATCAAACCAACATATTGTAGTTGTTGACTTCTTCTAATTCATCATTATCAATCTTTATTTTCTTCTTTTGAGCAAATTCATTAAACATAAAAGCATTTATCTTTAGACCTACTTTTTTATTTTCATCTGATAACTCTCAACATTTCCTGAAGCTATGAAACATTATTTACAAAAATAATCACATCATCTACAAAATCTATATGACTTAGATAATATCCATTTATTTTTTCTGTTTTAGCCTCCTATTTTACTTCTTGCAAAATTGCAATAAAAAGGTTTGGGGATGTGGAATCAACCTTTATCAATATTAATCTTCTTAATATCATTATGCAATCTAATCTTTACTGCTATATTTTAATAAATATTTTTTTAAAATATAACAATATTCTGGATTCTGGATCTATATCTTGATGATCCAATGTTTTAATTACTGTAGAAATATTATAGAATCAAATTTCTTTTCATAAACTACAAACCCAAACTATAATGGCAACTAATATTCATTGGTTCTTTCTATAACTTCTATCAGACATTATGTAGCATAACAATCATTAACAAAATATTGTAAGAGTTATGTCAATATTAATGTATTGTTTGTAGGTAACTAAATAAAGACAGAATTCAACTATTATTTATATTTTTTTCTTAGATTCAGCCTTGATATCTTTTTTTAAAATAAAAAAAAAAAAATTATGTGTTTATTTATCATAATAGATTACAACAATTTATATAATTGAAACAATACAATTTCTCTTGCAGAAACCAACTTTTTCTGCAATATTTGTGTATTTAGAATAGTGCCCATGACATCAAGTTTCCAATTGTTTTTATGCAATGCAGCAAAACACAAACTTAAATGCTCAAGAAATTTTGCTCTGCATTAAATATATCTATTTGATATTAAATTATCAAATATTAATATTAATATATCAAGAAATACTATCAATATGCAATTAAAAATCAGTGAATAATTTTAATTCAGTTTGCCTTTGTTTAAATTTTTTTTCCTTAGTAACTCATGTCTTATTTGTCAATTAACACAGATGATTTGATAGTAATAAAAAAAATGTTAAGGGTTAACAGATTTTTTTTATGATCTCATTCTCCTATTTCATTAATATTGCAATAAAAAATGATAAATATATTGACTGTATAATTCAAGTAGTACTATACTGACACAAATCTGCTATGATTTTATTTTTAATAAGCAACAGAATACACAGAAACCTACAGTGTATATATCAAAAAAATGTATAACAAATATTCATGTAAATTACTATTTTATTGAAACAATATTACAATATGCTTTGTATGTTATCAATAACTTAATGATTGAAGATATTAAATATTAAAATTTTTAAATACTTATTGCATTTACACTGTTGATAATTGCTTGTCACACAATTCAGAAAATCTAAATTAGATTTCATACATGTCACTTATTTATAGTATCCATTATAAACAAATTATAGCATGCATATATTCCTGCTGATGTATACCAGATTTCCTGGCAATGTATAACATGTTACCCTGCCAATAGTTGCTTGTTAAAATCTGTCTGCTGACTCAACTTCTGATCAGTTACTACTTGCATCTTATGTGTTAATTTGTAAAATAAAGAATTATTGTGCACAACAGTTGAAACATGTATGGATTGCTCATCAAATTTTCTTCTCATTTTTATTTATACTTCCATGATCTTTTTATTTTTATTCCTGACCCCCCAATTCCCCTGCACTATTATTACTCACCAGATCATTCCAGTTTCCGCCAAGGAATGGATAATATCACCCACTTTGGGAAGCACTAGGCAGGATGATCTAATTGTGTAATGGTTTTTTGATCAGAAAGTCTCACTCTGTGAATGCATTGTGACTTGGGGCATTTCCATGATGAATAATCTACTTAGCAAATCATTTCATTTATTTTTCTTTAAGTAGAATGTCACAATCTATTCAGAACTTTATCATGTTCAAAAATTATTGGTGGAAATACCATCACAATCTTAAATTGTGAGCATGATAATCATGCTCTTTAAGGGTTGATAAACCTAAAGATTTCCACTATTGGATTATATTAGAAGCCCTAAATTTCATCACGTATAACTAATCATTGAAACCAAATGTATATTTGAAGAAAGATCAGTTATAATTTTAAGCTGAGACTGTTTCATTCATCCATCAAAATCAGCCACAAATTTCACAGAAATATTTTTTATGCCAATTCTTCACTTAAAATAACTTAATGTTTCTCAATTAACTTGAAATTCATCACCTATTAATCTCACATTTATATTGTCTGTTGGACTCTTACATGCCATTCTATTAATACTAATGTCAATCATTGTTTTCATTGTCTGCTTCTGATGTGTTTGTTCATCTTTGAATTGTTTATTTTTCAAACATAAATGACCCTTTTATACAATGTATAACTTATAATGCAATATTATGATAGTGCTTTTTCCAATTTTCACACAAAATTTGATAATATGTTGCTCAAAATTTTAATTGCTTATTTTTACATTAAAAATGCACACATAATCATTATTACCTTCCTAACAATTAACTAACAATTCACTCTATCAGCTTACACACAAATTATTTCAAACATATTTAATCACAATTACTTACATATTTCAATACTGTTGTGCTATGGAACATACTATATAGCATTCAGAAATTAAATTGTCACACTCTGTATATTCAACAGAAAATACTTTAGTTCAGAGTTGACATGTTAATATATATATATATAAAGTTAAAAACAATAATAATTGTAGTTTTAAATTAATTTTATTAGTTTATTATATACATTGAAATAACTGTATCAAAACTAAACTTATTTTATTTTATATATTAATATTGAATGTTTATTTAAATTATTTTAAATAAAACAGATATATATCTGTTCAAATATTTTATTTTTATTTGTTCGTAAAAGATACAGATTTTTTTTTTTTTTGTCAAGGAATAGGCAACCTTTTAAAGATCTAAAAATTAAAAGAACTGCAAGAGAGGAGATGAAAAATAGGTTGTTGAAAATTATAGATTTCTAAATAGTTGTGGTTGTATTTGAACATTTATTTTAATAATAGAATGTAACAGAATCAGTATATTTATAACAAAAATTGTAAATCTCTTAAAAACAAAGAAGAAAAAACAAAAAACTTTTTGATATTAATAGGATTTTTGAGATGTTAATGTGGCACAAAGTTGGTCTACGTTCAGGGAATAATGTGAAATTTTCATTTTTAAATAACTTTCAAGTTATCAACAAGCTGGCATTTTAATTTAATTTTTATAAAATTTACATTACAGAATGTTTACTCACAAAAATAAATCAATCCAAAACTCACGATTCCAAAAACAGCCATTTGATTTGATTGTATAATTCAGAAGATTTTTCCATATTTCAAAATCAACTTGACCTCCTTTGCAGCAAGTGGATGGTTTCATTCATTTGTGATTTATAAACAAATGTGTATTTTATTTTTCTGCATTGTTTTAATCAATTTTTAAAGTAAACATCACAAGTCAAATTGTGCTTGCGCAATTTTTGACAATAGTGGAAATTTTATGTCAGTATAGCCTCCAATGGTCTTGTTGAAAATATAAAAAGTAAATTTTCTACTTTCAAAATTATTAAAATAATCTTTAAATTCTTTCCTCTTTTTTATAGTAGTTACAAAAATTTTGAATCAATACAACCAAGCTTACTTTTTTAAGGTTTCAAAATGAATTAAGTTTCCCATTTTCAACATCCTCCAAGAACAACTACAGCTCTCTTTCACAAAAAATACTGTTGTCAAAAGAGAATTTGTCATATGACATTTTTTCGTACCAATGATAAAATAAAATTTTTGTAGTCATTCATGATTATTTAACTCTAGATATTCAAGCTCATTTTAAAAAAGAATGTGTTGATATCTTCAAGACATAAAGCAATCTATTTCAAATATTCCTCTGGATAACAAATCAACTTTATGCAAAATTAAATCAGAGTATTGTTTGTTTGAATAAAACTGGCTGTGAACTCCTGAATCCAGGATCTTTATAATTTTTGTTGGAAATATTTAAGCACATAGCACCTCTTGATTTTTAATATAATGAAAGGTAAAAATATTATGTTCCATATGCTGTTTAAAAAGAAAAACAAAGCCTTTATTTTTATCTAGCATGTTTGGTGATTCATTTATCAAAATTAAACTACTTTATCAAAAATTCCAAAATTGCAGTATATATATTTTGACCTTGAGTTTATCTTTTAAGATACAATACTTATGATACACTTTAAATGTATATAAGTGAAGTTAATAAAATTTTCAAAAATAGTAAGGAATAAGCAAATATTTTATCTAGCGTCGTGCTTGCAATTATATTTCATTCCAATATCAGCCTTTCAAGCTAATTGAGCATGCACCTTTTGAGTGTTAAATAAATGAATACTCTCCTCTTCAATCCAAGATATGGTATTTATGCAGGAATAATATATCTTGGATTGAAGAGGAGAGTATTCATTTATTTAACACTCAAAAGGCGTGTGCTCAATTAGCTTGAAAGGCTAATATTGGAATGAAAAATAGTAAGGCTAATAACTCTTTATGAAGACTCATACCTATTACTTGCTAGACCAGGAGGCTAACTTGTGTGATGTTGTTTTACATCACATGATTTTTCATAAGCATGGTAAAATGCAGATGCTGTTTTTAACTTATCAAATTGTCATTTGTTAGATTTGTAGCCTATAATAATTTTATTGTGAATAGTTTTAGAAGACAGTAATAGCTATAATTTTCTTAATTGTGTCACTTTTATTTTTAAAATCATTGAAGAGATATTCTGCCATTATTCTCCAACTGTAAATGGTTTTGCATAGTTAGCAATCTCTTGAAAAACTACAAACCCAACAATTGTTACATTACTGGAAGATAGCATCCAAATGCTAAACACAGAAGTTTATTGTTGTACTCTTTATTATAGTTTCATCACTTTTTTTTCTATAAATGATATTTTTCCATGAATATGACATGTTTTGTAAAAAAAAAAAGTGATATTCAATATTGGAATTTTATTATTAGATAATTTATCATTACAAACCAATTGTGTTGAAAGGCCCATTGAGGTTTGGTATGAATGTATAGTTATCTCTTTAATCAGTTTTAAATTCTGTGTTTATCATTATTGTTATATCCACCAGTCTGACTGTGCCAATGTTATATCCACAAGTATGACTGTGTGGGCAGCAAATAACTATATACAATAAGACTCACTAGATTTTACGTAGTCTGAATAGTGAATAGTCTGCAAGACTCTATCTCTACAGTTCGCTAATGTTCAATTCCCATGCTGTTCTCTTGCAATGGATGTTCTGCAATGAATGCTCTGCAAACAGATGCTCTCCAACAAATGGTCTGCAATGAATGCTCTGCAACAAATGGTCTGCAAAGAAATGCTCTGCAAACAGATGCTCTCCAATGAATGGTCTGCAATGAATGGTCTGCAACAGATGCTCTGCAAAGAATGCTCTACAATATCTCTGCTGCAGTCTCCCCATCTCTGTGGGCTCTTTCAGCTACACCCATGGACTACATTTCCACTGGGCGCTGGTCATTTACCACAAGCACTGATGCGAGATATCTCTACTGTAGTTGTATTCAAATCACTGCCTACTCAAAACTGCATATTTGATTTCCAGTCTTCTTATCACTTTTTGATAACTGCAACAATCAATCACATTGTCCAATAAGGTACGGTCTCTTATCTAGAAATATTTGCAATCATCAAATATTTCTTGGAATTGTCGATCGCCATTACGTCAATGCCTTAATTAAATTCCACAGCTATCAGCGCATGATCTAAAAACAACCTCTCGAATACATTCTAGTTTTTCTGGAGTGCACAAACATGTCTGCCATTTTTACAAAATACTAAAATTATTATTATTGTTGTTTGTTGCTGTCATCTTGCATTTCAAAGCATTGATTATCAAGTATTAATTAACTTTTATTGCATTATTTATTTTACTTTTTGCTCTATACAAAATAGATTATAATAGCTAAAGGATTGAATACTGATGAATATACAGAATGCAATGCTAGAATGTTTGATTGTACACTAATATAATTAATTAGTGATATAGAGACTAAAATCTATAGAGGTGCCAACAAGATGCACAATTTCTGATTGGTTGAACTATTTAGATTCCAGGACATGTTCACATTGTGTTTTCAAAAAATATTCAGCCTTTAATTGACTATATGACAGCAATCATTCGTTTTTAAAATAAAGACAAAATTGAAATGTTGCTGTCAACATAACTTAAAAACCTTGCTTACTTTTAAACTCAGTCAGTAGACTAGAGCATGATTTTATTATGCAACAGCAGTCAACAAGAACCAAATAGGAAAATATTTATTTTCAAATTACAAGCAAAAATAAAAAATGTTTTTATATTATCACAATAAAAACATCCACTTGCAGCTACGGCAGATGTTGATCTCTGGCTTAGATAACATATACCACAGGAAATTTTTTTATTAAATATGTCTGTTAATTGTTTGCCAGTAAAATTTTAGTGAAATTGTTTTATCTTGGTATAAAAACAAAATATTGTTGTTTGTCTAATTAATCTATATATATTGTTTTGATTTTAGTCTGAAAATTATTAAAACTTTAAATCAAAATACATAATATTATTTTCAAATATTTTAAATTTCATTCTATTATTGTTATTAATCTAAATAATTAAAAAGATTAAACTTTTAGCACAATTTATAAATTCTTGTTTATCATATCTTTGGTAATAAGAATTATATATATATGCTGAATGAAGTTATATATTATAAAATTCACTTATATTTAAGAATCAGTGTTGGAGTAAATTATATAAAGAATAATTTAAGGATGTTCAGAAAATAGTAATACAAAATACTCTTCTTATATGTTTACTATTTTTTGGATTAAAATATTAACAATATACTTTTTTTATAGGAATAAAATATTTGCATGCTGAGATTTATTACAAAAATAAAAATTGATTGAAATTTTAAGTGTAATTCAAAAATTAAGAAAAACTAATAACATTAATTATTTGAAGTAAAAGATTAACATCAAAACAATGTTGCAGAGAAAGTTTTTTTTTAAAAAAGATAAAAGTTATTAATGTGTTTTTTAAATAAATAAAATAAAAGATTTTCCAAATATTCTATGAAGTAACATACAGTGGAATTGCTGCATCAATTGTATCAACATCTTTTAATTCAACTATCTATTATCTAAAAAAAGTTAAAAAAATAAAAACTTAAAAAAACAACTAAATTTAATTTTCTAGTTCATATGATTTCGGTGCTGACATTATAACAATCAATTTAATATCATTTAAATATTGCATTTTATCTCTAGTTTTTGTCATCCTTTTATTTTCAAAAAATATGGTAATTTCAATTTATATAATAACAATAAATAGTCACAATATGTTTTCTAATATACAGTAATAATAAAATTTTCAGAGATATTGGTTTCATTTAAATCTTATTATAAATTATTGTTATTTTAAAATGGTTTCTAAAAAATTTTAAATTCTTATTGTTATTGCTTTATATTTAGATCTTGTTTTTAAAAAAACTTATAAATATTAAAATTTGAGAAAAGGAGATCAGAAAAGTTCTTTGCTAAATTAAAATGAAACATATGGAAAAAGATTGCATCTAATCACTTTTTTAAATACTTAGTCTACTGAGAACAGAACACCAGTGAATTTTATTTATTATTTTTTTTAATAAAAAGAATCTATTAACTCATCATTAATTCAATAAGTATAAATAAATCATAACAAAAATTCATGAAAAACATGCTTCTAAAGAGTTTTAATTAGATTATAAATATAACTTTATCCTGGACAAAGAGAACAATTGATCTCTGAAATGTAATAATAAATTAAGAATCTTGTATAAAAACAAGAAATTATAGTGATTTATTATGGTAACAAACTTATTTCCTTACTAAAGTTTCAAAATATACAATAAAGTTAAATATTCAATAAGTAAAATTCACTATTTTGGAATATAGATGAAGTTGATATTCTTTTGAATCACATTTCATTAAATTAAAATAAAGTATATTAACAATTTTAAATTAATATAATATACATTTTTTAGCTTATTTTTATTGCATCTTGTTATATTATCAATGTTTTTATTTGTTTTTTTTGAAATTACCTAATGATTAAAAGTTTTAATTTTATTGTTGTTATTGTGTTATTCTATTTAACAAAACATCTTGTGATTTATTTATTTTTTGTGAAAAATGCATTTTAATTTAATAAAAATTAGATGAGTAGTCAAGCATTGGTGGTCAAGAGGTCAGTGACAGCTGCTTTACAAGCAGTTTCTCGGGTTAGTGGGTTCGCTTCCCAGCTGATGCTATGACACATGAGAAAAAAATTAGATGAGTAAATGTAATGTGCAGTTGAGTACTGTAGATTTAATAATATAAATAATTAAGTTTTTTTGTTGTTATCTTTTTTTGTCAAATTGTTTATATTTATGAAGAAAAGCCTTTGGATAAATTGATGATTTTATTATTGAAGAAATTTAAATAAAAGTTATTAAGAAAAATTATTTTTTAACTACTATAAACATTTTTCAATTTATTTTTAGTGATTTTTGTTATTGTATATGGTCAAATTTTATTTTTAATTAAATATTATTATTATTTGCTGATACTAGTTGTGCTTATAATGATAGGCATTTTTGCTTTGGGGAAGTAATTTCTTTGTTATTTTTGAATTTATTTTTAGAATATACTATTATTGTTTATGATGAAAATTTATTTTTAATTAAACGCTGAATAAAATTTGTATTTTTTTTGCTTAGATTGTTTTAACTTGCAATGAAAACCATTACCTTGGGCATGTTAAAATATCTACTATAAACAGATTTTTAAAAAGCATGGAGGATCCAACAATAAAGAACACAGATCTCAAGCATTTCTTCAAAACTCACAAACAACCATGAATAATTATCATAAGCCAGGAATTCAATTGCAGAATATCTCCACTTTTGTTCAACTCTTTTTTACACTACCATAGTGATCTTAAATTTAATCTTAACAACTTCTAATGATTACTGCAACTTGTTCATGTTCCCTACAGATGACTTTTTTGAGCTCCTCAAAAGTCAACAATTAAGTGATTCAGTAAAAAGAACATAGAGTTTCACAATTTAAAAGAAACCAACTTCACCTCAAAAATATATATCTCATAAAATATACATGAACAAACCCAGAATTATTCATGGATTAGCACGAAATTGCTATCTAAACTTTAATCAAAGTGACTTTCAATGACTTCTAGCTAAATTTGGAAATATTACAAATTTCAAATACATAACAAAAAAAAGAGCAGACATTGAACTGCTCTCAAATAGTGCAGCCTTCTTGTTTAAATTAAACCCAGATTATTCTCCACTTGACATTCCTTCCACATTAGAGGAAACAAAATGCCCAATTTTCATCTTGATTCGCGGTGTACAGCCTCAGTGTTTTCTCTGTGGGGAACGTACTCATCTTGTAAAGGCATGTCCAAAAAGAATATGTGCACACTACAATTTAAGGATGTCTAGAAATCATAAATGTCCACAAAAAGCTTTAAACCCTCAATTCCTATCAATTCAACAGATAACTAACATAAGTGATAATGAACAAAATCAAGTCAATGAAGACAGTATTGAAATCTCACAAACATTAACAGATGCCATAAGCCAAGAGAAAACAAAAGAAGGCTGTGTGAGCAAGTATTACATTGCAACATACACCCATAACTTCCAAAAACCATTCAACAACTGGATCAAAACATGAAATAGTAGAATCACATACACATCAAGAACAACAAACAATAATTAATTAAACAACAAATACCTAAACAATCATCATCTCTGCAAACTAATCTGAAAGATCAAACAATACTGAACAACAAAAGAAAAACAAGATTCATCTGAATCACAGCATGATGAAACAACCAACTCAACTGCAGAATCTGATCTTGATACCAACTACTCTCAAAACTCTTAAATAAAGCGTGCAAAAGTAGAAGTAAGAAAGAAAAGAAGAGAATAAGAAGAAATGGTCCTCAGAATAGATCAACAGAGAACCAATCTATATATACACCAAGTACAAAATTTCAAAAAGAAACCATCAACTCAAATACAAATTTTCAAAACAAAGCACTAGACCAAGGCCAAACAAAAACAACAGCATCAGATTGGGATATTCTGACTCAAACTGCACAAGTACTTGAGGATCAACTAATCTTAATTGATGATGAGTTCACAGAAGAATAAAGCAATCGCCACACCTACATAATCAAGCAATGCATTTAAAAATTGCAGGAATTAATGTGAGGGGGCTCAATTCACTGGATCAGGTATATGCAATCAAAAACTGGTTGAACAAATCAAACTTACACATTGTATGTTTTTCCGACCAAGCTACATTTTCAATCCAATATTAAAATACAGCAATTAATGCAACAACATGGTTGTTCCCATTATCTACTCTCGAATACTACTTTGTCTGGAGTGGCATTCCTAATCAATAAAAATAGGGTACATCAACAACTAAGAACTCTTCATATTAGCAAAGAACTTCTATTTATTAACATCACCATTAATAATAAACCCATAAATATAATTTATCTTTATCTCAAGAATGATACTAATCTAATGCATACAGTGATTAATAAAATCAATGCCCTGCTTTAATCCAATAATTCACACTCAATCTGCTTTGGGAACTTTAACATGACCTATCACCAGTTTACTAACAAATACCTCCATCTATTTAATAAAGTTTTGGTGTGTGGAGAAGGTTTCTTTCCTCCTCAATGATTCTCATTTTATAACAACCCAAGCAATCACTAATTGATCTTCTCTTTTATTCTCCTGAACTTCATTATAACCTGCATGCCAAGCTGCAATTAGTGCCATTCTCAGACCACCTTGCTATAAAAATCTCGCTGCAACTAGACACCAACATGATAAGTCTTTCAGACCACCCAAAAACTATAAGACTTTTGAACAAAGCCACAACACCAGAATGGATATTCCCAGAAGCATATATCCTTCTAAATAAAATACAAGTATTTACTTTGCCACCTGTGCAAGCATGGTCTGCTTTCATAGTAATCTTCAGCACCCTCATTAACTTTCATGCAAAAAGATCTAAGGGACCAAATCAACTTCTAAAAGAAATTGATTCAATTAATAATAGGCTAAGTTCACTACCCCTCTCAAGTACCAAAATTTCAAGAAATACTGGAATTAAAAACTCAATATCACATTGCTATAGAGAGGTCCAAATCTTTTTAGAAAATAGTCATAATTGGACTAAAAACTACATTTGATGGGCACTTGGATCAGCTACTAGACCAACATTGTTGAGATTATCGTTAACAGAAAGTGCTACAGTGGACCAGAAATGTTAGAGAGAGTTCACTCTTACTTCAAAACAAAGCTGCAAAACAATACTTTTCAAACAGGAAACATATGGAATTATACCACAAACAATCACAACATAAATGAATTCCAAATATTGCAAAAGCTATAGGCATTTTCTAAAGCACTCACCCCGGCCTTCATGCAATCCCTAAATTTGTATTATTACACCTCAGTCAATACACTATTTCCATAGTCAAGAGAATGATTGACATGCTGGCTGAACTCTCTCAGAACATTCCAGATTGGTACACAGTGGCACTGGTCCCTTTTCTTAAAAAACAAGAAAATCTATCTAGCCTCAACAATTTATGACATATTTCCATGATACCATTGCTAATTAAGACAATTGAATCCCTAATCAAGGACCAGATCCAACTCCAACTCTACTCTCATATTTCATCTTTTCAATTTGTCCAAAAGGGATCATCCACCATTGATGTAGTTCAGTGCTTTCTTTTACTAACTGAACACATCAGAAAAAACAATAAGTCAAGACCACTGGTAATACAACTGGACTTCTCCTCATCATTGACTTGGTAATACCAATCGGTACTATTCCAGACAATGCAGGAGTATCAAGTACCTGATATGTACATCAGAATAATAGCAAACCTTTTATTAAATCATTCTATATTTACTTCTTTAGTGGAAGGTTGTCTACAGATTTTAGACCTCACATCTTGATTCCACAGTGTTCTCCCCTGGCATCACTATATTTTATAACTTACATCAACCCAATGCTCAAGGCCATTAAGGATATCTTGCCAGGCATTTATGTTCAGGCCATCAAAAAACAAATCAACCATATCTCCTACATAGATTATGTTATCATTTTTCTTTCCAGCGAAGCTCATCTTCCAACACTTTTCACAATTATTGACAAGCATGCCAAAATATTAAACTTCCAAATTAACAATAGTAAATCTTCCATCTGGAGAATTAAAACAGGAACAACAATTCCATCCAGATTTTCAGCCAAGCCACAACTTTTTCTAGGTTTTCCCATGGCAAAAACAAAAAGTATCATGACTAGAGAAATTCAAAATTCAATCCTTCAAAAAAACAATAAAACAATGAACACTTTCTTTAGTATCTCACTTTCAATTCCTGGTAAAATCACACTCTTTAACATACTAGTGCTTTCAAGACTCAATTACTATCTACCAATCATCAAGTCTACAAAAATCTTCGGTAAACAAATAGGCTCATTATGTACTAAGCTATTGTGGAAAAGGAAGGTTGTGGCCATAAGCTTGGCAAAGGCAAAATGCCTAGAGAACTGAATGGTCTCAGTCTACACTTAGTTGGTACATTATACTTGCAAAAATCACTAAATCTGCTACACAACTTTTCATTGGAAATGGACTATACAAATTTAATGCAAGAATTTCAACCTATTGACATGCCACCTCCCCATAGGAAAGGATGATTGACTGACATCTGGATGTTTGTCAATATCTGTATAAACTTAACTCCAAACATCTTCAATGAAAAAAAGTCCTACTGGGAAATGTATAGACTAAAGAAAGATTGTCCCTCAGCACTCCATAATGTATTGACCAAAAAAAGCCAAATGTTGGTTTCTGGAACCCAAATTTATTGATTTTCTTCTGAAATTAAATCTCTCACCACTACCCACTAATCAGTTTCTTGTGATGAAAAAGGGATTTAACAAAATTAGCTCTCAGTGTCAACTCTATCAGAGGGATGAGAAAACAATTCAACACATTTTTATAGATTGCCCAAGGTCTTTCATTGACAAAAAAGTAAAACACTATTCTACAGACACATTCTTAATCCAGCAAGCAATTAAAGCTGGCAATTTTTCTGTTCTTTGCCATCTGACTAATGAGATGCAGTTTTGTTTTGAGCAATGCGAACACCAGCACCCTTCAAGCATTTAAAACACTCATCAAGGGTAATATCATCAGAGATAAAAATGCTTGCTCTGGATTGGCTGAACCAATAAACCTGGACTGGCATCTCCATGTTAGTACATTGATTATTGCAAAGATATCAATGATCAAATTTGAGTCTCACCTCATCAATGCAATTCCAAAGTGAGCTCAGTCATATATGAGAACTCTAGCAGACTATCTAAAGACTACCAATTAGTGGATTGAACACACCATCTATCTCAATGACAAAAGTTAACACATTTAATCATGAACTGAATAGCTAAATTTATAAAAAAGTGACGGACAGATCTCAAGATGCTTAGACTCGGACTGACGGATTGGGTCACTGACCTAGCCAGCATTCTCCCAACCCACTCAGCCTCTGCTTCATATCCTAATTTTAAATTTATCCTCATTATAGATTTTGATGTGCCTTTCAGTGCTCAAAGAGGTGTGCAGAATTGCTCAATTGGGACAAAGTGATGGACAAATCTAGAACTCCACTGAAGCATTGATTCAACAACCCTGAGTCTTGGACGCTATACGTGGTTTCTCAGGTTACATCATGTATGTATTCACTTTTCATTTAGCTATTGATACTGCTTGGTATTCATGTAATCATCATTATACAAAGCTGTATCAATTGTTTAAATAAATCGTTGTTTTTTGTTTGTTTTCTTTAAAAAAAAAAGCACTGAATAATACTTAAACAAGTAAGTCATATTTTCAATTTATTTTTAATGTACTTTATTTCTTGTTATATATTATGTTTGTTTTTAATTTCATAATGAATAATATTGCAATGATAGTAGAGAGCTTTATCTCGATTAATGTAAATGCATATATGCGCGCCCAAATACAGAGAAAAGTTTTAACAAAAAGTAATTTTAAACAAAAAAGCTAGCTAAGCCTAGTTGTTTAAAATTACTTTTTGTTAAAGCTTTTTTCAGTACGTGCGTGTATATGCATTTATAATGAATAATAGTAACATGTTACTTATTTTTTTCCCATAAATTTCATCATTTTATCTTATGAGAATGATATTGTTTTTATAATATCAGCATCCTACAACATCAATAGTATTATAAAATGATTGCTACATTGTATTATAAAATGATTGCAAATTGTTTATTTAAGTAGTGAATACAAATTAATTATGATTGTTATGGCACAACATCATATAAAGAATCATCATATTCAGGGATTTAAGTGTATGACAATATTATATACTGTTAATATTAAGAATGTGTACAGCCAATCTTCATTATTATTCTTAGGGGATAGTTATCTGTTACTGCAATTTCTCTTATTCCAAATAGAAGGAGATGATTATAAGTAGACTAATGGAAAAGACAATGAATTATTTTTAATTCAATAATAAATTTAAAAAATAAAAATAAACAAAAAAATAACTATATTAATATGCATATATTGTTTAATAGCAACACTTCATGCCGGCTAGTTAGATTTACGCATATAGTTTGCTACATTAATAATATTATTGCAAATCCAGGTAGAAGTTAAATGTTTTTTCAAATAGATAAGAATTTCTAAGACAGTTTACTTTTTTTCCGGTGTCATTTCATAACAAAATAGAATATCATGGCTATCGATTGTATAAGAGTGGATGACTAAAGGGAGCTTGAAAGTCTTGGTTCAAATACCCTCTAATTGACTAGAAAATTGGAATCTATTTAAATATTATAGAAAATTGGAATCTACTTTTAATTAGACCCTACACACACACACAAAGCCACAAATTTTGGCTTGTATAGTATTTGATTAGAAAAGAGGAAAGAGTTTTGTGCTATAGTGAGCTATTTAAAATATTTTATCTACTTACATCAAGAAACTAATGTGTGTGTTTATATATATCAATTCGCTAGTATATATATATATATATGATCATTTCACATATCTATATATATATATATGAGAATGCTTACTGATATGTAGATAATGAGCTTGCATCTGTTCACATATATAATTTGTAATCTATTTTAATAAATATTAAATCAAGTTTATATTGAATATTTAAAAATCGTATATATTAATTTTTAATTTGCTGTTTGCGTGACTGGGCTTAGAATTTGACTAAAATAAACTCCTCCTCTCAAATCAATATGATGCATAGAGAAATACCAGATAAAGTATTGCTTGTATAACAAGTTAATAAAAATATTTTGAATATTTTAAGGATAATTATAAAAACCGTCTTTGTGATATTTTAATTGTTGTGTTTATAATTACTGATTTAAGACTATTCATATTTATTATTATTTTACATTTAATTTAATCATGTTAAACTGTTTAAAAAATAACTTTTCTAAAAAGGTTGAACTGTTAAAATTAGCATTACTTGGATTGATTACCAACTCTTTCCTCTATGTTATTATGATGTGTTAACTCTTCCTCCACTGATTCGTGCATTCCGTGATAATTTTTTATTTATTACATGCAGAAGAAAGAATTGTGATTCATAAGTAGCTGGTACTGTCAGAATTGTGATTGCATTAACAATTTTGCTTTAATTTTGACTAAAAATCAGAGAAATAAGAAACATTCAAAATGTCTTCAGAAATAATGCTCAATAACTTAGGAATCTGTAAATCAAAAATTTATTCAACAACTTTTTATAGATAAACAGTGAATAATAAGACGTGATAAATGGCCAAATGTCAAAACTTTGGATAATTTTCCAAACATGTTCAACTCTCTAGTGAAGATAATTAAATACCTATTTAGTTTTAAATTAACTTTATTAATTTTACTATATACATTGGAGATTATTTACAAGTCTTATTGAAACAAAAAAAGATTTCAAGTGGAAAAGCAATAAGATAGATGTTCATATAAGTAGCAATAATCAATATATATCTCATGAATATTAAATTAATATATTCAATAATTTAAGTCACTGGGTTATTATTAATGAGATCAGATTTCATGTAGTTACAAAAATATCAGCTGGTGCATGGGTTTGATCTCTGATCTTAATGTTATTTAATTTTTTTAGAAAGTGATTTAGTATTGTGAGATGTAGGATTAAAGCTTAGATAGCATGTTACAAACCAGGGTGTAAAAAGAATGAATGTAGTAATTCTTATATTGGGAAAAAGACTACTGTACATTTTTTGTGAGATTGACTATAGTTAGTGAGTTTGAATGAGTCATGTTAGTGATAAGAGTATAACAAGGAAAAAGTGAGAAACAATCCATAAGAAAGTGTTCCAATGTTTCTTTATTTCAATGATAGAGGATGCACAATGAATCTATATTTGTGAAGTAAACAGAATATTGGGTGTGAGTTAATTTACAATAATAGCAAAGAATGTAGTTTACTGTTTAATGCTTGAAAAGCAATGTTTGCAATAAGGTAATTACACATAAATGAAGAAATGTGGGTGGTTTACTCTGAAAATTATGTAAGGAAGGCATGGAAAATATTAGACATCAGCTAATTGAATGTAAATGCTTACAAGCAGAAAGTTGTAGGAGAATAAATATAAACAAAGTAATTATACAAAAAGTGGGTTCTTGATTTTTATACTGGGTTTGGAAAAAGATAAGGGGGATTAGGCATAAAGTGGATAAAGATGATGTTGTGGAAATGGGATGAAACAGGCTAGACAACAATATAAAAAAAACTTAGGATGGAAAATAGAAAAGAAAGATAAGGCAGCTAACAGGTTTCTCTGGGCATAATGTCTGAAAGATTCCTGACTTTTATGAAGGAGAAAACATAGTGCATCACATCATATCGAAGTGTCACTTGTAGAAAAGAAAATAATTAGTGAGAAGAGCTCTGACATTTATTTTAATTAAGAAATCCAGATATTTGGATTCCAGGTGCCAATATGTGAACTTTTTTTTATGTATTTGTTACTTCAAAATAAGAAAGATTGATTATTATTTGATATATTATTACTATTTTCAATTTCATATATTTGCCAATAGTTAATTTGGATTTAGAAGTAGATTATGTGTGAGTAATGTGTTTACTTATGAGAATTATTAAGGTTTCGATAAAATTATTGTTATTGGGCAGTGGAGTGTCAGTAGGGTTAACATGAATTACACTATTAATACTTAAGAAGAAACTAATTAGTTTAGTTATTTCATTAATGGCTCTCTGAAGATAGAATGTAGAAATGCCATGTAATGAGACCTCATATTAAATACCTATTTACTAAGTAATATTAAATGGATAGCTACATATTCTATGGACTGATTATCTAAAACAAATTCTATATCTGATTGCAACCTAAAAATAAGCTTGTTTTATTTAACCCAGATTTGAATCCAGGTTGAGAAGGATAGATAGATGCACTAAAACTTTTAAATTCTTTTCAATATATATAAACACCAAAGACCACAGGGATTGAAATTATTGATACAAAGAAGTTTAAATAAACCTCTTTAAACAAGTAAATAAAACCTATTCTGAATGCAGACTAATAAATAGTCAATTATAACATTAGAAACTGCAATTATAAATTTAAAATTGCATCCAAAGTATTACTTAAATAATAAGTATAATAATGCTCAAGGCTAAATATGTTTATAAGTAATCATTAAAACCAGTCAACACTTAGACAATCCCAATATCAATAACAATCAACCTTTTTAACTGTTGTCAAGGCAACTTTCTTTTAACAATAAAGGTGGAATTTCACCCTGATTAATGGTCTAATATACTTATATAGACACTAAAGATTGCAACTTGACTACAGAGATTGAAATTATTAATACAATTATTGATAGGTTTATTTAAACTTCTTTGTATTAATAATTTTAACCTCTGTGGTCAAGTTGCAATCTTTAGTGTCTATATAAATATATTAGTCTGTTAATAAAGATGGAATTCCACCCTTATTGTTAAAAGAAGGTTGCCTTGACAACAGTTAGAAATTGTTGATTGTTATTGATATTGGGATTTCTAAGTGTTGACTGGTTTTTCATGATATATGTATATATTAAATGAATTTAAACCAATGCATTCATTGATTTATATATAAAACAGGCAAAACTCACTATATGTATTGCCACACACAGCAAGCTAGAGTAATCAATGGATTCCAGAAGGCTTGTGCATAAATTCCCCATCTAGTGCCTACTCATCCAATATCCCCAGACTAGTTTCTGGCTTGTGGCCTTCATCAGTGAGGAGCCCTAAGATCTAGGTGCAGTTCTCTCAGATCCAAGGCTCCTCACTGATGAAGGCCACAATCCAGAAACTAGTCTGGGGATATTGGATGTGTAGGCCTAGATGGGGATTTTATGCCTTCTGGCATCCATTGATTACTCTACCTTGCTGTGTGTGGCAATATGTATAGTGAGTTTTGCCTGTTTTAAAAACAGTTATACCCAAGCATAAGAAGTGGTGGTCATGTGATGATTTATATATAGTATCAAATCAATATAAGTCAATAGTTTTCAATCTTTTTATTTTTGATCCTAAAGTAGCCAATGGTTTTGATTAATTAATATTGCTAAAAAAAGGAATAATAGTCTCATGATGCAAAGATTTAGTGCATTACTTCCCATGCCTAAAATGTGCAGTTTGAATCTGAGATTAATAAAAATTGATTTTTTAATTTTATTTCAGAATTTAAATGGCTTAAAATCAAGCCATCCAGCCCTAGGTGGAAACAGATATTTAGCTATTTTCTAGATAAAGAAAAAGACAAGAATGGAAAAGTACTAAAATTCTTACCACCTAGCAATTACTAAAACTGATAAATAGTATCTTTATTGTTTTTCTACAGAGGAGCAAGGGAGAGAAGCCTGCATTTTATAGTGGGTTATTTAATTTTTTTTTTATCTTTCACGTATATAAACAAGACCACCCAAAATATATTTATATGCATACATAAATACGAAAATGTTTTTTTATTAAATTAAAACATTCTAGTTCTTTTCAGCTTTAGGCAAATTATAAAAAGTAAATATATGTCAATGCCATAAGAATATTAAAATAATAATATATGTTACAAATGAAAAGTCTTTATTAAAAGTAAATTATAATAAATCTAAACATGAATGACAGTTCTCCCATCCGCACTCACCAAACTAATAATTATAATTGGTCATTATTAAGGTTGTTTGTTTTTTGCTGTTGTTTGTTTGTTTCAAACATAAAAAAAATAATAATAATAGCACTGATTAACTTACCAAATCACTTTTCTCCTGCGCTAATTGTTTATTGGTTTCTGCCACCTGTTGGATTTGATCTCGTAATTCTTCAGGCTTCATTTCCATCAACTCGCTCTGAAAATATATACGTAACAGTAAATATATTTGTAAACTAATACATAATGTATGTATGTATTAGATTTACTTTCTGAAGGCAAGTTTGTGAGCTTATGCAGCAATTAAGCAGTAACACTTGAATGCAGTTTAATATATTATTACCATAATTATTCAAATCCAAAATAAATGTGTAATATTTCAAATCACAGTGAACTGTAAAAATAATATACTTAGACTAGCAAATCAAATATTGGCATGACGATAAAAAAATTAAATGTTTGAAAAGTATGTGTGATACATAAAATTATGTAAATTATAAAAACTTTTCTCATTATATATATTAAAAAATAATTAAACTATAATTAACTTTTTTTAAATATTAGAAATAAATAAAATTATCATAATTATCACTGATTTAAAGTTTGTGCACTCTGATGATATGCATCAAGTCATTTTCAGAAAAAAAAATTGATATGGTTTTGTATTCATAATTTAGATATTGCAAAATAAATAAAGTAACTGAAGAAGAGTTAAAATGTTTCAAAAGTCAATTTCCTTTTTTTATTAATTATACAATCAAATTTAGATTTCAAAATCTGTAACTAATATAACTGAATAAACTGATTTAACTTATTGTTTTCCTGAAGGCTTGTGGTGGTGGTATTCTAAATGTGATAATAAATAATTGAATGTCTAGAAAATTTTAAACTTTATTTAAACTTTTCCAAATACCAATAATTGTTAGTAAATTTTCCAAATACCTACAATTGTTAGTAGTAACACACAACTACTAACAATTATTGGTATTTGGAAAAGTTTAAATAAAGTTTAAAATTTTCTATAGTTCAACATATTAGAACATGTAATTTGACTTGTATCAAATATCTTTTTAGAAGTCACAGTAGATAGCTGTATTGTTGATAACAGTATTAAGGTAGGGAATCATATCAATCCTGTTTTAACCAGATTGTCCTGTTGTTGAAAGTCTTGTTCTGATGACACAGGAAGAAATAATGAGACAGCACAACTGACCCATTTTCTATGATAAATTTGTATCCTATCACATGAAACTGATTATATTTATTTTTTAATAAATGTTTTATTTCATGCTATCATCATAGTATAAAGTTTGTAATTTTGTTTGCTTATGAAATATAATTTTGCATTATAATATATCATAAATCTTATTTTGACACATTACAATGTAAAATTATATATTTAAAAAAAAAAACCTGCAAATCTTGCAAGAGAAGATTATCATAGAAAATCCATTACTTGTTCTTGGGATATTAGAACTGGATTTTCAATAAAAAGATTGACCTGATTAAAATGGGAAAGGAAGTCTGCAGAAAGTAACTGAGGAGACCCTTTGATTTCTCTTTGAGGCCTTAAAAAGCCTAGAAAGAATAGTCCTAATTTTTACTCAATAATGCTCTTGTCTTTTTCAGCTTCTATTACTATATGATTATTTATGATTAAATAAAAATGATTGTGCTGCTCACCAACATGCATCAGCCAGTGGGATGAGTTAATGACTTTATATATCTGAGTTTAAGAACAGAAAAACACCATAGGCTTTCTTCTCAGTTGCCTGACAATTTTTAACAGAAATAGCAGCTAAGTTTCCTTGAAGGTAAGATGTGTGTGTAAATGATCTATTTTATATGGATATTTACAATCATGACAAATAAATCTAAATTATGCTTCTTAGTCTTAGAAATCTCTAAATTCACCAACAAAGACAGCAGTTGGTAGCCAAGGGCTAAGAATCTCTGATTGCAGACCCAGATTCCAATTGAATGATGGCCTTTTATTTATGCATCTACAACTGCAGCTTACTTTTAAGTAAAGAAATATTGGCTGGATTGGGAAAAGTGTCTAATGTTGAATTTAACATTGTTGGACAGTGTGAAGTTAGAAGAAAATATGAAGAGATCTAAGATCATTACAAATAGAAAAATGGGAGAACAACATTGTAAAGATTGATGGTATATCAGATAGAGTGGCAATATTAGAAGTTCAAATTAATGAAAGATATCAAATGCAAATAATTCAGGTTTACGCTCCAACATGTTCTCAATGTGATGAAATAGAAAATTTTTAATGAATGTACCAAATATACTTGATCAAACTAAACAAAATTTTAAAATTATCATGGGAGTCCTTAATATTAGATTGGTAAACTATTGAAAGATGAAAGTGATGTGGGTAAATTTGGTTATGGCAACAGAGATTAGAGAGAATATAGAATTGTGGAGTTCACAGAAAAAGATAAATTGTATATTATGAATTCTCTCTTTGAGAAAGATGCTAGATGGAAATAGATATTAAATAAAGGTATTGCAGAAATGGATTATATTTTGACTAACAAAAAGGAAGTGATCATTGGTAGTTCTAAGTTTGTATTTAAATACCATGATTGTGCACTTAGTTTTAATGCTGGAATTTGATCAAATATATGTTGTCCTCTATTTAAATATTTGATATGTTCTGCGATTTTTTTACTTGAAAGATGAATTTTCCTTCAGGGGTATATTAATAATTAGTTATAGTGCAGAACAAAAAAAGGATTTTTATAACTCCATAAAAATAAACAGTTTATTGTATCACAAGAGATATTCACTAGCATAATCTTCTATTCTTACCACTTTAATGCCATTTAGTGTAAGCTTTAGTAATCAATAGATTGTCCTATCCAAATATTCTCAGACTAGTTTCAAACTTATGGCTTTCATCAGTGAAGAGCTTTTTGATTTTTTTTTTATGTCTTCATAATACCATTTCTAACCAAAAAATAAAGGTGCCTTAGATTATAAAAAAAACCAAGGCCATCATAATATATAAAAGTTGAATTGGTTTCATACTATATAAATATGCAAGCAAATAGACTTGCATTGAAAAATTAATAATTTTTTTGGTTTGGGCTGGTAACTTGATAGTATAACAAAAAGAGTAAAAAAGTGGCTGCTAGAGAAAAAGTACCTTAGATCAAAAGATCCAAGCACAATGACATCTATAAATTACTAAATTTTACACTGGAAGATATAAAAGTGTTGAGAATAAAAGATTACATTAATAAATAGAAGATGCAATCAAAGGTAATGTGATAGTTAGTTAGTTACACAGAGATATTCTAAAAGCATAAGAAATGAGGACTGTATTGACTTATACACTACATTATTTTATTTTTTGTACTTTACTAATAGGATCACATTATCCACTGTAAAAAATTCACTAATTCCATAACCCAAAATAAAATTTTAATCTTCTAAATTCTAATTTTTTAATCTTTAGTATAGCCAATAATGCTAAGATTACAAAATGATAAAAAAAATGTTTGCTGAGGCAAGTATATTTGAAATTGATAGATGTTTATCATTAATTAGGCATTATACCTTTTTTATTTTTTAGACTTTTTTTTAAAAAAAAGTGATTGAGTAAATACATGCATAAAGATTTAGATTGAAATATATTTTCACACACACATATATATAGAAATATGTTTTCATTTTCAATTTATTCTAATATATAACTCTATTTTATTTTATGTTAATTATTTTTATGCTGATGCCATAATGTGTACAATTTTTAAATTAAATTGAGTCATATGAATATAAATATTCCATATACATAATGAAACTACATATGTTCACCATAAATTATAAACCTCTCCATCACACACAAAAAATGAAAGACCCAATCATTGGCATAAATACCAAACATATCTCAATTTCCACCAATATCTAAAAAGCAAAAGCAGTCTTCAAAACATAAACTAATTTTAATAAGTGGTGATAAAGTTATATCATGGTTCATCTTCACGTAATACATTTTCTGTCTGTACATAATGTTATCATGACAACAGTTTATAGAATTTTTAATTGAAGATTTTAAATATAAGTTTGGTATGTGACAATTTACTCACATCATACATATATATATATTTGATAATTTATATTTCTAATTTGATAAAATCAGGTTTCACTGCAACTGATACACATAAATATGTTAAGCATTTTAAAAGTAATATTATACCTGGGAATGAAAAAGTTATGATAAAAAATGAATGGCATTATCATAAAATTGGAAAGATCTATGCTGATAATTTCAATGTTGGATTTAGATCACCCATTAATTTGTTTGAATAGATTAATAAATAATATCAAGGATAAAATAGATAAATTGAACCAGTTTAATGTTGTGTATGCAGTGGGGCGCAGTCAATCAGATTATCATTACATATACTATGATGAAATGAAAACAAATTTGTGCAGCATTCAGTAATGTATAAAAAAATCTAAAACTGATTTAACAAATGTGTCTGTGTTTTATAATCATGAAAAGGAATATAGGTGTGTTTTTGATTCTGGTATTGTTAAGATAATTTATGAGGAAATGGATAATAGAAAGTGAAAGATTAAAGAGGTATGATTTATTGCAAAAAATGAATACATAACAAATCAAAGAGCCAATAATGTTTAAATTAGTAAAAAATTATTTTTTTAATTTTTAACAGAAAAGTACTGGGTGTTGTTTGCTTATTTACTTGATAACTTTAATTATGATGCTTACATGTCTAAAGTGTATTTAATTTATTTAATTATATTTTATTTTTATTCTCTGTTGCAGTGTTTTAATATATATATATATATATATATATATATATATATCCCATTATATATATATATATATATATATATATATATAATGGGATGGAAGACAAAGAGAGTGATTAGAATCAGTCATGAAGTTTTTCTTAGTCAAATTATCTATGTATATCAAATTCACCATTTAATACTATATTTGTATATAGTACAATAATATTTAAAGTATTTAAAAATTTTAAAAGGAACTATTCAAGTCTTACTTTTAATAAATTATATTTAGTAATAAAATTTAGCGTTATAGACACTAATACAAACAACATAAGTTAGTTAAATAAATATCAGGGCTTCCTATAGATCTTGTTATTTTAAAAAGTAAACTTCAACAAAACTAACAATAATGATAGAGTATCAGTCAATGCAATGTAAAATATCATCAGCAGTGAAAATAATAACTACAAATATTTTTTTCTGTATTTAAAATATTAGAATATTCATTTAGACACTCCTTGCTACTCATCTTATTTAACATTGAGTATTCATCAGAGGGTGTTCATAAATAATAAATCTGTTAAAAAAAGTTTCACTTAAAATTCATTTTTAAGCACAACTTAAAATGAAAGATTGCATGATGTTAGATATTATAACATCTTCATTAAATAACTTAGGCAATTATGAAATCTGACTGCTTAGATCTCTAAAACCTTCTACAATTGAAAAATATACATTTTTTAAAATCATCTTGGTGAAGGTATTTCTTTATATTTTTAATTCTCTAGTTGACTTAACAAAGCAAAATTCAATTTTTCTTTTAATGTTTTACACAAATCTGGAGAAATATCAATAAAAAATTGATAAACTAATAAATAGACTACATTTTTGTATAATGATAAATCAATACATGCGCTAAGAATTTTGTTTAATAGTAAAAATTCAATAAATAAATGAAAAAATATGTAATCAATTTTGATTCATTGATTATAGGATTAAAAATTCAAACAGTGATAATAAAGTGCATTTGGAATTTATCTATACTTGTAAATAATTTTTTTTAAGTGATGTGACTTCACCAATAAAGTACAATATATAAAACACCTTTGAATATTTTTATTATCTTTCTCTTTTTAGTGGTGATGATGATGATGATGATTATTATTATTATTATTATTATTATTATTATTATTATTATTATTATTATTATTATTATTATTATTATTTCTTTTAAAGTCAAAATATGATGACTTCTTATATTTAAATTTTATTAGATTTTTTTTAACTTTTTTTCAGCATTGTTTTTATTTATAAAGTTGCTTTTAAAAAATGATTGTCAAATACTACAGTCAGCATTCATGAATTCTTTGTTGTTTTTTTTCAGCCTACTTCACTTTACAATTAAGTTTACCTTTTAACTTTTATTGGGATTTCATCATGATTTTAGTAATATCTTATAATTAAAAAAAAAATTCTGAGTCTTTTTTCCATCAATTAATTATATTTGCAGCTTCTAAACTTCATCAAATCATTATTCTTAACATTTTTCTCATCATAAAGCATTGCAAATTTTTTTTAGTTCTATATTTATTTATAACTTAGTTTTATAAGATTATAAGTTAATGGTAACTGACAGTCATAAAGATCAAATGCTTTATCAAATTTCTCACAGAGAATAAGTTAGGATGGGGAGGGGGTCATCATCTTACTTAATGACTGAATAGTGATGCTTTTTGTATTTTTTCTTTTGTATATTAATTTAATTAAAACTAATACCTTCAATGTTTAGTACAATAATAGTGTAGCAAACTCTAGGGCTCAAAAGAAGGTTCCGTCTTTTCTAATGTTCAAACTTTTTATGAATTCTCAAACAATAAATTATTCAATTTTTTTTTTTTTTGCTCGAGTTATTAATAAGTAAAACACTTATTAGTAACTCAATGGCTATCACATTGACCATGGATTGGCTACCTGAAAAAGTAAGCTAAGTTCATTTGAAAATGATAGCATCACAAGAAAATATGCTAATCACTATGTAACAAGCTTTTTTTTTGTATATGTTATATTGAGAAATATATATAAGATAATAAATACTAGGTCCCAATGAAAAAGATAATAAATTATTGTATTCTCTCCTTATTAAATTAACTTGCTATCTAAGTTTATGAAGCTTAGTAAAATATTTTTATCTGTACATGAGATATGAGTTTTCTACCCAAATGCAAGTTGGTTTATGTAGGCAATATCTGAATAATACCATTATTAATGATAGTTTGTCATTGTTTATAACCTCTCAACATTATTTACTCTAGCATTTCAATGTTAAAGCTAAATCATAAATTTTCCTGAGGCTCATATCATTAAAGTGCAGAACACAAAATAATAATAAGATTTCAGTGATTTTAAAAATCAAAAAAGGGATTACATTCAAATTTAATTTTGAATAAATAATTTTCTAATAAAGCAAAGAGATAATAATAATTAACATAAAGCATTGAGATGACTTAAAATATCAAGGCTCTCAAGGAGGAATTCTATTTTAAAATTAAATAATAAATTTCGCTCTTGAAATTTATCTGCAATGTAACTCAAAAGTAAAATACTTACTAGTATTATGATATGATTAATTTATTAATAAAAATGTTTATAATACTTATTAATGAGTCAAGCTAAGATTATGATGAATACTTTTATTCATATTTTATTGAATCATTTTTATGAATATACCGGTAATTTCAAAATTAAGTAGATTTTATTTCAGTAAGAATAATCATAAAAATACATAGTCAATATTACATTAAAAAAACCTGCTTTTCCAGAGATAAAAACTAACAACAAAATTCATTTTATATTATCATATAATTTATATATATATTTATTTTTCTACTTATCTTGTCTTAACAGAAGAGATTATTTCACACACACAAACCTCATTTCAAATTCACTTTGTACGCTCATGAATATTTTATCTCCTATCCTAGAACAATTCTAAATTTGCATATCTTCTCCAATAAATACTTTCTCAAAAACAAAAGAACAATAAATTCACAAATTAGCAATAAATAGATGGATTTTCTTATAAATCCCTCTCAAAAAAACATTAAACACACACACAGATAATGTTACAATAAAAACATGTAAGCTTTTGAATAGTCTTTCAATTAAAATCAAATATTAAAGTGTTAATAACACTTTTTATAAAACTTTCTCAGTATTTTTGTATATTGGGATTTAAATAGTATCAGGACAAGCAATTACTTATTTTATCATATTGTTCTATCAAATAATATAGTCTTTTTTGACAGAATGTAATTTTCAATTTTCTCGAAGTTATGGTCAGTATATAGTTTCATGAACAGCTAACTCTTTTTGTCTTTTGCTTTTTGTATACGTTCAGTTACTTAGTAAAACAAATGCCAGTAAAGCAAAATTTGTTTTATTTTATTTATTTCAATATAAAACATACATTCTTCATTCTTATGTAGTTTAGAATTAAACTTCATTTATTTATTTAATTTTGCAGTATTCTAATTTTCTCTAGTGAATAGAAAGATATATATTAGTAATGCTGAAACATAGAAAATTATTTCTGGAAATATTTTATTTAAATAATTAAAATTGTACTATAAAAATACTGTTTTGGTTTCTTTTTTTTTTTCAATTTATTTATAAATAAATAATCTTTTTAAATAAATGCTTCATAACATCTTAGTAAATAATATTTATCATATTTTTAAATGATTAATAAAAACATTTTATTCTTGTTAAAACATTATTTTAATTAAAGAAATTTTAAAAAAAATTACATAAAGAGGATGCAATGTTTTATTAGTATTTTTATTATCATTAATTAAATATTTTTTATCAAATGTTAAAGAATAATTATTAGAAATGATGAAAATTATATTTACAATAAGCAGGCTCACTTAATATTGCAACATGTGTCTATATATATTTACACACACTTATATATATTACATATAAATATTCAAAAAAATTATACCTAGGTCTATCATCATTATCTGCTGCAGTAAAGATATTTTCTAAAATTCTGATCAAAAGGTTTCTTCTAGAAAATCAAACAAGCATAATAGGCATGATTTTCGAAATAGATAAATGCAAAAAAAATGTTGTGATTTATATATTGCAAAGTGTGATTTATATTTGTTGTTTTCATCTATTTGATTCAATAATCAAGAGGTCTGAAACAACATTCGAAAATATCTGGTTGGCCATTGAATTTTTTTTTTTTACAGTTTCTACATATTGATATAAGAGGAAGCATTATTGCTAATGATAAAAAAATATGACGTCTTTGAAATGAAAATTGGTATCAAAATCAAAATTTATACTAGCTATAACAGAGATCGCAAAGTGGCTAACAAGCCACATGCGACGGTTTGATTCTAATCTCGAAATTCTTTTGATCATGATAAACTAACACATATTTTGTTTCCTCTTGTAATTTGTAAATAAACATTGTAATGACTCTAAGAGAGGGAAAATGTGCTTTATGATGTTGTTTATTGAATTCAGCCTTATTATAGAACAGTAATTATTGATATATGATGAATGATAAAATATTAGAAATTTGGGAATAATAATCAAAGTGTCAAAGTAATTTTTTTATTATTGTTTATTTTATTAAGAGAAGTGTTATTTTTGTTGGGATATATACATATTCTATCATTAAAATAAATGTCAAATATATCTTCAGCCATTCAGAAATTCATATTTTTCATGAATTTTTTTTCCACTTCTGTCTTGCAACTCTTTTATGATGGGGGGGGGGGGTAAACAAAATGGCTCAAGTTAAAAAGTTTGCCGAATCCTAAGCTATATATAATATTGTTTTTTACTTCTTTTAAAAGTGATATTTGAAGCAGTTTATGAGTAACTAAGTAAATCAGAAATCAAGAAGCAATGCAGGTTTCCTAATAAAGTTTTAAATTTGAAGCAACTACGAACTTAGATGCTTTAACAACCATTAATGAAGAAACAAACTGCAATTTTTAATTTGCATGTTTTAAAGAATGTCTTACATAGTGAAATACAGCAAAGATTGCAATATTGTGTTTCTGCATTTAACAAGTTATATATTTAATTTAACTAAAATGTTTAGAAATTTGTCCAAACATTGATCCCTATTGCATTTACACAAGATCTTTGAAATTTTTTTTATTTAAAGATATTCCGCAATATTCTGAAAACATTGTAGTAATATCATAAGATTAATAATGTTCTTTAATTTATTAAATTTAATGATATTGAAACTATTATTTTAAAGACTCATTTTTACAGAATCAGCATGTGAAATAAATAAAAAATAAAATAATTTTTTAAAAGTGTTTTATGGTGATCATGAGTGTGTCTTTTTTATAAAAGAGTTCTGTGTTATAAAGACTATTTATTGGAAAGATAAGAATATAAGGAAAAGCTGCAAATAAACAAAATGTTTAAGTATTTCAAAACAAGAAAACTCGACTTCAGAAAAATTGGAAAACATCCTCTGAAGGTAACATTAAAAAAAAATTAAAATGTGATGTATGTGGTCATATTTGTGTTTCATGAATTATTTGTTTGTACATTCAATGCAAAATTCATCTTTAACTTTTTGTTTATTGTTTTTCTCTCTTTCTCTCATACTCATTAAATAAATGGCTACTAATGAATGAATATATGTAGATGATATGTTTTTTGCTTAAAGTCATATTGAAGAAATATTGCACTATGATCAATTAATAACCCTTATTAATCATAATAGTTTGTCATTAATTGCTACTTATTACCTAGATATGTGTGTGTTTATATTAATATATATAAAATACATTCTAATAAAAATATTAATCTATAATTAACTATTGTAATATAAACTTCTATAAGCAAAATTCTAAAGTTTTTCTGGGTTTTTTAAAGAAATAACAGAAACAAGTATAACTTTTTATCGAGTTAAAATATTGTTTGAAAGATTTCATTTGACCTAAGTAATAAACAAACACCTGGATTTACCAACTCAAGGCAATGATTTTATAGACGCACAGCAACAAAAACAAATAAATGAAATCAGAAACTAGTGTATTGCTACCTAAGTAATAATATTATTACTTTAATAGGCATTCTAAATTTCAAATTAATCAAAATTTACACAGATGCATTTACAAGTTTTAAAGATATTTAGGTAGATAAGATTCGGCAAGATAAATTACAGAAAATAATTTAAACTCATTGACAAGGAGGAAGTTTTGTCAGATTTTGAATACATTACGCACACACGTTCATTAGATAAATGTGGTGGGAGTAGAAATTGTTAAAGTACTGATTTATAGCTTTCTTTTAAAAAGATAAACGGAATTAACACAATCCATAACATTAACTGGCTAATTCTAACACTATTCCACTATCGAATATCAATAATTATTATTTAAAAAATTATTAACTTGGGCTCTGCACCTATAAGTATATGAGATTTCCACTAGTGGCAAAGATTGCAGTTTATAATAATCATATTTAGTTTCATACAACACTGATATTTATCTGACTCATACAAATTATCTTGATATGTTTATCTTACAGAAAAATTCCCATTAACAAACCAATAGAGAATGGGAAACAGGATGTCATTTGTCATCTAATTAAAAAATTCTATGCTTTGCTTAGAAAATCCTAAATTATTTAGAAGAAAAAAATCAAGTTTTATCTAGTTTTGAACCTCAGGTCATGACCATGACAGGTCAATACTCTTATCACACTTCTTGAAACCTTTAAACCAAATAAATTGATTGAATCCCAATACTTTCTTCAACACTTCTCAAACAGTTTCTATTTATTTAATAGTATTCATAAAAATGTAAAGCCTAAATAAAAATCCAGAAGTCCAATAAATTTGTGTATTTTCATCACAATCTGATCAAAATGGCAAAAATCTATTCATGAGCAACAAGTTTGATTGTTGTTGTTTTTTTTTTTTGTCTAAATGAAAGCCAATAGTGTAAACTGGTTGTGAAGGGTAAAAGTTTCAATTGCATTGCCTTATTTATTGTCTATCTGAAGTTATTCATGCTACCACTACTATAAAAGCATAAAAAGCCGAAATAAAGAGAATCTTGTGATATCAGTTTCTATCAATTATTCTAATTTATGTTTAAATGATTTTAACTTACTGTTTTAAACATATGATGACATATATTAATGGATTTAATTATCATCTTTGATAAATTAACAGGTATATTTCTGAAATTAAGTAATACAACATTTTTTATACTTTCAACATAGCAATAGAATGGCTATTAACATTCTGACTATTATTCTCATTATCATGCATCCTATCACTATCACTCATTGATTGCCTCAGATTATTAATAATTATAACTGTGAAAATGCCAACATGGAAGATTCCATGAATGTGCCATACTGATGGCTGAATTTCAACAATATTATGCAACAGTTCTATCACAAATGTATAGACACACACATCTTTTTTTTAAATATTGAACTGAAAACTTATATTCATTAAATAGACTGATAGTCACTAAGTTATTGCTATAAAGATATATTTAATTTTTGTAAATTTAATTTTTGAATCATGTTTAGGTTTAATTTATTAAAAACTCTAACCAATGTCATGCTTTTATAATAGAAACATGTCTCAGCTAAATAATTTACACTTGAAACTGCAAGAACTTTGTTGAAAAATAGTTTCTTTCTGAAGAAGGTCAAATAATCAGAAAATAATCAAAAGAATGGGAGCCTTAGAATACTTTATTTTTGATTGCATTAATCAACTCCTAATGAAAATTTCTTGAAGATAGACTGAGCTTTCTATTATACCAAAATTGAATAACTTTGACAACAAACTTAAGATTATAATATTAGTGTTCAAATTAAATATTAAAATAAAGTTTCACTAAACATATTACAATAATAAGGAATAAATAAGCAATTCTTATATATGACTACATAAAGAATCAAATTTGACAATAATATTATTATAAATATAAATGAAGTACTTGAGAAGATTTTACATTTCTATAAGATAATAATAATTAATGATGGGTATTGACATAATATGAATACATTACTTTTTTTTCATTATCTAGTTATATTATTTTACATTTAATATATTTATATTTAGAAAATCTGGTTTCATTTGATAGTGATGACTAAATTAAAAGATTTTATTATACATAAAATGAGAATAACACAATAATAATAAAGTATATGAAATTGAGTTATATTAAATTGTAATTTATGTAATTTTCTTTTTATTTTAAAATAAAATATGTTAATATATTTGATGATTTAACTTATTTTCTTTTCATTTTGATTATTTATATTTACAAACTGTAAGCAGGGTATATTTTAAGGCCTAAAAATATTTATCTGTAAGTTGTAAATGTTACTTTTTAATTTTCTTTATTTTTTTTTACAAAACCTCTAAAAATTAGTTTTAAGTCAATTTTAAATCAGTTCATATGAAATTAAAATTGAAAATAGAAGAAGAAATGCAACAAGGCCAATAACTTAAGACTCTTAATAGAACTTCCATGAATTTGGAACTGAAATGTGTTGATGTACATTGATTTTAAAATAATGCACAGAAAACATAGTTGCTTCAATTAATTGTAAATATTATCTAGTTCATTTATCATTAGGTGCTACATTAACAAAAAATAATCATTTTTACTAATTGTTTAATTAAAAGTTTTAAAACAATTTCCATGCAGCATCATTATACAAAAAAGCAAGGTCAAACATTAGCTCTCAAATATTGAATATTATATTTCTGTCAAAATTTGCCACCAAAATATTTATTTAAAAAAAAGAAGAAATCTTATAAAGTGCCATATCACTGAAATCAAATATTTAAGTCATTTTTTCAGACAAAGTTTAAAATATTTCTAGATCATTAAATCTTATAAATAATTTGTTTCTGCATATTTACTAATTTATTATTTAAAATCTTAGGTATGGTACAAGCTTTTTTTTATATTCAATATTAAATATTTGTTGCATAAAATTATTAATATTTGTTCTTTTCTTTCCATTAATTTTTCTCAATTTTTTTTTTATCTAAATGATCAGTTTAATTACCAACTTAATTAAATAAACCTATCAAAATTAATGGCTGGATTATAGTCTCTTCTTATAAAACTATTACAGTATCATTATTAATTTAATATTTGCATAGTATTTTTGTTCATTCATAAAAGTTATAAATAGTCCATTTCTGTGCCAATTATTATTATTTTATTAGATAAATAATTAATTCTTTTTATTTTATTAATTCTATTATAATTCTTTATTTTCCGTATTCTAAAAACCATGATTGCAATGATGTTTATTGTAATCTATATTTCTATTGCTAAATATAGCATTACATATTTGGAATATATGTGTATAATTAGATGATTTCTCCCAATAGTCACCTATAAGCTGAAAATATAAGTTTGGTTCCACTAAAACAAATAAATTGATATTATGAATTGGCCTTGTCATATTTGGAGATAAAAATCAATTCTTTTCCAGCCACATATTTTCATCGCATAAATTTGACAGTGTGACATGGTGCTTGATAATGTTTGAGTTATTTGATTTAGCCATTGCTGGGTTCACTATATATATTTTTGTATTACATAGATTGACTTTTTATTTGCAAGCACATCATCATTATTATTCCCATATTATTTTACTTTATTGATATTTCTATTATATAAAGCTGGTCTCCCAAGATGTATTCTTCATCAATTACTGAACATCATATATTTCCTTTACCTAACATTATACAGCTTTATACCACACAATTTATGGCAATTAGTTCTCCAAAATACTCATAAATTTAGCATGCAATCTTAATGTTTTTAATAAATAATATTTTAAAATAATAAGTCATTTTAAATATTAATTTAATTAAATGATGTATTTGTTATAATAGTCAATAACTTAGCATTTTAATGCAATATTTAAATGTGTTGCATGTATATGTTTATATATTTGTTTAGCACATATACATGCTGTTTCATTAATATTATAATTCAATGTCTGTACTTCTTCAAAGCAATATATGTAATTATATAATTGAATATTTATAAATACAGTAATCAGATATATTTTAAAATTTTTATCCACTTAGTAGCGATTTAGACTATCCTTGTAGTCTTTGTCAACTAACACTTTGAAAGGCTAACCTTCCCACAATTCCATAATCTTAATGTTTGCTGCCTGCCTGTTAATACATTAAAATATATCATAATTTCGTTTTTAAAACAACAAATGTCAATACAATATTAAATAGCATAGTAAAGAGCACATGAAAGTCAATAATTAATTACGATTTAAGAGTAAGAATGGAATACAAGTAAGGAATTAGTGTTGGAAGAAAAAAAATTGCTGTTCTATTTGGTAAATTTAGTATCTTTCAGTATCAAGTAATCTGTTGAAAATTGTAAGTTATAATATAAAAATGAATAAACAAAATTCATTTTAATGCAAGATAAGTCAGATAATTAAAGTCCATAAAAGAAAAGGTATATCTCTAGCTTAAGTTCAAATTTAACCATTTTTCATAAATCATCTACTAAAATTCAGATTTATTTTCTATAAATAACTTAAATGTTAATTATTTTCTTTTGTGCAAAACCAAAAATAATATATCAAATTTTTTTATTATATATAAGCAATTAAATATGATGGCAAACTATAACAGTGTATTACCAGTTGCATTCTATTTGGAAATGAAAAAAAAAAAAACCTGCATATTAATTAAAGCACTAAACAAAGAAATGCTAATGTAATAATTTTCAGTATCTTGTAAAAACTTTTCAAAATATTGTTTTTAAATTTATATGTTTTATTGTTTTTAAATTTACATAGATTCTTATAGCCATTCCAAAAATATTTTTAATTACATTAATTAAAAGTAATAACTATTATAGACTGCAATAATTTTCCTTTTAAAGTCATTTGTGATAAATAAAAAAAATTGAAAATAATCCAAATATAAATGTAATTTGACAAAATAGGGAAATGTTATTTTAAAACTTTTATTTGTCTTTTATGTTACAATTGTTTAATAATATTTGAAATACGGGCATTTTTCATATACCTGGAGCTTAATTGTAAATATAGGGGATTTGACCACAGACTTTCAAGCACTTTTCATGTATTCACACTATCTCATACTATAGAAACATATGATCACACACATGTAGAAAAGATAAATAATCACCAATATACATATTTCAAACTGAACCGGCACTCATCAGTTGGTCCAGATTATCATCTACCATACATATATTTATATTAAGATAGAAAATCTTCATACTTTAATGGACAGGCTTCAATCTACTCCAAACTCCAACTCTTCAGCCATCCAGATCATTGAAAATCTGATGATGGAAAGCCCAAATCTCATGCTGATGCCAATATTATTGTTATGCCCAGGCTGACCTCAAGTCACTCTGACCCTTCATGTATAGGTACCTTATCCATCTAAATACATAGAAGAGGGATGGGCAGGATGCAGGTTTAATGTGTAGTATTTGAAATACAAGCATTCTTCATATACCTGGAGTTTTCCATCATCAGATTTCTAATAGTATGGCCGGCTAAAAAGTTGGAGTAGATTGAAGCCTATAAACTGAGCACTGATTATATATATATATATATATGTGTGTGTGTGTGTGTGCATGTAAGATGATAATCTGGACCAACTGATGAGTACTGGTTCAGCACAAATATGTATATTAGCAATTAGTTATTTTTTCTACATGCATGTGGTCATGTATATCAGTGGTATGAGACAGTGTGGATAGGTAAAGGGTGCTTGAAAGTCTGTGTTCAAATCCCCTATATTTAAAATTAAGCTCCAGGTACATGAAGAATGCTTGTATTTCAAATATTACACATTAAGCCTGCATCCTGCACATCCCTCTTCTAAGTATTTAAATGGATAAGATCCTATACATGAGGGGTCAGAGTGACTTGAAGTTCATATGGGCATAACAATAATGTTAGAATTAGCATGGGATTTGGGCTTTCCATCACAGATTTTCAATAGTATGGATGGCTAAAGAGTTGGAGTAAACTGAAGCCTGTCCATTAAAGTATGAAGATTTGCTATTTTAATATAAACTGAGCACTGGTTATATTATATATATATATATATATATATATATATATATATATATATATATATATATATATATATATATATATATATATATATATATATATATATATATATTGTAGCCTTTTGGTTTATTCCATCTATAAACCAAATGTAATAAAATGAAGTAATTGCGGAAAAAAAAAATTTTTTTATATAAGAAAAAGTTAAAAGTTTTTATTTGAGAAAGTAATGGCTATATAGCTCAAAAGCAACATGTATAGAGACAGTTTGTGTTTGTATAAAATGTCTATTACTAAAGAGTTGATGAGCATTAAGAATGAATTGATTGGCAGTAGCTTTAGTTAACAGTTTCTTTCTAGAGAATAAGTTTAGAGTTATGGGAGATTATGGTGAATATTTAGGTTTATGATTATCAGAAATTATAATTGGTTTTATGCTTGTAATTATAAGAAATTATGATGGATATTTTATGTTCATATAATTTGAATAATCAGTCTTCTGTTTCATGTTCTGTACAGGTATGTGTGTGTGATACAGATATATGGGTTTGATTTTTTTTCTTTCCTTTATAGAAACGGACATAATTTTTTAAATTATTAAAAATGTAAATCTAAATAAGAAATTATTTAGATCAAATGAATGTAACCTTTGTTTGACCAGAAAGCATTAGTAAGCTTATGTTTTTAATTAGATCTTCTGTTGACTAATTTTCCATAAATTAATCATCAATGTGTTAATTGAAGAGATCTGGTTTTTGATCAGACAAAGTTGTTGGAAAGGTAACACTTAAGAAAGAGTCATTGTTCATTCTGAGTGGGGATTTTTTAATTAGACTTAAAGAGGAACCACTGGGGGAGGGGGGTTTAACATATGTTTTCTTTTCTCTTTTTTACCCTATAAAAACTGAGAAAAGTGAACAGGAGAGCTTTTGCTAACTGAGAACAACGGGCTAACTAAGAATTAATCTCCAAGTTTTTTTTAAAATTTTCTTTCTCAGAATTTAATAATGAAGTTAAGTTTTATAGTATACCAAAATATGAATTTCTAATTCATATATAGGTGGTGCATATCTCTTTTCCTCAAGTCAATTATGAATAAATCCGCTTTTAATAAGACATTTTATACTAAATGCTACAACTTATCCATTCTGCTTATTAAAAATACATTGAAGGAGAGAACTGTCAAATTTTTGTATGCAATTAAAAGACCGATTTATACTATAATAATTATTTGGCTGTTTAAAATTTGTTTAAAAAAACTGCAGCAAACTTCTGTAAAATGTTTAAAAAGTTAATTCATGTTTAGTAATCAAAAACTGCTGGTTGCTATAATTTGAGCCTTTAAATGGGAAGAAGAAGAAAAGGAAGCAAATGAATTCAAACCAAGGAAGAAACTCTTCAAATAGAGGGTAATCAACAGAACTCTTTTAAAATTTATTAATTCTCCTGTAGCTACACTTTTGATTTAAAATAACTATCTATGTTTTTTATCTATCTTGATTCAAATGACTGTCTGTGCGTTTTATACACATTTAATTAAAATAACTGTCTGATGTGCAATTATATAGCTATCTCAAGTAAAATGAACCGAATATATTAATTGATTGATGGACAGTGGAAGGAAAAGACATTTAAAGAGACTATTTGTAATGTTGATATTTATTCTTTATTTTATTTCGTTTATGTAATATGTCATTTGTTTTGTTGTTGTTTTTTTATTTCATTTTGTTTATATGTTATGTCACACTCTAATCACTAGATTATTTAATTTAATATTTTGTTTATGTTTAAAATGTTTGAAGGAAAGAGGAAAAAATAATTTTGATACCATTTAAGTATGGATGCTCATGTAAATTTAAATTTAAAAGTAAAGAGAGAAATGATATAAATATTTTATTATTAGTAAATATGAAGAGTGAGGGGATGGTTGTAAAACCTATAATTATGCTAAAGTATTGTTGATCTGTTATTAATATAAATGTTAGGTGTGATGTTGGCTTGTCTGTTTAAAATTGAAATAATTCATATATGTTTTGATTCGGGATTTGGTTAGTCTTTGTAATTTATCTAGGCTGTAATCGATGTATATATGGGCATATATAAGCTATAAATGCTTGTCATTTCTAACATAAAATTATCCTACCACCCAATAGATGGGGAATAGCTGTCTTGTGATTTATTTACCATAGCAGTTGGAGATGACTAAGTTTCACTCCATTTATTTGTTAAGATAGGGAATTATTAATAAAGTTACTGTTTAAGTGTAGGAAATGTTTTGCATGCCAATATAAAGAATAGGTGTCTAAGAGGAGCTCTTTACATGATTCTGGATCTTAAGAAAAGCTCTCTCTCTCTCTCTCTGGCTCAAGCAAATAATTTAAGTTTGAAGTGGATGTTATTGTTTTTTTTTATTTCCCTTACCATGATGTGGCTGTATGCGTGTTATAAAACTGCATGGTGATGTGTGATATGAAGAGTTTTTCTTATGTGGGACAGAATAAAGTTGCCCTGAAAGGATAAGGATTCAGTCAGATGTATATGTATGATGAAGAATGACAAAGATTCTAATTAATAAACTAACTGATCTGTGTTGATTTTTTTGAATGATGGTAAATTGAGGTCGTCAAGTTGAACGGACATACTGACCTATTAAGATATACAGTCAAAAACGTTAAGATCTGACAAGCCTGAATGTAAAAGTGTGGGTTTTGAATTTTTTTTACCCGTTTGCAAAATTAGTAGGATAATTCTGTGGCATATCCTCCTTCTTCATTGGAAATGTGAAAATTATTGCTTGATAAAATGATTTAGAAATTTAAGATTATTTCACATTGTTAGTTGGAATAATTGAAGCGAATATATTATTTTGGAATAGTGCAATGGACAATGTTTACAATAAAAAAGGGGGGAAGTAGAAATTTATAGGTTTTCTTTTCTTTCAAGATAAGTTTTCTTAAAGCTAAAATATCCGGAATTCTGTTTCTAGAGTTGGTGTCTATTATTATTATTAATTATTAATTTGATAAATAAATGGGTCAAAACAATAAATAAATCATCTAGGAAATTAGTTAATTGAAACATGTATTCGAATAATAGTCCTGAATAGATCGGAATCATATATTTGTGCAACAATATTATAATTTAGTGTGTTTTTATTTTAATTTTATCATTATTGTTAATGTAATAAAGTTTAATATTGTTATAAGATTACATTGTGTTTTGTGTTTTGATGTTTCAAATATTTCCAGAATCTATATATCCAGCACCTATAGTTAAAGTAATATTAGTTCATATTTAAATTTAATTATTCATTTTTATATTGATAATTTATTTCCAAGATCGATTTGCAGTAGTCATTATCATATTGTTTCCATATTCGATTCACATAGTTAATTTTATATTGATAATTTATTTCCATGATTGAATTACAGTATTAATTTTATCTTGAATATTTATATTCGATTAACATAATTCATTGGTATAAGTCACTTTTATAAACTTCATTTTCACGTGGTTTATTTTTATAATTAATTAATTTGCATAATCTGATTTATGATTTATTTCCGTAATTTACTTTCATGAGTAAATTTTGATTGATTTATCTGATTGATGTCCGTGGTTTACTTCCATAGTTTACTTTTGTAAAACATGATAGGTTTAAAGTTATTAATTAAAATTTGGTCAATAGATTAGGAATAATGTAATAAAATGACAGGGAATAGTTGGGTTAAGTTTAATAAATTTAATCTTTTGATTCATTGTAATGTTGTGAATATTGGGAGCAGACATAAAATCCCTTTCCTGCTCTCGGTGTTTAGAGTGATTCCCACTATTAAACTCATATTAAATTCAACTTAGCATATTTGGAATCATATCCATTACAATGTAATCACTTATATGGGCACCTCTTGACAGATCTAGACCTTGAAAAAGAGCAGTTCAATTATTGATCTAAGAGCTAGTTTGGAAGTCAAGTAGCTTATTATAACAACATTATTATACTATTATAAAAGTAGGGATCATGAATTGATAGTTGATCAAAAGATCTATGTGTGTTAGAGAAATAAGATTAGTGATTCTCATATTAGAGAACCTAACACAGACATTTCATGTTATATAATTGTGGCTATTGAAAGTGGTAGATGCTGAGAACGAAAAATAAAGTAATCGAATTAAATGGGGAGGATTTATCTGTGATAATTTTGTCTAATGTTAAATTAAATGATGGTTTTATATTATGAACATGGATTATGAGTTCTCTGCATTAATTACTGATTTATTTCCAGTCAGATATAAATGAGAACTGTATATAGTATTTTCTGTAGTTACCACTCGAGATCAGATATTTATAATAAAGTTGTGGAAGAAAGTTGTCTCATTATTATGAATTTTATAATAAATTTATCATGAAATATTTGCATGACTAATGCTAGGTTTGAAATTAAGACCGTATAGATTGAATGGTATTATCAATATTATTGTTATTATTATTTTTTTGAGAGACAATTTAATTACTTTCTCCAGTATCTTCTATAGTCCTAAATGTGGCTAATGATGATGATCTCTGGTGGGCATTACAAGTTATAGCTGCAATTTGGCGCCCCCGGTATATTAGATCTTAAAGTAGTATAAAATTCAATTGATTAACTACTTGAAATAAATGAGAGTTTATTGAGGTTGAATAAGTGAAAGATTGCGCGGAGAAAGTTGAGATGACAATATATATATGTATGTGTGTGTGTGTGTGTGTGACAGTTGATAATCTGGACCAACTGATGAGTGTTGATTCAGCACGAAATTTGTATATCGGTGATTATCTATTTTTTCTACATATGTGTATATGTGTATCAGTTGTATGGGATAGTGTGGATAGATGAAGGGTGCTTGAAAGTCTGTGTTCAAATGCTCTATAAAATGTTTAATAACTAAAAAATCCATTTTATTTATTTTTCAAAAATTATATTAACAATAATCTGTTCTTATTTAAAATTCCTACTTCGGACAGAAAAAAAAAACCACAACTCAGCTGTATCGATCTCTCGGTCTCTTAGAATTAAACTGAATGACTATATTGAAATAAAAAAGAGAAAACTTTTCACTGCCTTTTTTTTAATAAAAAAAATTAAATAATGTTCAACTTATGTTAAAGTTTAAAATATTTATTATTTATAGAACTAAATACTGACTAGTGAACTGAATGCCGTCTATTGAGAAAGATGTCGTGGATAAGAGCAATTGAAAAAAGTAACAAAATAAACCATGATTATAAATATTTTATAATTCAATTAAATTCCAAGATATTATTATGTAATTTATTTGATCCATATTTTTAATTTGGAGATTTTGTACATTTATAAACTATATGTTTATAATTATTTGAAGTGGAGTTGTATTTAAATCCATGATATTAAATACTATAAACAAAATTAGTACAAATAGATACTTGATTATAGAAGCATCTATATTATTATTGATAACAATAGTAAGTACTCTTTTTAACTTATCTAGTTAATTCAAAAATATTTTGAAATCATTACATATTGTATTTTTATAACCAAACATTTAAATATTTGAGTGGATAGTAAGTAATATTGATGACACTTTATACTCTACAAATGGTTAGAATAGCTTAAAATTATCATTCTTCATGAAAGAAGTGATATTTAAACACATATATAATTATTTAATTTAACATCTAATACCTTCAGGGAATATTTGTTTTACTTGTATCCATAAGTTTTGTTAATTTTATTTATATAATAATTTCATTTAATAAAACTATGATTTAATTATTAATTGTCCTCTGAGTTTTCTTTATTCAGAATGAATAAATGAAAGTGAATGATTACTTAAGATAATAACTTAGCATTGAAAGAAAAATTAATTATTATATTAAAGCTTACCTGATAAATGATAGATGCTAAAGTTGGTGGCTAGGAAAAATCATTTATTCAAACAAGTAAGACTATTTTTTTATTTATTATATTACTATTGTTAGTAAATGTATCAAATAATCAGATCCATTAACTAATAGGTAAGGGATGTTGAAGGTGCTTCATAATTTTGGCTACTTTCTTCCATGTTTGCATTTTACTCAGTGTCTCCCAGCATAAAATATTTAAAATTGAAAATTTCTTTCTGTGATTACATGTACAAAATGTTCATTCAATGTTTAAGTATATTAACTAAGAAAACATTATTAAGTTAATATAAGAAATGTTGGATAAAGAAAACAATTATTTACACTGCTTCTTATTTCACTTTTTTTTTCATCTTCTTTATACATCATCAGTTTAAGCAATCAATAGTGAATTGGTTCTGGCTTAGTAAAACACACAATGTGCACTTGGATGAATAATATGTAAAGCAACACATTGTTAAATAACATGTTTGTGTGTAATGAAACACTTTACTATTATGAAGCAAACTAATGATAAATATATTAAAATTATGTAGCATGTTTGATGATTCTATTAAAGTCTATTAGAAAAATATTGCAATGACAAAATATCTTTTTTAATTAATAGATGGTTGACTTTTTTTTAAAAAAAAAAAAGATATATAGTTGCTAATAACAATATTTCATTATAAGAAGCTTAGACAAATTAATTTTTTTTTTTTTTTTACATTTAGACCATGATAATCCAAGCATAAATATTGTATTTGATTAACATACAGCAGTTCATTACAATACTCAAAAATGTTTTAATATATTTTAAAAAAAAAAAAATCAGCATTATTTCTCATTTTTTAAAAACTTACTTATAATGGTTTTTTCAAGCATGAAAACTAAAATAATTCTCACTAAATAAAAAAAGTTGTCTAAAAAATAATGAGAAATCATATCTGTCTAGTCAGGCATTTAATTAAAATATGTAAATACAATTTTTATTTTTAAACCTATTTATTATTAAATAAAAAAATCATGAGCTAAAAAATTGGATTGGACAGATTCTTAAAGACAAATATATTATAAAAGATATCCTGGTAGACATTATTTATTATTTAAATAATGACATAGTTAACAACAACAACAAAAAAATATCTTAGTTTTAAGTTATTCGTATGTATTGTTTCTAAAAAAAAACATTTGAAATCGATATAGTTTGATTTACTCAAAACTTGAATTAATTTCAATGTGTTGTATTAATAGAACTAAACGTCCAGAGAGAGGCAAATCAAATTTCCCATATTGATCATATCTAACTTATAAACAATATCTAGTATTATAGCAACAGTGCCATTTTAAAAATTCCATATTAAAAAAATTTGATTCTCTGACTTTTTTTTTAGATTCTGTTTATTAGTAAGCCAATCATAATCTAGAGAATAATACTTGAGCTGCTTTTATACTTACATAATAAATTTAAATAAATTTTCTTATTCAGGTATTTATTTTATAAGTGCCTCACATGCTAAAGGTTCTATTAAAAATCAAATTATTTTTCTAAAAGCTTTTGATAGAAATTATTCGCATCAGTTAAAATCTCATTACAAAGTAATAATTATGACATTATGAGACACAATAATAGCACTTATTTTTACAAAAAAAAATTTATGTTATTTACTAAGGTGAGTTTTTTTATTTGCTTTTGTTATATTACCTGTATTACAAATCATCGATACTAATAAATCTCTACTGCATCTTACATATTTTTTTTTCCATATGTCATAGCATCGGCCGGGAGGCAAACCCACAACCGTCTGCAACCAACTACTTGCTTGCAAGGCGGCTGCGATCACCTCTCGGCTAACAACGCTTGACATCTTACAGATTATTTAACATTTAATAACACTAATAGAGTCTAGATTTTATTCATTTATTTTAATAATAAAAAAACCAAGAAATTCTTATATATTTAATAGCTTTATGGTAATTGACATTTATTCAAAGATTATAATTGATATCATCAAATCTTGATTTATTCAGCTTAATGAAACTATTTTCTTTTATTTATTTTTGAAGTTTTCAAAAAAATGCAATCTTTTTCAGTGATTTTTAAATTTTTTTATTTATATAAAAAATGTAATTACTATATAATTAGAAACACGGGTTGTATATGCACACATATATAATATTTCTTCATGCAAATAAAAGGTATCAGCCTTCCCTTCCTAAAAAAAAATATTTTATGGTGAACTTGAGTATGGATTTGTTTAAGAGGTAGATTGTTTATATTATACAGATTATACATTGATTGCTTTTATTAAGAGGATATGACTGAGGATAAAATATAGTAGAAAGCTATAGTTAAACAAAATATTGACATTTTTCAAAATGAAAAGTTTATTGTAGTAGATCACAAGATTCCAATTAAATAGCTTAAACAACATATAATATATCTGTGCTTCATGGATTAATTTCTATATTCATTACTAAACACATCTTTAATTTTTTATTCTTTGTCTTTCTATCTTTGTTTTTTTTTTGTTTGTTTTAATATTTTTGAAGTTTGATTCACATTTCTTTATGAGTGGCTGCCTGATGATAATGCTAATATGAATAGAATGTTTCAGAAATGTTTCCATCATAATTTTATTTCTAAAATTTTTTGTTTCATGTTGACATAGTATAATTTATAAATTAATAAAATAAAGAAATAATATTGTCATAAATATATAAATAACAAATCTCACATCAATTAATTGCTAAAGTGATTAATCTCAAGCATATTGAGAGATTGCCAATTTGAGATCATTTTATAGCATAGTGATTGTAAAATTGATCACACTCTCATAAAATATTTTTATGAAGCTACTATACATATATGAAATGACTCAGAACAATGGATGATCTAAAGAAGATGATTAAATCATGAGAATTTACATACATCAAAGAAAATGTTTCTTCACTTAGGAGGATTCAAAGGTTATTCTTCAACTGGTAAAAAAAAAAGTTTAGAATAAAATATCATCTAATTTAAATATTTAATTTATATAATAAATTGCTTTTGAACCAGACTTTTTGCACACTCATTATACATATGTGCAAAGACTGTGGGGGAGGGTTCTAAGAGGAAAATGATTTAAATTTATATTAGTTGCACATATATTTTAGCCAGAAGAAATATAAAGAAAAATTAGAGAATAATTTGACAAAGAAGCATGGTGATTGCAGAATGGAATTCATAATATAATGTTATAGACAGATAAAAAAAATATAGAAATAGAAAGTATAGTTAGTTACATATATATCAAAAAGAGACAGATCAATGCAATCAACTAAAATTTGGATAATAAAAAAATTTTGAATTCACTTAAACAAAAACCATTTGTAGCACCTTATGCTAATTCAGATAATTTAAACAGGCAAAACTCATTATACATATTGTCTCACACAGCAAGCTAGAATAATCAATGGATGCTAGAAGGCTTGTACATAAAATTCCTATCTAGTGCCTACTCATCTAATATCCCCAAACTAGTTTCTGGCTTGTAGCCCTCATCAGTGAGGAGCCTTGGATCTGAGAGCACTGCACCTAGATCTTAGGATCTAATGCAACCCTCCAGCAGCCACCTTTTATCTCTACTTAACTACAAAACTATGGGTCAAGACTCCTCACTGACAAAGGCCATATGCCAGAAACTAGTCTGGGAATATTGGATGAGTAGGCACTAGATGGGGATTTTATGCACAAGCCTTCTGGCATCCATTGATTACTCTAGCTTTCTGTGTGTCACAAGCCAGAAACCAGTCTGCGGATATTGGATGAGTAGGCACTAGATGGGGATTTTATGTACAAGCCTTCTGGCATCCATTGATTACTCTAGCTTGCTGTGTGTCACAATACATGTAGTGAGTTTTGCCTGTTTAATAACAGTTATATGTGAGCATAAGAAATGGTGATCACATGATGTTAGTCCAGATAATGTATGCCCATGTTCAGTTTGATGGTGACTTTCTTGAAAAATATTATTTAAAAAAATAGTATTATTACACATTTTTCATGACAAAAAATTTTATAAAAAGATTATTTACATATGTAAAAAAAATCCTGTTTATGGTGAGTAATATTTGTTGTACATGCTATCTGAATTTAATATAATGTTAAGAAGTTGGAAAAATAAGCAAGTGGTTGAGAAAAAAATCTTCTATGATGCTAGTTTCAAATATCGGATAAATCAATGCCAGAATTATGCCAATGTCTTTGTAGACTGATATCTTAATTGTTTTAGTTTTTAAATCCCCCCATTTGTAAACTGTTTATTGATTTTTTTTATAAACAACTATGTTTATTATAAGCTTGATAAGCTTTTACAACCTAAAATTAGAATTACTGCTATGATCACAAATATCTTCAAATGTAAATTCACTTCATTTACTCTACTTCACAATCGTTTATTATAAACTTGATAAACTTTTATAACTTGGAATTACTGCTATGATCATAAATCATTCCTGCTACATACACTGTTAATTATCCAACAATTAAGTTTACATTGTAATTCTTTATAGATAAAAAAAAGTTAACAATACAATCTTAAATTATGATCTGAAAACAGAAAAATATATTTCATAATAAAAGATGAGTTTTAAATTTAACATCATTTTGTCACATATTAAAATTTAAATAAATTACTTAATTACATATATATAAAGTATTATTTAGAAGACATATTAAGAATTTGTCACTTGTCAGTATTTACTTGATAGCAAGCTATTTAAGAATTGATGTGGAAAGAGTACTTCTAGAAAGACTGACATTGTAACAATTCTTGAATAATTTATATTAATGCATGGAAATCTATGACAAACTAGACTAATACTAATCAAGTGTTATGATTTGATCTTAGCACCTCATTGTCAGGTGTTGCAGCTCACCTATTATAATTTTTTAAACATAAATTCATTTATGATCTATTTGATTCCATGAATGATGAAATTAGTACTGTCTTATGTAATTTAGTGTGATGGTAGAGTGATAGTATTAAATATATATAAGATTCATAAATTGATTTCTAGCATAGGAAAGTAAAACATTCTGTGTTCATCACCTGCTATAGTGTTATCAAATCTCTTGATCACTAACTATATGATTATAGTTATACATGGTCAAATTTGTATTAAACTTTGACTTGTTTTTCAAAATGTTATGCTTTCTATAAAGCTTATGATTACAGAAGACAAAAAATATACTATTTTAACCAATCTTATTTTGGTAACCGTTTTTTTTTTTTTTGACTGTAATGTTATCATATTTTTTTCATTTTCTTAGAATAATTTATAAGCTCTTTTTTAAATGAAAATTTAGATCATTTCTTTTACATAATTTTTTTTTTAATTATCTGCTCAAAACAATGCTTTATTTTGTTTATGGTTTCAGCAAAATCTTATAACTCAACCATTAAGTTGTTCTTGGTTTTTTTTAAGCTGACAGTAACGCTTTAATCTTGATTTTTCATAAATTGAATGATTATTTAAGATAGTTAATTCATTTCATTTTTTTAATTATTGAAATTAGGCCTTAGGTACTATTATTCACTAATACATTTATGTTTTTATTTGATATTTGTTTTGGTAATTTTTCCTGATACATCTTCTATACATATGTTATCAGTATACTTGTTTTCTGATTTTATGTATCATATAGTGTAAGGGGATTATAGAGATAGTGTATAAAAAGAGCCCATAAGACCTTTTAAAGTCAGTCGGTGATTTTCACTTGATTTCGCTTGATCAGTTGGTTACTTTTACATTCCTGATTCAAAAAGTGTTGCCAGACCATCATTTAAGAAGTCAAGAGAAGTTTAGTGCAATAGAGCATGAGTAGTGGAACTGTCCGCCTTTCTTTTTCCTCTCGGAGGACTGTCTACCAGCCATCAAATTCCATCTGACTGGCCATATGAGATGACGTAGAATTGCCAACCTGCCTGCCTGCTGCTATGCTGATATATTAGGTAAAATCATGTAATTTAGAGCTGCCTTAATACGAACATTCATGGGTGATTTATAATTTGTAGCTAAATTAATTCATAGATCCATTTATGATGTTTTGCTAGTTTTGCTTGTAAACTCTCTCTCTATAATCCTTTATTAATACTTATGTAATTCTAAATATACATTGCTTTCACGCTTAATTTATGTTTATATAACTTCATGTTGCTCAATTAAATGTATACAACTTATTTTGTTTAATTTATATATATATTATTTTCTCTAATATGTCGGTATCAATCAATCTTGTGACTTTAATTAAATTCATTAGTAAAATTATATTCATTTGTTTATTTAAAATAAAAATCGTTCGCTGGGTTGGTTGGATACCTAAAAGTATTTTATTGTGGATGCTTATTTTATTTTGTTGTTTAGTTGCCTTTATAAAAGATCGTGACACTCAATATAAAATGCCACCTTCTCTTACCATTGCCCGGAGGGCTAATTCTTTAATTAATACGTATATGGGAATCGAACTTAAATGTAAATTTTATCAGTTTAATGATATAGAATAGGGTTATTATTTGTTACTATTTGTTAAATGACTCAGGATTGAAAACAGATTATTGCGTAACAGGTTAGACAATTTCCAAGTTTTAAAATAATATTATATGAAAATTATGTTATAAAATTATATTCATGTCCAATAACATTGCTGGCATACATTTTCCTTAATTCTGATATTTTATCTTTTCCATTTCTCGAGTGTTTAGTCATTGGGAATGTCTAAAGCTCCCATCCTACTTTTCAAAATTGTTTGTAATCAGAGACACTACTCCCTATGGAATGTAAAGTTTATGAGGTTTATGTGCTGTGAATGACAGCACACCCAGATCTGGACTCTCAAACCCAGACTCTTCTTCGATATCGCTCCCCAGAATGCACGAACATATCCAATCTAAGTTCGTTTCAAAGTATTTTTTTAAAATGATAAAATATCCACAATCGCCATGAGGCCTTATTTCGTTATTGTATGCTAGTACCGTTACTCTGCTCTTTAATTTGATCACCGTCTGCCTACTTTAGTAAGTTGCAACGATGTGTTAAAGATAATGATTCATTTCATAAAAATACATTTAGTTCATTGAGTTATGCTGCTTTCTTTTAAAAACCGTTATCAATTCCCATAGACATAAATCTAATTTATATTAATGATTGCATAACTTACTCTCATAAATGAAGTGCATTGTTTGTTTCTTATTTCTAAAAGACGTCTTTGCCAAACAATACGAATAAAAGTATAAATAATGGTTCTCCTAAGAAATGCATGATTGAAATCATATATTTTGCCCGTTATCAACTAAATCATTTACTGTTAAAACTGTCATGATCTTTTATATTTATTTTCGGCATCCACAACATTCCATAGCAAAAGTTTTCTTATATTAGCTTAGTAACTCCGCACAAGTTATAAAACACTATAAAATTGTATCTGTAAAATTATATTTATTAAATGAGTGATAGAGGGAATTTTATACAACAAATTCCCAAGTCTTGTAAATAAACAATATTCCCCCAAGCATGATAAAATATACATACATTTCCTTAATCTTTTGTAATATATAGATATGCGTTCATTTAATATTCATTAAATATATCTATTTCATGTAAATCCTGGTTTGTTTTGAATTATTATCTTCTAGTTAATATTTAGAACTATTTTCTTTAGCTAAGAGCTTAAACATTAATAAATAACTATAATAAGTGTAATTCCTGGGCTACTCCAATCTCGATCATCATCATCAGTCTGATTTATGCTCTACCACTTTGCTTCTGGGCACAGATTTAAAATAAATTTACTATGTCATCAGGATTGTTGTTCATTGGGTAAGAGATTCGAAGAATAGGCAAATAGGTTAGAATTCCGGATTGCTCCAGACCTGTGTATCTCGATCAGGATCGGATTCGAGGTATTTTTGCTTAGGATTTGAATCTTGTTAAGTGAGCATACTATTTTGACCGGTATAATATATTGATAGAAATAATCAATTTTAGATTATCTTAACTCATGTTAAATAAATTATAGTTTTCAATAATTTTAGGTTGACATTATGCAATTATTAAAAATTAAAACTAATTTTATAATGAATCAGAATTTATGCTTATATGTAGTTTCTATAAGGTAGCACTATAAATAAGGTCAAAAATACTTTAAAGAATGTATTATTCCATCATATCATAAATCTGAAAATAAAATTAACTCCCCCAAAAAATATTAATCAGGGTTGTTCTGATTTACAGTTTCACTTCAATGTAAGATAAATTTTGTTTTAAATATAAATTGTCTTACATTATAAAACTGTTCATAAAATTTTGGTTTATACTTATAAGATGTATCATTTTATGACAATTTGATTTACAGATATCAAATTTTCTGTATTCATCACTCATGTCAGATAAATACATTAATGATTATTAATTCTTTAATAAACTAGAGATTATCTTTAGCCCAGATGTCTATATTCATAAGTTTCAAAAATCTATGGTGTAATAGGTTTTAAGTATATCTTAAAAGATTTAACAAAAACCACAAAAGAAATACACATTTTACTGGCATTAATGTGATCTATGGTTCAGCCCAGTAACACTTTATTATTTTTGAGTTATCAAAGGAGTACTTCTTAATATGTACAGTGGAATTGTTTCCTTTTTGATTAGTGAAGACATTTTGTCTATATTCCTTTCTATAGTCATGATTAATTTCTTAAATGTGTTTTTTTTTTTAAAAAAAAAAAACAACTTTAATTTAATAGTTCATTAAAAATTTATGATTAACAAAAATGTAGTGAGATCATTAAAGTTTATTTTGATTAATTTCTATATATAGAATATGAGAGAGTAATATGCAATAACACTATATAAAATGTGTATTTGTGTTTTAATATTATATATAAAGAGTACTGTATTTAGAAAATATTAATATTTATACAAGATGGTGTGTATATAAAGTTCTCTATGTGAAAGCAGATTAAAGCAATGAAGTAAATAAAATAAAACTTGAGCTATATTACTCATAAGACATGTGTCTAGTGATACTGGAACAAAAAAAAAGATTAATTTACTTAAATTATCTAGTACTGGAGATAAAAAAAATATATATTATATATATGTAATTTTTTTTTTATATAAAATATTAGTCATGGAAGGCATTTATATTATGTGCTTAATGCAAAAAAAAAAATTATGCATTTTTTTTTTCTTGCAGTATACTTATGGAATATTAAATTTGTAATTATTTGTGACTGGTGATAGTGAACTTATTGTTAGTATTACAACTGTATAATGTTTCCACTTCCATTGGTAAGAAAAGGGATGGGGTGTAAGTAACATGCAGATGGAGAACATTTTAGAAAAAGGGAACTTATTCAAATTGAAATATCGTTAGTGGAAAAACTTTTCTAGGCTTATGCATATAAAAAATTTAAATTAAAATCACATTAATTTTAATAATTTCTCACTCCTCTTGAATTAGCTTCGAAACAATAGATTATAGACTCCAACAGATCTAAATGTTGGTATTATAGCAAACCAATGTCACATAATCATGGTCTTGAAAGTTTTCAACATTCATTATCTATGTAATCCAATTACAAATGCATGAAAATAAAAATTCACAATGCGTTAATAAAACTGACATATATGAAGTATAAATGCGCATGTTTGTTTACTCTTTAATCAAATTGAATATGCTTTAACACACTGCGTATACGTATCTAAATTTAGTCACACGCTTAAACACAATCTATACGAATAAAATATTAGAAAAAACGATGACCTTGCAGAATATATTATTAAGCTAAATACATTTAAAAAAGAAATTAAATATTTGACTCAGTGAAGACAAATAAAGTTTGAGTTATTTTTAAAAAAAGAAAAGAAAATAGGTTATTAAACACGCACTTGTAGTGACTTAGTTTAAGTCACTAGAATAGCATGTAATGTAATTCTTATTTAAATATTGAACTTAAAATATTTTTCAACTCCAACACAAATCAAATATTAAATTACCTAGTAACTGTCAAAAAGTTTACGAAGTTGTCTAATTTAATAATAAGTAGTAACCTATTTATAAGAACTAGGAATAGAAATTAAGATTTAAATAAAATATTAAAAACAAATATAGACCAATACTCATGTAAAATAAAATTATTTTCGCCTTCTTATTTTTTAATTTTTTTTTTTTTTTGCAGATCTATTAATCTTTTTTATAAAAAAAAACATGCTCTAAAATTATATAGTAATTTGAAATAAATTAGTTTCTAATGTTACATTCAGGTAAGAGGTCAAATAAAAATAAATACCAAAAGAGCTGGCATGCAATAAATTTGATAATTTAGCATCAGATACGATTGTTAAACAACTTATAAAAATAGATTTTTCTTGTTTTACATTTGAAATAAAACGGAAGTGCAACGATAATGAGTACGTGATATTTTTTATATCTTTGTATATGAATGTGTTAGAAAGAACTTGGTAAATATAAGATTATGTATACTACTATATAGCACTACCAATTTTGAATATTTACTAAAAGTATAGGCGAATGTGTTATCTTTTGTGAAAGCATCACAATCACTGATAATTCTTCAAGATTAAACAGTTAACCTGATTAATGAATATAATTTGATTAATAATTTGCAAAGGAGTACAACACCAGAAAAAAAAGAGTAAAAAACAAAGAACAAAAATAAAAAGTTAAAAAACAAAGGGAAAAAAGATTGGAGTCAGATTTTCTCTTCTTTATAATTTTTTTTTTTTTTTAAAATAAAGATTTATTTTAACAATTGATACAACTTTATACAATGATGATTACATGAATATCAAGCAAGGTCCATAGCTAAATGAGAAGTGATTACATACATGATTGTTGGATCAATGCTTCAGTAGAATTCTAGGTTGGTCCATACTTTGTCCCAGTTGAACAATTATGCATACCTCTTTGAGCATTGAAAGGCACATCAAAATTTATAATGAGTATAAGTTTAAAATCAAGATGTGAAGCAGAGGCTAAGCGAGTTGGGAGAACACTGGCAAGGTCAGTGATTCACTCCCAATCCGCCAATCTGAGCCCAAGCATCTTGAGATCTTTCCATCACTTTCTTATAAGTTAAGCCATTCAGTTCATGAATAAATATGTTAACTTTTATTGACGAGGTAGATGGTGTGAGTTCTCATATGTGACAGCTCATTTTGGTATTGCATTAATGAGGCGAGACTCAAATTTAATCATTGATATCTTTGCAATAATCAGTGAACTAACATGGAGGTGCCAGCTTCTTTATAATTTAACAGTAGAAATATGGTTATATATACAATTTTACTATTATAGTTTGTGCAGAAAGATAATCAATAGCATTTACAAGCTCACAACTACTGACCCCGAGCTAAGAACAGTAAGATTGTTAATAATAATAGAGTACATTTTTGGTTCTTAATTTTTTTTATTTTATTGAATGCAATTAAGTAAATAAATTTGTTTTCAATTTTATTTTTGCCAATTTCTATGTATGATTATTTGTCATTTTTTTAACTAATTAAAATATGCATCTAATGATTGAGTGGGTAAATCTTGAATTTATTTCAGAACACAAAACAAACTTTGAATCTTTTTCGAGTATGAGGTCCATACTTTTAACTCAGTTAGACATTCAGTATTTAATAAATAATCGGATATTTAGTCATATTAGCTAGCAAGTAAAAATCCCAAATTAATTTGATTTGATCAAATGAATATTATGCACTTACTATAAAACTATATAATTATTCCTAATATGATGCAGTTTTCATTGAAAGATATCCTAGTCTTTTTAATTACCATTACTAGTTTTAATTTTGCTTTTTAAATTTTAATCTCCATTCTTTTATTATTATGCAATCAATTAATAAATCTTTATCCTGAATTTTATAGTTTTTTATGATTTTTTTAACAAAAATTATTACTTTTCAATTATATTTATTATATTCATTGTTAATGATCAAAAAGTATGTATAATCACTAATGATTTTGATAAATAAGATTTAACATTTTTAAATAATATTTTCCAAATAGATATCAACAAACAAATTGAAAATAGATTTTAAAAAAATTAGTTGTAATAGCAAATATCTACAGAAATTAGAATAAAATGATAGAAAAAAATAAAATTTGCATAAGACATCAAAATATGGTTTAAATTAAATGCCCCATATAAATAAGAATAATGTGGCAATTGTCTCTTTGCTATTATGCCATAATAGAATGGCTACTGAAATAGTCTTTATTTCATTAGCAGCCTCAGCTCAATCATAATAAGAGTTGCTACCTGCCTCTTCTAAGATTTATTTTTTACTTTTTGTGCATTAGAATATCTTTGTAATAAATTTGGATATAATTTTTAAAAATTTAATATACTTTTTAAGGCTACAGAAAGGATTTTATTGTTAATGGAAAAAAAACCTTTTAATTCTTTTTTAAAACATTAGAAGGAATCAAACAGAACAAATTCTTAATAATCAATCCATATGTTAATGTCTTTGCAGTTGTTATTAATGTGATTATTTATATTAAATAATCATGGATGGGTTCCCATCAACAGACAGCAGACAGCACGGTGAATTTATTAGCTTTTTATCTCTGAGTTTAAAACCAAAAAACACCATGATCTTTCTTTTCAGATATCTGATAATTTTTAATTGAAATATCACTTGAGTTTTCTTAAAATCAGAATGAATATATTTGTCAATAATCTTTAGATATTTGTAATCATGATAGACATAACTAAATTATGACCCTCATTCCAAGGAGTTGTAATCAGCCAAGACAATGAATAATTGGTAGCTGCATAGAGACTATTAAGAACCCCCCCCCCATTGCAGACCCAGACTGTCATTTGATAATTTTTATTCAGCTGCCTACAGCTGCAAATTTCTTTCAAATGAAGTAAGATTAAATAAATTAGAAATGGACATTGTTAAACTTTATGAAAAAGATGAAGAAAAAACTGATTTGAAAAAGTGGGCATGAACTTTACTATAAAGGAAAAGTAATGAAAATACAAATGAGGCTTGGGACTTATAAATTAAAAATAGATCAACATTGTAGAAATTGGTTGTACTCAACTTAATGAAAAATAGCAAATGAAATAATTCAGATTTATGCGTCACCAAATTCTCATTGTGATAATGACATATAAGATTTTAATAAAGATTTACAAAATGGTTTTGATAACCTTAAACAAAATTTTAGAACTGTCATGGGAGACTTAATTTATTAATATTATAATTGAAAAATCATTGAAGATGAAAGTGTTGTGATTAAATATGACTACTTCACAGAAATGAAAGAAGAGCCACTTGTAAAATTTTCCAAAAAAGTATATATATTATGAAATCTTTGTTTGAGAAAACGCTAAATGGAAATATTCAAAGAAACATCCAAATAAAAACATTGCAGAACTGGATTATATTTTGATTAACATTGTAAACTTAACGTTTGCCCTGAGAACTGTCTATGTCTATAATGTAGATATATTTATAATGAAAAACAATTGTACATTTTATTTCTCTTCCAATAAGTCAATTTACATATTAAATATGAGGAATGATTTAATAAATTAAATTTTAGTTTCGTAATTGTTGATATAGGCTATTTATTTAGATATATTTAAATAAAAAAAAGTTCAATTAATTTTAAAATATCAATTAAGTTAATTTTGTAGGTTTTAAATTCCTAGATTTACAGTCCTTTTAGTAAACATTACAAACATAAAGCTAAACTAGTCAATAAATAATTAAAATTACCCCAAATCCAAAACTCAAACAGACTAGCTAAGAAAAAACAAAATTAAAACACAACCAAAGGTTTTACTGTTATAAGCAGACTTCTCAAGTGTAAAGAACTACAAAAACAACACCATATATATATATTAAGCATTAACCACAAATCTATTTATTTCCCATTCACCCTTAATATTAAAAGAACTTTTAAATAAGTTAATTGCTTCAGAATAATAAATTTTCAATAATAAAGATTATTTAATTCTTCTTTTTATTTCATTTCTCTCAAAGAAGACAACCTTAATTTCATCAAAATTAATAGTGTGGTCTGTATCTTTTTCTTTTAAAATATTTTAGTTCAGCTTTGTATGTCCATGAAAAAGATACAGGCCACACTATTAATTTTGATGAAGCTAAGATTGTCTTTTTTGAGAGAAATGAAATAAAACGAAGAATTAAAGAATATTATTATTGAAAATGTATTATTCTGAAGCAATTATCTTATTTAAAAGTTCTTTTAATATTAAGGGTGGATAGAAAGTAAATGGATTTGTGGGTAATGTTTAAAATATATATATGGTGTTGTTTTTGTAGTTTTTTACACTTGAGAAGTCTGCTTGTAGGAGAGAAACTTTTGGTTGGGTTTTAATTTTGTTTTTTCTTGACTAGCCTGTTTGAGTTTTGGATTTGGGGTAATTTTAATTATTTCTATTAGTGTATGTTTCAATCTTAATTTAAAATGCAATTGTACACTAGATGTAGTTTTTTAAAAAAATAAATAAAATAAGTAAATTGCATTCAAACAAACATTTTAAATCTGATAGGTTTTATAATGCAAATAATGCAGTTTATTTAAACATTTCTACTTCACATTTTAAATTTTGCAACCGTGTGTGTGTGTGTAATAATTGTTTTGACTAAAAAGAAATTAATTCCAATTAATATTCATTGTTTAAAAGAGTTCATATTTAAACCTATTTAAACTGCAATATTTTTGTTTAAAAATATTTATTATTTTCTGAAAATATTATATTTAAACTTTGAAACTTCTAAAAAAATGTTTAATTAATGTATTACTGTTGCAATATTTAATTTCTTATTAAATTATAATAAATTGTAATTTGTTATGTAACATTAGTTTATTATATCTACAAAATTCAGATGGTTATTTTTAAAAAGTCTGTTTATAAAATATTTGCCTTTATGACTAATTAAGATTCACATTAATTATCATTAATAACACCCCAAATCCATCAATTATCAATTTCATTAAGATCACATGATTAATTTTATAAATATAAGTTACCATGTGTATATTGGTCATTCTTCTTCATTCAATTTTCATAGTTAAATTCTAACTGACTAATTTGTTAATTTATTTAACTTATTGCTATTTAAAATAATAAACAGCTAAATAATTATATGATAGGGGTCTTCTGCAATTGGCCCAAGTTGTCTCACTACAATATATCTTCAAGTATACACAACTTTAACAATTTATTTTATTAAAGAAAAAAAAATTAAGCTGTAACATCGGTAGGCTACATTGGAAAAAAATCATGTATGTAGAAATTACATTAAGAACTTTTTATCAATTCTCAATTTATTGTTTTGCCCATGTTTAAATTTAAAATGAACATTATTGCTAAAATATCATGATATTGTTATATTAGTCATGCTTTATTCTTCATCATGCTGGAGTTTTTGTTATAACATAAATTTGAACTATTGCTGACTTGAGTAATATTTTATGTCATGCTAAATTTTTTTGCTAATAAGAATCTGAACTATAAGCTGAGTTGAAGAATGTCTACAAAAGGTAATGAAAGTTGTTTTAAACATTGTTAATTATAGATATATGAGATATTTGCCTTGTCTTATTATAAATTATTTTGACAGTGATATGCTTTCATAATTTCTAAAAGGAAATATTAACACATTCCCAGGAATTGTGTTTTACTTTTTGAGAATATAAAAAACTAACTATTTATTTCACATTTATGTCAAAGTAAAACATATTTATTTAAATGTTCTCAATTACCTAGGAATATTTCATTTGTTGCAATATAAAAGTAATAATATGCATTCAACTTCTTATTGTTTCATGTTATGTTATTGCTATAAGGGTTGTCTTGGATTTTAAAGAATTACTCATCTAATTGTGATCTTTAAAACATTATGGATGTTTTAAATAAAATATTCTGGAATTTAACGAACTTGTTGCTTAGACTGGAAAATTCTGAAATGAATTTTAGAAACAAGTGACTTAAGAACTTATTATAAATTGTCTAGACCTCATAATAAAAAAATATATATATTTTCTTTTTTAGGTGGAAAGTTATTTATAAGTTTTGTTTCATATGCTTATGATATTTTTTGCTAGTAATTTATTTATGGGTATCATATATAAATAGTGAAGTTCTCAAAATATATTTGCATTATCATATCAACTAAAGATAATATGAGCATTTGGTATAGAATTGATTAATGAATAGTATGATTCAATAAATGTGCACCTGGAAATGATGTATTATTTTTTATAAATTATTTATTTATAATTATTGTGCCTTCTTATCTTTATTATTAATATTATGTGTTTTATCTGTCTTTCACAATACCTTTATATTATTATTAAATGATAAAAAGTATATGTTTGCAATGCCTTTGTAGTACAGTTTGTCATAGATGACTTAAATATTGTATTAGGCAATGTTTATAGTAGTGTATTCTCATCAAATTTAGTAATATGATACTAATGCTAATTTTGCACTTGTGGATAAGTATTGACATTTTATAACCTCATCATTTTTCCAATCCTATTTACTGTTGTTTATAGCAGATGTTGTAGGCATGTATATTATGACCTCCATCTTTATGTGCTCATGATATTATCTGAGTAAGTTTTGAAATGGTGTTAATATTCATGGCCTGAATATTGGATGTGCAAAGACTTTGATAAAATATACTTTGTTTAAAATTTAGTATTTATTTTGCATAGGCATAGAAAATTATACATCTTCCTCAATTTTATGTTCTTTTATTGTTGGCACCATAGTTTATTAAACACATTATTGAAAGTTTCTTATACAAATGACATATTTAGAATGATAATTAGATTTCAAATAAAGAGAAAATTTCTTTTTTTTTTACTCAGAGGTGCTAGATATTTTCTTTATGAATTAAATAGATTATTGTAGTTATTTTTATATTTTGATTACATTAAATCATAAAGTTTGCAGGTTCACTCCCCAGCCAATGCTTTGACACATGAAAAAAAAAGTATAGATAATTGTTTATACTTATTATATTTTATATTATTAATAAAACTTTGTTTATTCTTAATTGTTGACTTTACTTTGATATCATCATCCACACAATCAAAAAATCTAAATCACACATACTATAATATTTAATTTATAAGAGTACATAATACATAAAAGTCACTTTATTAAAGTTCAAGCTGGATAGTATTAAAATTACTTCAATGCTTAAGAATTTTTCTACAGTACAGACTTTTTCATACCTGCATTTTAATATGTAATATATAGGGGGTTTGTTTTGACTTGACTATTTTTATTTTAGTTATAAGAACGTTTATGTGATCTCTGAACAAAATATCTTTCTTATTTATTGCATCACTAGTGTTATCACATGTTGTTGGATAAAAATCAGTAAAGAAAGGTCTCATTATTTTAATTATAACTGGATCTATGTATTTATGGTTCTTATTATAATTATTTAGAAAAATAAATAATATCTTTTGTATATGATGTTATAACAACAGTATGATTCAAACCTGAAATATAAATTGTGTTCTATTGATTACAGAACAATGTGATGGTCACATTCAGTTGTTGTGTTAGATAGTATGCAATGTAAAATATTCATGGATGTAGGATGATTAGGGTATTCACCCTTCTTGTCATTATGCTTAGCCTCTAACCTAACTTCTGACTATCATGGTAAGGATGGAGGGTTACAATAAAAGCCTAAAGCTAAACTAGTCAATAAAATAATCAAAATTACCCCAAATTCATAACTCAACCAAATTAGCCAAAGAAAATAAACTTTAAAACCAATCAATGGTTTTACTGCTACAAGTCTACAGAATAAACCATCCATTGTGTTTTAGAGTTTATTTTCTTTGGCTCTATTTATCTATCTATCTATCTATATATATATATTAAAACTGTAATATTCTCAATAGATTTGACACAGAAAGTGATCATTGATAGTGAGAAGAAAATTATGTGTTAATGCAAAACTAGAAAAATAAAGTTATTAAAAAGACAATAACACCAATTAATATTCTCAATTTCAGAAATAGTCATTTAAATTTAAATAAGAACTTAAGAATCATTTTAAAATACTGATTGGCAGACTTTAAAGATGGTTCAAATTAAATTAAAATCAATAAGAAATCACCTGTTGCTCCATACAGAATTGTAAGAAAGGTAACTGATACACAAAAAGAAACAATTCAATAGTAAATTTTCAACTGTGACAAGACAATGTATAAAGAAAAGAAATAATGTGAAAATATTCAAAACTGATTCATTAAGAATTGAGTAATTGGAGTTCTGTAAATTTGGATGAAAAAGAGTTAATAATGATATAAGAAAATATAATTATGAAGTTTGGCAAAGAAAAGTGTAGAAGATAATAAAAGTGACAAAACTATAAAACAATATCTTGATATTGAAAGAAAAAGTTATTTCAGCAATAAGAAGATATTATTATCAAAAAGTTGGACAATATCATGAAGTATGTAGAAGTCTATAAAGAAGTATATATTAATAAAGAACAAGAAAACAAAGCAATCACTGCAGTTATAAAATTGTCTGAATTGAAAAGTATTTTAAATAAAAAGATGAGACATGCAATTAAATATATAAAGAAGTGGTAAGCTCTAAGAAATAATGGAATTATTATTAATATCTTAAAAGAACAGTAAAAAAAATGTTGGCATAAAAACATGAAATATTTAAATGATAAAGATGCATTAGATTGTGGAAAGAATGCTGTAGTAACATGGATAATTAAAAAAGATAGTAAAGAAAATATTAGATATTACAAATCAATTATTTTTCTATCACTTCTTTACAAAATCTTTATCATGATGATTACAACTCATCTACAATAAACATTGGATTCAAATCAACTCAAAGAATGGACTGGATTTAAAAATGGCTTTAATATAGTGGATCATATTCAAGTATTGAGAGAAATTATAGAAAGAACCAATGAGTATGAGTTGCCATTACATTTTGGATTTGTAGATTATAAAAAGGCACTTCATTTTCAAAGTAATTAAATCTCAGGATCATCAAGATAATTATCAAAATCCAATAATAATAATTAGATTACATGGTGAGCCTAAAAACATTAACATTGATAGGGATTTGCAATAGAACAATTTCATATTTCAAAAGACTGCAGTTTTATAAAAGTATTCTGAAATTAAAATGGAAAGCTAAGAAAATAAAAATATAAAAGTATATAAAGTTTATTTTACATTCTTTAGATTTTTCAAATAATGTTTCAGAATTTCAAGAAATGTTGCAAGAGTTAGTAGATGCAAGTAAGAAAGTAAAACTAAAGATAATTACTAAAAAGACTAAGGCAGTGTTCAATCAATCTTCTCAAAAGAAGAAAGTGGACCGATAATCTGTGAATTAAAAATTAACAATTACAAATACATTGGTCATATTATTAGTATAAATGAAAACATAATGGATTAAATTAATTATAGAATTAAATTTAGGTAGAGTGCTTTTAAATAGAAATAGATTAATATTAAATGAAGCAAAGTGGTATTATTAACATCATTGAAAGAATTAAAAAACTAAAATGGAACTAGAATGAACATATTTCTATAAAAGATAATATTAGATAGACAGTTGAAGTCTTGAACAGGATCTCAAGAAATTATAAAATACCCAAAAAGATACCACATGTGAGATGATTAGATGAATAAAAAAGTTTGTTGGTGTGGTGTGGAGAAAAGAGGTTAGAGATCACAAAAATTGAATTAAACTTAGAGAGACTTTCATTCTGAAATGTATTGATAGTGCTTGAAAATAATGATGACAGTATTTTTAATGTTTTTATTTTAAAAAATATAAGCATGTAATCCATTATTTTAATAGATTCTAACAATTTTGATTTTTAAAATTTGTTAGTATGTTATTATTAAACATAGTATTGTAGGAATTCTATCTATAAGTCTACTATACTCTATATGAGTGACATCTATTTATGCTCTATACAAGTGAATTCTAATCTTTTTAAAGTCATGGAATACTTTGGATTATAAAAAAAATTTCTGAAATATCAAGCTCAAAAGATATATATACAAGTTGCTCAGTCATAAAACTAACAATAAAATTATGGATAAATACACCTTTTATTAAAAATGATAAATTTTTGATTATATGACAGTAAAAAAAAGTTATATTTTTAAAACCTGTTAACTAAAATAATTCTTTTATAATAATAATAAAAATAGTAATTGTTTAAATTAATTTTGATTCAATATTTAATTCTAATGTCTTTGACAGATTTCATTAATATCATAGAAAATATGTTCAAAATCATGTTTTCACAAAATCCATTTCACTTTATCCATTTTGCATTTTTGAGATGAAACACTAAACATCACATGATCAGATGATAAATAATTTTTTTCTAATATAATAAAAGTTAACTGATGATCAAAATATCCAATAAAAATAAAGCATAATAATTATTTAAATTATTAATAATATAAAAATGTACTACCTAATAAAAAACATGAGATCTGAGTTTAAATGTTAAAATTAATTATAATATTAAAATTTAACACCAAAATAAATAAATACATGCATAAAAGCTTTAAAGTACAATAAATGATTGTGACACAAACAAACAGAATTATGGTAGTCACTTTAAAATGCAAGTTACATCTCATCAGCATTATAAATAATATATGTTCCAATTCATTTGAGCAAGAAACACTTGTAATAAGTTCATCAACATAAAAACAGATGTTTTATGTGGTAGTGACATCTATCTTCTAATAATCTTGTAAGGTAAGCATTAATTTTAAAAGCCTTTATGCTATATTCTTATTATTTTTGACATATTTTAATTGCTCCAAGACAATTTTTAGTCTAAGGTTTTATTCTTTTTAAGTTGTGGATTTGGGAATGAAAATGGTAAATTGTTTGTAATTCCACTCATTTGATTAAACTGTAATCTTGTTGCTTCTTTTATTTCCTTTAGCTTGAATTTCATTCATGAATCTTTAGCAGTTCTTGAATCTGTTATTGCATTAAACTATATGTGATATTTTAAAAATGAAAAAATAAACCTTTAGGTTGCAAATATCACTTTTAAGTATTCAGAATACATCAAAAACAATAAATGCATGCATAAAAATGTAAGAATCAAAACATTATTAATTGTTTATTAAAATCATAAGCAAGTAGAAAAAAATAGGCAACAAGCAACAATATCTGCTAAAATGTATATTTGAGATCTAATTATTTCACATTTGTTATAAATAGAATGAATTTCTAAAACATTGACCAGCCATCTGACAACTTTTGTATTGTTTCCAAGATGATCTTTACTCTTTCCTTTTTTTTTGCATAACTTAAATTAAATAAATCTCTAAAATATTAATTTATTCGTGCAACTTTTTACATGGCTAAATAACTGAAATTCTCAGTTAACTGAATTGAATAAAAAAAGCATTGAGAAAAGAGAAAAGAAGTGTTTTTGTTGTTTTTTTTAATTTTATTATTCAAACTAATCCTAAAATTTTTGAACATTTTATGATTTTGAATCCAATTCAGTTACCCACTTATAAATGAATTACTTAACTAACTCACTATTCAGTTTACTGGGACTACTTTCCAGATTAAAATTTTGATTTGTAATCTATATAGAAATACTCAACCAAGAAAAAATGATGCAATGATACTCATGAGACAAAGCAATAATTTATTGAACAATTTATAAAAAAAGAAAATCTAATTATCTTATATTGTAGATTTGAAGTCCAATGCAACCACATAAAATATGTTATTATGTGATTAAAAAAATATATTTTGATATGACAGTTATGTATGGCTTTCAAGTTTATTCTAGTGTTATGAAAATATCAAAACATATTTTAATATAACATCAAATGAAATCCAATGTAGATGAGTGAGAGATCCAGAGATTAAGTTTATTAAAATAATATCTAAGTCCTCTGCAAGGACTACTGAAAGACTTTGGAAATGGTCACCATGTATTTTTCAATTCAATTGTTTCAAAAAAGCAACAACATCCATTGTAATATTTCAACCATGAAACAAGGGGCCAATAATATACTTAAAATTTATTTCAGAAGTGAATGACCATTATAATGACTCCCATGTCATATGGAAAACTTCTTCTTGAAAAGTAGTATATACCTCTTGTGAATAACAATGAATAGCACTGTAGCCACACTCATTATTAGTTGCAGTCTCAATAACTATTAGTGCTAAACAAAGCTGTGACTCATTATCAAAGACAAGAAAATTAAAATACAGATTTCATTGCAAAATCTTAAAACAATTATATTTATAGACTTTTATTATGATATTCAAATAGAAAAACTCCTAATATTCTAAAGTTATGAAAAACCAACAACCTTATCTAGTTATACAATTTGGAAATTTTTTGTAATCTATTGGAGTCATCAAAAAGACATATATCAATTTTCAATTTAGCATCAACTCATAATTGAAATATTGTTTGTCATTGCTACTACCTGGTGAATATTTTCTGTAATAGACATAAATATGCAATCCGTCTAATCAAATATTTAATTGACTATTGTTGCTAGACAATTTAAAATTTTATATTATCACAGTCTGTGATCTCATAATTGCAGATGTTTATAAATCTATCACCATGATTGTCATATAAATTTATCTATTACCAAATATAGAAAATAAATGTAAAAGACATCATTCAGCTTAGATATATTAACAACATACTGCTATATCATTCCACTAACATGAGCAACATTAAATAGTTGATTTGACTCCATTTGGTTTGTGACTCCAATTCCACATGAGTTTTATGTTCAATTAAGGTTAATGGCTGCATATCTTACCTGCAATCTGCTATAGTAATATATTCTGGGTGAATAATACAGCATGCAAAGTACTATTTATATAAATTATTAAATGTCAAAAATTTAATGTTCATATATTTAAAATTTTACTTTTAAAATTAATTTTAATTATTAAAACAAAATAACTGATCACATAACTGTCTTTATTTTCTAAAAGAGTTGGCAAAATTTTATTTAGAATAATTTGTTCAATTACATTATTTAAAAACTAAACATTCGTCTTCTTTTGGTCAATGATTTTTTAATGAACTCAAAAGCTAAAAACTAGATAAAAGCGAGTAGAAAAAAATGAATAAAAAATAAAACCACAATTTTTAAATAGAATAATATTTATAATTTAATATATACTTAAGGGGGGGGGTCATTTCTATTATAAACCAGAACATCTGTATTCTTTCTTTTTTTTTTAATTTTTCAAATGCAGTGGATCTTGATTATTCTATATAGATGAAATCAATAGCCTAAATATCCCCTCCTCACATGACTTAGTTCAGTGGTAAAATAGCAAGCTCTAGAGCTATAAATGCTTAAATTACAGCTGTCAGTTCTGGTACTCAAATGTTATTGACTTCCCAGGAGGTAAAACATTCAAATATTTATTTAAATAGTGTATTAAGTAAAAAGGTCAAATAATATATGAAATACCAGCACAATGAATGAAAGTTGAGTATAATTTTGAAATTTATATTACTATTATTTAATAAATATTATCATTATCGTCATCATCATCAACTTCTAAAAGCATTGCCTTGTTATTGCAGCAACATCATTCTATCTTCAGTAATTTGTTTCATATCTGCATACATAAAGCATCCAATTCTACTGATCACATTTTAATATAGAATTTTTTCCTAAAATTTTACCTTCCAAAATATTTTGCAAAAACTTATCATATCTTAAAATATATTTCAATTTTTTTTCATTTTTATCATATTCAATAGATCTCTCTTTCCTACAACTTATATTAATATTTGTCCATTAGTTTTCTTTTCCATCCAACTCATTCTAGTTATTTTTCACCAAAGCCACATCTCTTCCAATTTTTTTCTTTTTTGTTTTCCCAAAGATCATATCTCACAAGCATATGTGAATATACTACAAATGAAGGCTTTAACAAATCTCATAATAAATAAGTATTATAAAAAATGTATTTCAATAAATATTTTTTAAACAAAAATATTCAATTTCAACAGATAAATGAACAACAAAGTTAATTTAAATTGCATTCATACAGGTATAAATACATTTTTATATATAGTATTATATAATATTATTATATAAATCGCATATTGCTGTTAAATCAATAATAAATTGAGAGGTTGTCTTTCTCTCGCATGTGCCTACTATTGCTTCTCAGACTGCCAATTAGATGTTAAGACAGCTGTCTGAAGAGCAATCATGCTGCAACACATGACAGAGTTTTTGATAAAAAAAAGGATGGCCCCACTCTCTTCTCAACTTAACTTTTTATATACATAAGCCAGTCTTAAGCATCTTGGCTTGAAAGCATGAAGCTATAATATCTTCATATATTACTCACTGATTGACAGTCTGAGAAGCAACAGAAGGTGCATGCAAGAGAATGGCAACCTCTCAAATTATTATGGATTTAAACAACAATATGCGATTTATATAATAATATTATTTACATACATTGTGGATAACTTATATTAACATCTAGAAAACTATGGCATAGTAAACTTAAGGTTTTGCACTGTACTATTGTAAATTAAGACTCAGTGAGTAATATATGAAGATATTTATAGCTTCATGCTTTCAAGCCAAGATGCTTAAGACTGGCTTATATATATAAAAAGTTAAGTCAAGAAGAGGGTGGGACCATCCTTTTCTTATCAAAAAACTCTGTCATGTGTTATGGCTTGATCGCTCTCCAGACTTCTGTCTTAACATCTGATTGGCAGTCTGAGAAGCAACAGTAGACACATGTAAGAGAATGGCAACCTCTCAATTTATTATTGATTTAATATAATATTATAGTAAAAAGTCAAATATAATACTGTATATTAATATATGGTAATCCGTTTATGTCAATAATTTTTACATCCATAGATATTAACTTACAGTTTTAGTTATCCATAATTTAAAAAGAAAAAAAGAAAATAAAAAAAGAAAAATTAATAAAAAGAAATTTTCCAATTTTTTTAATTCACTGTAAATTGCTGAAAATTGTGGCTGTAAAATGACAAAATCTTCTTTCAGTAAAATAGAACTTTTACAAAATTTGTAAACTGTTGAAAATTTAAATAAACATTAATTTTTTTAAAACTATACTTTTATGAGTATATATAAATACTTTTTGTATATATTGTTATTTTCTTAATATCATAAAATTTTAAAATAAAGGAAACCACAAACTACTTATATTTTGTCCCAATTCCCTCTTGAGTTTAATGTATTAAGTGTATAATAGTTCATGTTTTGTTGAAATGGAATATAAATTGTTTATTGAACTGCAAATGTATAGTATTTTTAAATAAATACAAAACATTAATGTTTTTTATACATTGAACCAGATGCTTTATTTGCTTCAAAAGTTCATCACAAAATTACAACTTGTATTTTATAAATTTTTAAAAAAAACTATTTAAAAGTTTTGTATATTTTTTTTGGTATTAAGAGTATGTGCAATAACACACATACTCATTTGTATTTTTAAAGTCTGTGATTTTATTTTCCATAAATTTTAATTTAAATAGTTTTCCTTTTGAAACTTGTTTTTTATTTATTTGTAAAAAAAAATTCTAATTTAAAAGTATTAATCTTTTAAGAAAAAGAGGGAAAAGCATTTTATTTTTAAAAAGTTTTGATTGTAATCTATTGTTTGAAAAAAGAAAAAAGGTGAAACTTTTTTTCCCAATTGTTTTTTTAATTAATTAATTCTGAATAAGATAAGAGCCATGGTCAGATGTTTTAATTAAGATTAAGTATGAGATTGAGATTTGCCCTGGTCAAAAAAAACTTTTAATTAAAGATTACTCAGCAGATAAGAGTGCACATAAGTAGCCCTGGGTTTTGGACTGATTATTATTCAGCTTATCATTTTTATTCTGCTTATTACATGTATTGATTCAGCTTTGAATATGCTACTAGGAATACCTATTTGAATTACCATGTCACCATAATTTTCCAAGATTTCTGTCCACATCTGTATATGGCCATTGAGAATATTACCTTTTGCTGTATGCTAATAGAAAGTTCTACTGAGATTATAATTGGATTATCTCTGCAGAATGCCAAAACCACACACTATGTGGAATCCTTTTTACAACATGCAATGCTAAATCAACCCAAAGACTGACTCTGGATCCTGAATTGTTCCTTCAAGATCATGCTATAAAAGCTTAAACAGAACTGATCCAGAGCTTGCCTTCATACTCCCTACCAAAGAGATATAAATGAAAAGCCTTTGTGAAAGACTTGAATTAGAAAGAACCTTGCATACACAGCTGGAGGAAATCCGATGGACTTTACATTAGGACAAGGTAAAAGATTTTCATATTCTAACCAGGGTTTAAATCTCTATTAAAGTCTCAGCTTAATCCTCAAAGCAACCTGTATTTAGTATAAGTTTTGAATATTTCTTCAATGTTCTAATTATTTTACATATTTTCTTATTATTGTAGCTAGTGTATTGGGATCTTAGTTTTTAAGATTCCATATTTTTTTAATTTATTTATCCAGGAGAGTATTGTGAGCTTCTATTTTTATATGCTTAGTTTTTTATTTTATTTATATTACTAACTGTTGATAATGCTTTGACAGACATTCCTAATTTTCTTTTAACTCATCTGTCCCTTTTATTATGCTGTAATTTATTTAGCTAAGCTTGGTTTGCATTTTCAGCAGATTGTAAATCTTTTGGCTGGCGGTTTATCAAATACAATGTTCTGTTTTTCCTAAATCAGAGATTTTGTTTTCTTTTTTTTTAAGATAATGTAAAATCGTAATCTTTTCTTGTTTTCTAGTCTTGTATTGGAGTCAATATTGATAATCTTGAATGTGTTTATCATGGGCTGTTCTGCAGATATATGATGATCTTAGCCCCTATGTTTTTTTCAGACCAAGGAAAGCTCATCTGCACCATTTTATTGTACTACCTACAAGACCCCTTTTGTTTTCCAATCTCTGAATGGGAAAGCTAGAATTAGTTTTTATAAATCACTGGCAAGAAGATATTATAAATCCCCATTTTAAACCTTAGGTGTGAAATATATGGATCTGTCATGATGTTTAATGTTTTAATACTCATATGCACTCTTTGATGAATATTCTAAAAGAATCTAGGTGTCAAACTTTTATGCTTTATTTGCTCGAGATTTAATTTTTTTTTTTTTAGTTTAATAAACTATAATTATAAATTTTATTAAACGCACATTATTATATTAAGTAATATTTACTAAGGCTTTGAATTTTTTAGATGCTTATTCCTAAGGTTACAGCCTTAGTAAATATTATTTAATAAACTATAATAAGTGAAACACAGGCTTAATATATATACCATGTGTCTATATATGTAATATAGGGTATATGAGCACAGACTTTCACATGACCCACCACTCTCCACTCTATCTAATAATACTGATACACTCAAGCACATATATGCTGAAAAGATAAATAATCACCAATATACGTATTTCATGCTAAACCAGCAATCATCAGTTGGTCCAGATTATCATCTCCCACACATATATACTATAAGTGCTCAGATATTTATTAAGATAGACAATCTTCATACTTTATATATGTGTGGGAGATGATAATCTGGACCAACTGATGATTGCTGGTTTAGCATGAAATACGTACATTGGTGATTATTTATCTTTTCAGCATATATGTGCTTGAGTGTATCAATATTATTAGATAGAGTGGAGAGTGGTGGGTCATGTGAAAGTCTGTGCTCATATACCCTATATTACATATATAGACACATGGTATATATATTAAGCCTGTGTTTCACTTATTACATTGTAGAGATGTCTGCCCATCCTTGCATATGTATTTAATGGATTATGTCCTGTACATGTGGGGTTCAGATTGACCTTGGGTCAACATGGGTGTGACAAGAATCTCGGCCTTAGGGTGGCCTTCGAGCATTTCATCATCAGATTTTCAATTGGATGGATGGTTGAAGAGTTGGTGTAGTAGATTGGAGCCAGTCCATTAAAGTATGAAGATTGTCTATCTTAATAAATATCTGAGCACTCATAGTATATATGTGTGGGAGATGATAATCTGGACCAACTGATGATTGCTGGTTTAGCATGAAATACGTATATTGGTGATTATTTATCTTTTCAGCATATATGTGCTTGAGTGTATAGTATTATTAGATAGAGTGGAGAGTGGTGGGTCATGTGAAAGTCTGTGCTCATATACCCTATATTAATAAACTATGAAAGTTTTTTGGTGCTGAAGTTTGTCTCTGTAGTCTTTTCTCAATTTTCTGAACAATCTTAAAAGATCTCATTCTCTCCCTGGCTCTATCTGGTGGCATTCATCATCTTCATTAACTCTTGATCACTAAATTAAATTTTCTAGGTAGTAATTGATTTAGTGGTGCCCTCTGTGATCAAAAGAAATGATCGATACAAGAAGTACTAAAATTTTAGCACTGCCAACATAGGGCTTTGAATTTAAAACCCATGTAAAATTTTGTTCAGACAATTGAAAAATATTTCAGATGTGGGAGACTAGATTTAAGTATTAGGGATCAATTTGGGCTAGTTGGGGTGTATGGTTGAAACAGTTTGGAGTAAGGGTTCATCTTTTAATATGATAAAAATAAATAAATAATTAAATAGCATTTCCTTTTGAATTTATTTTTGAAGGTAAGAGTTAGATAAATAAATATTGTACTTATATATTTTTTAAGTAAAAAAAATTGTTAGAAGTTAAATATTGGATTTAATCTTCTTTGCAAAAATGGAAGCCAGCGTAGAAATTGAGAAGGTGGTATTGTTGGAAGAAAGTCCTATTTCTTTCAAAAATCCACAAATTCTGGAAAAAGAAAAAAAGTGTCAGAGACCTAGGTAGTGATGAAGATGATGATGGATATGATGAAAGAAATATGTCAAGAAAATAGAAAATTCAAGCAAAGTCAAGAGGCAATGTTGGCAGAGTTCAAAGCTAAAATGATAAAGGAAATGAAAGAGAGAAGATAAGAAGTAATGGAAAAAGTTGAGAAGAATCAGTAAGCTATAGAAACCAGAGAAAAAGATCTGAGTAAAGAAATTCAGGAAGTTGAGATAGTAAAAGTGTAAAAGAAGTGAGAGTGGAGTTAGAACAAGATAGTGTTAGGGCAGGGAACATAGAAATGAAGGTCGTACAAGTAGAAGAGATGTGCCAGGGGTGGATAAACATTGAGAAAATAACATAAGGAATTATATATATTAAAGAAAGAAGGGATCAAGAGAAAATAGAACAGGGCATAGATGACATGGTAAGAAAGTTAGAGAAGGCATTTCATGATATAGAAGAAAGTAAAAGATTCTTTAAAATCTGAAATACAGCAAATATATGTTGGGATAACTAATGGCCTTGAATATAGGATAGCGGGAATAAAAAGTAAATATGGAAGCTTCACTACTGAAAACAAGCAGTATAAAATAGGCCCTGGAAAATGGGTATAGAGAGTCAGGAAGTAAAAGACAAAAGGGACCAACCGGCAGATTTTTGGAGAAGCAATTCCTAATAGAAACATTCAAGGCATACATGGGGGAAAGCCCATTAAACTACCTGGAAAGTTTGTCCAGTTTGTTTTGAGTTCAAGACTGGCCAGAAGGGGATAAAGTTATGGTCTTCAGTAGCCATCTCCAGGAAACAACCTTGGATTGGTGGCATATCTTACATGCCAAACCATAAATGCACCATTTCAAGGACATTCTGGAGTGAAGCCACACAAGATGAAATAATCTGTAGAAATACTCTATTATCCATGGTGAAATGCATACACTTTTTAAGGCAGATAACAAAATTAAGATCATTAATCACATTTCCATTCTCAGATGACCAGATCACATGGGCCATCTGACATAATATGCCATCTACAGTATAACAAATGATGTTGAGCAGCAGTGGTCAGTTATTGGAAGAAATGGCAGAATTCTAACATTAAAAGATTATGGTAACATAGCCAGGAAACTCATACACAAGTTTGGAAACTGAACCACTATAATGATCAAACATTTAGAAAGAAATCCCCTGACAGAGGGTACATTTAGAGTAATCAGATGGATTTTGTTTAAAAAAAAGAACTTGTATTCATGGATTATGAGAATGGGGAAAATTATTTTAATAAAATAAAATGTTCAGTAGACAGATAGCAGGGCAAGCATTCATCCAGGCTTCTGAGGTTTTTTTAATGTTTAAAGGTTTAAAAAAAGCACAGAAATGCTTTTATTTTTTGTGTGATATTATGCAGCCGTTGAACCAGATGCTTTATCCACTTCAAAAGTTCCATCGCAAAATTACAACTAACTTTTATTTTATAAAGTTTTAAAAGAAAACTATTTAAAAGTTTTGTATATATTTTTTTGTAATAAGATTATGTGTAATAACACACATGCTAATTTGTATTTTTAAAGTCTGTGATTTTATTTTCCTTAAATTTTAATTTAAAATAGTTTTCCTTTTGAAACTTGTTTTTATCAATTTGTAAAAAAATATTCTAATTTAAAAATTTTAATCTTTTAAAAAAACAGAAAAAGAATTTTATTTTTAAAAAGTTTTGATTGCAATCTATTGTTTAAAAAAAGAAAAAAAAGCTGAGACTTATTTTTTTCCCAATTGTTTTTTTTTATTAATTAATTCTGAATAAGATAAGAGCTCTGATCAGATGTTTCAATTAAGATTAAGTGTGAGATTGAGATTTTTCCTGGTCAAAAATTTTTTTAATTAAACATGATTCAACAGATAAGTCTACATATAAATAGTCCTGGGTTTCAGACTGATTGTTATTTGAGTTATCATTTTTATTCTGCTTATTACATGTATTGATTCAGCTTTGAGTATGCTACTATGGATACCTATTCAAATACCATGGCACCATAAGTTTCCAAGATTGCTGTCCACATCTGTATATGGCCATTAAGAATATTGACTTTCGCTGTATGCTAAGAGGAAGTTCTGCTGAGATTATATTACTGTTTACCATTTGCTACATTAGATCATCTCTGCAGAATGCCAAAACTACATGCTATGTAGAACCCTTTCTACAACATGCAGTGCTAAATCAACCCAAAGACACCCCAGATCCAGAGTTTTTCCTTCAAGATCATGCCATAAAAGCTTAAACAGGAACTGATCCAGAACTTGTCTCCATACTTCCTGCCAAAGAGATATAAATCAAAAGCCTTTGTGATGGACTCGAATTAGAAAGAACCTTGTGCACTCTCACTTTAAATAAATAAATAGATCATTGTAGGAAAGGAAAATTATTCCCTAAGTGCATTCTTCTGAGCTAGTATTTTTAGTTGGCCTAGTCATAACACTTATTTTAAATGTCTTCATCATCAATGATTATTTATTTATCACACTTTACCATGAATTAAGCTACAAGTGCTGTAGATTCATCAACTTTGGTCCAGCTATTAAAAAAGATCAGTAATAGATTTGGGATTTCCAACAGGAAAGAGTTTCATTGTATCAAGAGAAAGTTCCTGGAACAAGTAGTTCTGGCTTATCCTGATTTTTCTCAAACATTATATATACAAATTTACATTAGTGGACAAGGTTTGGTGGTAGTCTTATTTCAAATTGACAATCAGCAATGCCACAAGGTATTATATTTTTGCAGCCAAATACTTAAAGGAGCTGAAAACAATTATACTACTACAGATGAGGAAGCACTGGCCATTATATGGGCCTTAGGTAAATTTAAACAATTTTATCGGATTTGGATGTTATTGTTATTACCGATCATAAAAGTTTAGAATTTCTGAACAATAATTACTTGACAAATGATCAGTTGGTTCAATGGAGCCCAGTCCTGCAGAAAATTCCAATATAAGGAAGGTTGTTTATTGCCAAGGCATGGATAACCTTGTGGCTAATGTCTGGAGTCACATCCCATAGATTTTCCCAGTGGGTGGAATATTGTAATGCAAGGTTACATCAGGAGCAGATTCCTGGAGGAACTTTATACCTAAGAGCCTGTGCTGATTGAAAATACATGTGTTGCCTTTATGAACATTTTCAGCTATGCAATGTAGAGGATGTACTCCAGGAATTATTTTATTGGCTAGAATGTATTCAAATATCTTTTCTATTCTCAGAACCTGGTGCATGTTTTTGCAAACAAAATACATAAATAAAAAATTTACAGAGGTCTTACAGCTGATTTTGGCTCAGAATCTTAATAAATTACTAGTGATAGACTTTTATGTACTATTACCAGCTTAGAGGCAATACCAGTTCTAAATTGTGATGTATGATGTTTTCTCAAAATATGAAAAGGGCCAATACCCAATGCACTATTAAAGTCTTGCAAGAGCAGCAGATCCCTAGAAATGGAAAACTGTAGTTTATACTCACCATTTAAATCCCACCAATGGAAGCAGTGAATTAAACAATAGGGTATACATCATTTTTAACCTCAATCTAATCCCTGTCAATGGATTATGACTGAATTAAATCATTTGTCCCAACTGTATGTCATCAAGAACCATAGAGAATGGGTAAAACAAACTGAGAATATTATCAACTACATCAAATGGATGCAAAATGACTGCACAGAGTTGACATCAATAAGATTCAAACACATGGCTGAATCATGAGTAAGGTGTGGAAATTGGAACCCACACTAATTCAATATTGGTGACCATGCCAATTCAACATTGGTGACTTAGTTTTTGTCAGAATGCCTCATGTTAGTAATCCAACCCAGCATCAGTATAAAAAAATTTCCCTATATATGAGGGTCCTTTTACTATACAAAAGAAAAATGGTCAGAATGCATTTGTCTTAGAAGATGAGTCTGGGGTTTATGAATCCTATAATGCCCAGAGTCTCAGATCAGCAGAACAGATGGTAAGGGGTAGAAGTTAAAATTAGTCATGTTTTTATTAGATGGAAGACAGTGCAAATGTTCAGAAGGGTTTCTGTGGCAGGATTTTTTTAAAAAAGGAGAAAAAGAAAGAATTTTTTTACAAGGAGTGATGGAGCCATTGAACTGGAGGCCTTCTTCATTTCAAAAGTCAACTATTTTAAAATAGAGAAAAAGAAAAATATTTATATACTTATAGGGATATAAGAAAAAAATTTTGTTATTAAAATATTGGATTTTGTTATTTTTTTAGAATGTATGCCATTACAATAAGCATATATATCACACACACCTGATTACATTTTGAAATCACAGAGATTGCTTTGAAAAGATTTGATCGAGATATTTTTTTCATTGTGATTGAAAAGCTAAATTTTTCCATCTAAAAGCTTGGAAGAGATAGGTTTTTCTAATTAATTAGGATTTAATTAAGATAAGAGCCCTGGTTGGATTTTTTTATTATATGGTAAAAGATAAAGTAGAAGGAAGTTTTTTGTTAATTCATTCAGTTTTTAGCTTCTCTCAGTGAAGCATTTTACATTCATATGTTATTGGGGGGGGGCAGAAGAGAATTCCTAGAAAAACCATTTTTAAGAAAAAAAGATGACCTGTCAAGTTATTATCATAGCCTTTTTGACCTTCAAACCACTGCCTGGAACAATGCATAGATTGTAAGTAAATACTACTGCAAACTCCCATTGACAACACAAAAAATGGAAAACAAGCAGTGGAACCTTCAGTGGAGACCAAAAAGCCAACTGATTAGAAACTGACAATCATAAAAACCTAGGTAAAGATACTTTTAAATATATTCTGATCACAGTCTAGACTCATTATTTTAGATGAACTTTCTTTAACAGACCATTATAACTATAGTCTAAAGTCATTTGCATTTTTCTTATGTAAAATTTTATTGTCTTATTTTATATTATCTTAAATATATATGTGCATAAATAATTAAATATTAATGTTTGTCTTAATTGTCATTTTGTCTATTTTCTCTTTCTCTCTAGTCACTGCATCACCAGCAAATTAGTCTAGAGTTATTTTATGTGTTAAGTAAATCTGCTGAACCCGGAGACAGAGTATGAGCTAGTCATGAGATATTTCAAGTGCTGGATTGTGTGTCTATCATCCAAAGCATGCTGATTATATAACTTATAATTGATTGGTGCCTGAGATTTATTTTCAAACAAATAAAATGCTTTGGATGGCAGGGGTTTAAATCTAGCAGTTGAGGTGAGTGGTCTGGAAATGCAATCATGTTATGCTATACAAAGCTTGATCTGATCATGGATATCATTAATAGCTCTGCTATTGATGATATTTTCCTCTCAGCTTGAAGGGCTGGTTTATTCACATAATATTAAAAATATAAAATTAAAAATTATAATAAAGGGTGTTTGTATCCATTTAAATCTAATTAATAATATCTATTAAATAGACCTAGTTCAAATGCCATCCAATATGGGTGCCAAAGTACCTTAAAAAAATAAGATCGTAATTAAAATTGAAAGAAAAAAAGTTTGAAACTAAAATTTAAATTAAATGCTAAATTGTGTAGTTATAACAGTGAAATTGGTGAGCAGTATGAGAAGAGAAATAGACCAAGGCAAACAAGTTGTAACATTGATAAAATAATTAATAATAGTTAAATATATAATGTAATTAAAAAGGAGAGAGAGAAAAAGCCATCAGAAATGATAAATTATTTATTACTAGGAGTTTGGAGTTTGTCAAACACTTCGTTCAATTTTAAAATAGAAAAAAAAATAATGAAAATAAAAAATATATCTGACAAAGAGTAGGGGGGTAGAGTTTTTATTAATTAAATGGAAGTATAATGGAAATTATGTTATTTAAAGTAAAATAATAAAGTTTTAGAGTAAATATATGATAATAAAATAAAAGTTTTTTTTCTGTTTATAGATTAAAAATACAGTGATAAAATAATAAATAAATCTAAAAGAATGAGTAAAGCATATAATAAATGAAATGAAATCTATAAATAAACAAAAGATAAAATAATCAATCTTTCATGAGAGTGTGGATTGTGATTGGGTTGATCGTCATGGGGAGAGTGTATAGATAAATATCAGTTGAGGAAGGTATAGTAAATGTGGGCTATCATGTAGTGTGAAAATAGTACCCATAATGGGTGAAACAGGGGGATAATCCTTAGAATAAGGATTCAGTAGACAGATTCATGGGTCCATCAAATCATGCTGGGAAAATAATCCCAATCAGTTATCTCAAATATGCACTCTGGAAAAATACCAGCATAAACCACAAATCAATTTCATGGGAAGAAAAATTCCCAAAATTTCATAATGTCTTGCTTTAGCATAAGCCAAATGGTCAGTGGGTAAATACTGCTATTTACAGTGACCTCCATTTTACCTTCTAAAATGTAGACTCATTGGAGAAAGACATGGGCTCATTCCATCAGCTGGTAGAGAAATTCCAGCATAGAAGGTAAAGTTTTTTAGTGCATAAGTCAGACATAAGGCAGATGTATTCTGAAATCCACTGCATTCAAACCCCTGTACACATCAGAATGATGTGTGTTGTCCTTTGTTGTCATCACACATGAGCTAATTGTTGAAATCAACATTGAGTACTTCCTGGAAAGAAAAGTAGCTGAAGAAAGGTTACCCTCTATGTTTTATCCATCTTAGCAATTCCAAAACTTATTTGATAAAAGAGTACAGAAATAAATAGAAATTAGAATCCATAATGTGTAAGACAAAATAATAAGTAATAATTAAAAAGGGAAAAATCAAAGGAAAGCTATAAATAAATTATTAGAGATAAAATGGTCAAATTGATGTATTTTACCTCTCAAATGGAGGGATGTGTGATGTACCACTAGTAAATAGCATTACATGTTTCATAATTAAAAAAAAAAAAGATTAGTTTTAAGATTTTTAAAATAAAATTTTGCAAAAGCAAAAGATTGCATCATATTTTTCTATTGGAAAAAAAACTTCTTAGCAAAAGGGGGAAATTCAAAATAGAATTAAAAAATTTATAGCTTTTTTTTCTCTCTTTTTGTAAAGAAAACTTTTCTAATGTACAAAATAAGCAAATGTTTATGAAATCAGATTAAAAATTATTCTGTAAAAATAAAATATTTGTAAAACTTTCAAGAATGTAATTAATTAGTTTATAAGATTTCAGTTTGATAATAAAATCAAAATCAATAGTTGAATTAATTATAAAACTGTAAACTATTTTCTCAAGATAGTAGATGAATCTGAATGAATTAAGATTAAGGCAAATGTAAAAATCAATTAATTAAAGAAATGTAAAATTAATTAGAAGACAGATTCAAGCCAAGATAAAACAATGAGAGAGTTCAGATATAAAAGTTACATTTTCGTTATTGTTTTTCAGTTGGGACCGCAATTTTCTAGATCATTCATCAGTTCAGATTATTATTATTCAGTTTGGACAAAATGCAGAATCCAAACAACCAGAGATCCAGATATTCAGAAACTGTAATTATAGTAGTAAGCCAATCAATTACTGCTATGGTCAACATCTATGCAAAAGCTGCAGATCTAGCAACATGCATTGCTAGATAACTTTAGGATATTCAGCTGGGCTTCAGGCACCAAAAACCCTCAACAAAAAGAAACTCAACTAAACCTCTCACCTAAATTGATCCCAGAATAATGCTTAGATTTTAAGTAAATGCTGCTGCAAACTCTCCCATTGTCAACACAAAGAATGGAAAACAAGCTCTGGAACCATCAATAGAGACCAAAAAGCCAACCAGTTAGAAACTGACAATCATAAAAATCTAGATAAGGATACTTTTAAATATATTCTGATCATAGTCTAGACTCATTATTTTAAATGAACTTTCATTAATGGACTATTATAACTATAATCTAAAATCTTTGTATTTTTATTATGTAAAATTTTATTGTGTTATGTACATACATAATTAAATATTAATGTTTGCCTTAATTGTTATTTTTCCTACTTTCTTTTTCTCTCTTGTTACTGCATTGTGAGTAAATTAGTGTAGTTATTTTATGTGTTAAGTAAATATGCTGGACCCTGAGACAGAGTGTGAGTTAGTCATGGGATATTTTAAGTGCTGGAATGTATGCCTGTCATCTGAAGCATGTTGATTATATAACTTATGATTGACTGATGCCTGAGGTTGATCCTCAAAACAAATAAAATGCTTTGGATGGCAGGGATTTCAATCTAGCAGTTGAGGTGAGCCACAGTCTAGAAATATGATCATGATATGCTTTATATAGCTTGATCTGACTGTGGGAATTATTGATGGCTCTGTTATCAATAATATTCTGCCCACTTCTTGAAGGACCAGTCCGTTCACATAATATTAAAAATATAAATTAAAAATTATGATAAAAGGTGTTTAAACCCAATTGAATAATATCATTTAAACCCAATTAAATAAAAAAATGTTCTTTTAACCTTTAACTCATCTCATTGCAAATCCGAGTATAAAAACTTTGCCTCATTATTTAATAAATCAATTCTTATTAATAAATATTTTCTTTTTCTTTCCAAATGTGGCCCATTAATCTCAATATATTTAAAAAACAAATTAATTTTACACATTTTTCTTTTCAAATATTGTTTATTTTATGAATCATTTTTTATTTTAATTTTCTTTGTAAGCATATATTTGTATAATTATATATTGAAGCAATCAAATCTAAGTTCAATCCGAGTTTCATGAAATCCCACCTTTAACCTAATTCAAACCCTGTCCCTAACAGTGAATATTTCCGAATGTAATGAGACTTTATACTATCTTCAATATACGCTAGTTTCAGTTAAAAACTGAGGTTATTCTTTAAATATTTATTGAGGCTAATTATCTTATGTTTACCTCATGATAAAATATTCATGAAAATATATATATATTGTAATTATGTGGATTGTGCGTATATATTTGTAAATAGTTAAATATATATTCGTTATAAAGTTTTATTACATCGGAATGTTTTATTTCATATTTTACCATTTTGTTCAAATTTATATGATTAAAAGTTACATTCTTTCGATAAGCTTTCAGATAGTCCTTTCCCAAAGACAATAGGAAATATTTTATTAAATAGTTAAAATGATAATTTAAAACTTTAAGGATGGTTCTAAATTAAAATCATTTGTTCAGATTTTACAAATTCATTTTCTAAATAAAAAATGAATTCAAAGTTAATGAATTTGAAAGTCTTATCAGAGGAATGGATCGAAAATCAATTAGTGAAAATTTTGGTTTGTAATAATGTAAAAACTTTAGCCTTAAGGCATCAAGATCAGAATGGGTGGGAAACCATAGGAAAAAGTATAAAAACCCTGGAAAAGTTTTCATAAGCAGCCATTACTATTAAATTAAGAAGAGTTGCCACCAGAAGCTACATCAGCTTTAATTATGATTTTTAATAGTATTTTCAGCATGGTATGCGGCTAACTTGGAGATCTGATTGCTGGACCTGAAGTCTTCCATAAATCTTCAAAATGTTGCTGCTGAACAGAACTTTCCAATACTATTCATAAGCTGCTGAAATACAGAAGGAAACTAATCCACAAAATGAAATTCACATGAATCAAGTGTGCACCTATGTTGTCTCCAAAATCCAATCGGACTCTATATTCCTGAATCAATGAGGGAGCCATGGAAGAACTGGTAACCTTTCATTTTATAAACTGAAACTTTCTGGTCTGTTCATGAACTCTATTTCAAACCATAATTTAAGTTAACTACTGCCTAAATTTTTCAATTCATTTTATAATGTGTTAAATTTTGTTATAGTAATTCTCTATTCTATTATCTCTAGTCTTAAAATTAATATATTGTTAACTTTCTTTTCTCCTACTATGGCAGTTCATTTTAACTAACTTTATATTTATTTGAATGATTATTAATATCATTTATTTGCGATAATATGCCAGTAATACTTTCAACTCAATAATAATCTCTCTCATTTAAACTCACCTTAAGAAAATAGTATTGCATTAAATTTTATAGATTCATTATTGTCCATTATTGTCCATTAGAACTAAATTAATACGGTTCTATTAATTATCAGTTCTATTAATTATCAAGTTGAAGGATTTATTTAATGTTTGATATGATTTTACCAATGGCTGAGAAGTATTATTAGCTCAGTCTATAACCTATGCTCCCGGCTATTTTATTGAAATTATACAAAATTAGTTATTCACATTGATAACATTTATAATGTTTTATGAAAGATTAATAAGGAAAATAAAATAAATATATTCTAATTTAAATCTTGTATTTTATATTTGGATTCTGGAAGGGCATGATAAAGGGTAATTATTATTATAATTATACAATTGCATTTAAGCACATTTGCTCTGAGAAATTTTGATTTTAATCTGATATGATCAGATCATTATGTTAAACATTTATTTTATAATTTGGGCTTTATTAATCAAATATGATGATCATTATATCATCACCTTTCAGAATGTTGCTAACACAAGCCATCCTCTTGCTTCTTAGGTTTGTATACCGGTGATTTTATTGATATTTTAAATATATAGGAAGAAATCACTTCATCCCTCTCTCATCACTATATTGGAACACCAAAGGTTCATGGCTGTGTCCTGACCTGGCTTTCCCCATGTTCCATGGATAATTCATAGGGCAGAAAGGCCTTGTTAAATACAAGCCACCCTTTATACTTCTCAAGTCACTGATAAACCATTTTATTTCATATTCATTTTGCTGCTTGTAATGCGTTAGTATCCTTTTATTTCTTATTTAAAATAAAGGGCTGCTCTTCTGCTTTATAAATCATAATGAATTTATTTCATTAGAATCAAACAAATTTATATTTATTGATAATTTTAAATATTTTTCTTTGTTAAGTATTAAAGTTATACCCTAAGTATTTATCATGCTTTTCATGAATTGATTTATGGATATGTGGAAAATGAATCTCACATCTTTCTTACATAAAGCTAGAATTATATTTTCTTTGCCAAATAAAATACCAGATAATAAATAATATATATAATTCGTTCAGCACAAACACCATAAATACCTTTATTTACCTTTGCCTACTTTGTCGGGACATAGACAAATATATTGCTTAAATACTTACATATTAATTATTGGCATATAAGTAGGACTGCCATTATTTATTGTACATTGTAATTTCACATTGCCAAGACTAGAGATAATTTGTAATACTCATCATAAATATTTGAACAAATATTTGCTTATTATTAAATATTTTATATACATACTTGGTTTGATTGTTTATTATTTATTAATTAGTTTTAAATATTCACGCTCACTGTTTGTAATGTCAACCCAAATATACATATGTGAATTTATTCAGACATATTCATAGTCATTTTATTATACCTAAGTTAGAGTCAAATAAGTGGTCTCAGCAATCATTACATCCATTGAGTTAGTTCATGGTGCACAGTCTCATGTGCTGTCAATATGTATTATCCATTAGGTTTTGATCTGAGCTCATGAATTGAGTTTAAACTCAGTTTAGTCTTTGATATAATTCTTTGCTTTGAATGGGTTTGAAGTCCAGTTTCATGGTTTCAGGTCATGTTGGATGGAAAATATATTTGACCGGTACAATATTCCTAGGAATAATCTTTGACAATGATCATAATGTTGGAGGAAAATTGAAATGAAAAATGGTTCATAAAATAAACTGAGATTTAAAAAGTGTAATAATTTATTTCTTAAATATATTGAAACTTTGTCTTCTAGCCTTTTTCATTTTTACTAACATTTTTTTTGAATAAACTAAAAATTGAACATATATACATCAAAGGACTAACTATCATCACACATCTGGTTTCTTATACCATAAATTACATTGGGGTGAATAACATTTATGTAATTAATTTTATTTAAATATTATGGCCAATTTAGAGTGAAAGCTGATTATAATTATACTTTTACAATTGTATGCATATTTGGTATTTCATTATTATCATTCATTATTACATATTTAACTTTTTGTTAATGGAATTATATATATAATAATATATTACTATTAAAATAGTATGTTTTTTATTTTCCCTACTAGAAGAAATCATTTAAATAAAAATTAAAAAAACAAGTTCTAAAAAGATTTAAAATTTTCAACAATTTGTAACTAATTTTTTCTGTTTTTCTGTGAATGAAGTTGCTTATTATTACATCACTGAGATTTTGGCCTGATTTCATCTGACATAATTTATGTATGTAGTTTTGTAGTTACTAGTAAGATCCAAATCAAATGGAACTTCCTATAATAATAGGATACCACATGCATAACATGAAATTATTCATATCATATCCAAATGTCTTGATTTTATAATATAAGATTTTATAATATAAAAGATCACTTACTTTACTTCCTCTAAGGACACTGCGAGATGAACTAAGACTCTGATATGATGATCGAGAAGAGCTAGTCAATGTTTTTAAATCCTCTGGTTCTGAAACATTTCTAGCATTGCACAATTCTTTTTCCAACTGTGACAATGCCCTGTCCTTAGATTTTATTTCTTCCATCTGCAAGAAAACAAATAAATCAGTTTAAATTTCTTAAATAAATATTATTATTATGCTGTTAATTTAAAAATTATAACAATAAACAAAAAAATTCCATCAAAAGAAAATAAAATATTAATTAACATAAATTTGATTTTTACAATTTTTTCCATTTACAAAAAGAGGTACTTTGGTATTAGAGTTGCAACATAGGAGAGATAGGAGGTCTTTTCACACCAACAATAAATGTGTAATGTCAGGATGATGTTAAATTGAAAGAAAATAAACCCTGTGAGTATAAGTGTGGAAATGTGTTTTTGTCTTTATCAATGCAATCTTTTTTTGTAATACTTTGATATTTTCAGTTATTGTCCAGATTTCTGTCTGCCATACTTAATGATGTAAAAGAAATGGTTTCACCAGGATAAAAACCTAATAAAAGTCTCATAATTAATATGTATTTTTTGTGTGTTTTTTTTCTTTGTTTTTGGTTTAAATTGTTTATAAAAAAAAATATGTTTATTAGCATTCCTGTTGAAAATCCCAGCGTACTTTGCAATTATGTGCTACATTTTTAGAGGGAAAATTTTTAATAGAGATCTTCATTTTCTATGGTAATATTAAATGTTTGTTTCAAGGTGACAATTCCTGTTATATATTACACAGTAAATATCATATGAGTATACTTAATGTGTTTTTATAAATATTATTTAAAAACCAAAATCATTTACTGTTTGTTTAGTGTGTATTTAAACTAACAATTTTTTTTGTGTAATGCCATCATTTCATTAAGATTGCAAATCACTTTTTTTTGCTTTCAAATGTTCTAAAAAGTTGTTAGGGTCCAGTCCAACTCATACATATGTGAACATCTTGTTATTTAAAAGCCAAAATCATTTACTGTTTGTTTAGTGCACTTTTAAACTAACAATTTTTGTGTAATGGTGTCATTTCATTAAGATCTCAAATCACATTTTTTTTTGCTGTCAAATGTCGTTCTAGAAAGTTGTTAGTGTCCAACTTGTACCTATTTGAATGTCTCATTAAACTAAGAATTTTTTTGTGTAATGCTGTCATTTCATTAAGATCGCAAACATTTCTTCTTTTTTTTAATTTCAATTTTCATTCTTAAAATTTGTTAGTGTCCAAATCATACATATTTGAATGTCTTGTTCAAAATTATATATTTCTTATTGAAAATGATAAATATGTTTATTATGTTTTTACTTTTAATTATTTTTAGTCCTGCAACCTGGAGCATGTATTAGATCTACTGTGCCTGTTTCACGTTCATATCAAACCATCTGATAACTTTGTAAATCTTTCCAAAATATCATGTACAAGATCCATGTACACATTTTTTTGACATAAAAGTCATGTACAAGATCAGTGTACACATTACTTTGGTCAGATCCTCAGATTACAAAGTTATCAGTGGATTGATATGATTGTGAACAAACACAGTAGGTCTAATACATGCTCCAGCTCTAATACCAAAGTACCCAAAAAGAATATCCAACTTTATAATATTAAATAACCATTTCAAAAATTTATATTTCAAATTTAAGAAAGGAAATGCATAGATTTTAATAAGTTATATAAGCTTAAGTAGATAATGCATACTGATGGCAATATAATTAATGTCTTTATATTTCCATAATCAGTTTTTTACAATGATTTTCATATAAGCATGATACAAAATGTTTTTTTATTCAATGACTTTTTTTTCTTATTAGTTATCCAAACTTGCAATTTGAAAATTTCACTTCCCTGAAATTTTGAAATCAGCTCATTTTCTTGTCCAATGAAATAAATATGGAACTGATCTAAAATTTTATATTTTTATAATCTCAATTATAAGATAACTTCAAGTGTCTTCATTGTAAATGGAATATTTATCAATATAAAAGTAATAACACCCAACAGATATTTTGTCTTAACCAGATTTTCATTGTAAGTAAAATAGAAAATATTTCATTAAAACTGTAACAATATATTTAAGTATTTTTAGCTTTTTATTAGAAGATCCTAATAAATACAACTTAAGAAATGTGCATTTCAAGTAATTAAGTAAATATACTGATACTAGAGAATAAATAAACAAGAATTTAATAAACACTTGTTTTTTAATTAAAGAATTAAACAAAATACAAAAAAAAAAAATCATTGTATTCAATCAAGCCTAATTTATTTCTGCAATTTTCTTGTTCTCACAAATCACCCTGATGTCTGCATATTCAAAATTAAAATATAATATTGACTCCTTTGGCATATTGCAACCTAAAGATTTTCTTTGTTTACTTTTCATTTGAATTTCTTTAATTGCATCTAATATAGGATACATGTATTCATTAAATCTTATAATATGACTTTCAATCCTTGTATTAATATTTTCATATAATCATATTTCAATTATGGCATAATTTTAAAGATACTGAAAATTCAAACTAATGGGTTGGACTATATAAGTTCTTGAACATTTCGTGTTCTTTTATAAGCAAGTTTAGCATCTATGTTGTATTCGATTTTTAAAATTACCTATGCTAAGTAGCATTATACTTAAAGAAAGATATCTTTTGATAAACATTATATATAGCTTTTTAAATAATCTTTTCAATTAATTATGTAATAATCTTTTTAATTACTTAAGAAAAATTAATTTTAAAAATAGTGATATGTATTGTATAATTAGGCAGATTTTTATTTAAAAAGAATAAACTTTAGAGAAGAAATTATTATTTAATTAAGAAAAACACTATTTTTCAATATTTGGAAATATATACACCTGGGTCTCTTTTTACGCGGACTTATTTAACGTGATTTTGAAGTTACGTGATTTGTGTTTCACCGGAAGTCGATTTCCGATAAAGCGCTATTACTTTAAATAATAAATTTCATGCACTTACGTTATATTGAAAGTAATAGCACATTATTGGAATTCGACTTTCAACTTAGTAATTTCAATATTTTCAGTGCTTTATAATAGTAAGATTTTATGCAATAATGAAATTAAAATCATGATTTCCACATTTTATGTATACACATATTAAATTTTACAAGATTGTAATGTAAATTTGTTCAAACATTGTGCGTGTTAATTTTGCATTTTAAATCACATTCTGTTTTTGCTTTTTAAAAAAGAACGTAATCAATTATTATTTTCTTATTAATGACACTAATCATTAACATGCTCTTAAATTCCAATGAGAGCTAAATGGTTGTATGTATGGATATCGTGAGCTTCGCAAACAATTAATAAAATCATCGTCTCAAAGATTAATTACGTTGTCACCAGAAAATCATAATAATTAAAACGTGTATAAAAAAAATGTAAATTACTGTACTGTAAATTATGCATAAAAATATATTATTTTGAATAAAATTAAATATTATAGTTAAAAAAAGTTTGTCTTGTATCAATTTTTTTCAAATTTGAAATTTTTTATTAGTCATATTTTATTTCCTTATTTTTTTTTTGCACGAATTTTAAAGTAATTTTACGTTGGTGCTTTGCTTTTACATGAATTTTGAAAAATCACAGACCGCATCCCCCCCCCCTTTTTCAATGTAAGTTACGTCTATTTTTGCGCGATTTCATTTCGTGTTTTCTGAGGAACCTATCTATTGCGTAAAATGAGACCCAGGTGTATATAATTGTTGCTATTTTATTCTATTAAATTAAACAAAATAAAGAGAAAACCCAAATAGAAAGATATACGTTCTAAAAATAAACATAAGTAATTATTTATAGCTAATACCTTTTAATAATGATTAAATAAAACAATGCACCAAAAACATTTATTTTAAAAAAAATCAATTTTGTCTACATGAATCAGTGAAATATTTCTAATTTCATTAGAAATCATTACAATTTTTTAATACATGTGACAGTGCCATGTTATAGCATTACTGTTTGTTTTTGCATGATTATAAATATTCTTTTATGTAAATGGTTGTTGTGTTGATCATATTAATTAACAACAGAAATCTTTAGCTTTTGAGTTGAACTACAAAATCCTCATGAAATAATGGTAGCACATAAAACTTGCCCTGCCCTATGACCTGTGTTGTAGATAAATTTGATCCCCCCCCCCAAATTGGGGGCAAGGGCATAAAAAATCCATCTCTAATTGATAAATGAGTATTTAGTTCTTCTTAAGTGAAACATAAGACAAAATTGCATAATCACAAGTTAAGAATAACTAGACATCTATATATCAATAATTATTAAATAATTTTCTGCTTTAAAATTGAGATGACTACCAGGAAAAAAATTCTAACTTAGATCAAGTATCTAATTAAAATGTCTGTCATTATAAAGAATTTGAACTCTTGACCATAGATATAGGAATCTAGAAGATTAAGCATTATATATATATATATATGTGTGTGTGTGTGTGTGCGTGTGTGTGTGTATTTACATATGCATGTATAGATATGCGTACAGATTAATTTTATCTCTGAAAAATCAGTTATTATCAGCCAGACATTCCTCTATCTAAATTATTTTAATCTGTGTACATAAATATTTTGCTCAAATATAAGTGGAAAATTGTGATGAATCTAATTTTGAGTAATATAAAATATATTAAATTATTTTTATATTTATCAGACAAATTATAATAAATAAATAATACAAAAACTCTGTCAGATAATGAAAATTACTCTTCATGTATAAAGTGTGCTAAACAGAGTAGCTAAAATTTAAAAAACTATTTGCCTAACACTTTTGATACCATGCACCAGAATCATGGCAACATATTGGAACTGAATGGTTAATATTCCAGTGCATGCTCAATGGAATACTAGTGTTACACTGATTGATAACGTTTTAAACTTCGCAATAAACCAAGCCTCTTTAACTTTGTCTTTCTATTGTTTGATTCATTGCACATGTAATGATATTTTGAGGATAAAACTCATATCCACACTACTTTCATGATTTAAAAAAAAAAAAAAAAAAACAGAATTAACCTGTGAATCACTTTTAGTTTTTTTTATAAAACATGCTGTTACAATTGCATTAAGACATTAGCCTTCATTTCACCGTAATAGATAGCATTACAACCAATTTCTTTGCAGGCAATGAATAAACCACTTCATACCTATTGATTTCTTCCACACTATCTTTTGAATTATTAGTCTATTTAAACACAAAGGTGATTGGAATCTTATATCATAATTAAAGGTGAGAAGGTTGCCTTGACAGCAGTGAGAAATATTGATTACTATCTTTACTGTGAATGTTTAGGTGGTTACTGGTTGGTATCTAATTATATTATAATCTTTACCAATTATATCTTTTAATTTTGTACTTATAGATGGCACAAAAGCTAAAGAAAACCACTTTTGACTGTTTTATTTTTTTCATCCACTTTATGTTTAAACTTCACATTATTATAAAACAACCTCAATTTCCTGTGTAATATAGTTTTTTTGTATCCCACACCTATCAAGTCATCAATATATCTTTTAATATTCCTTTTTCTATCTGCCTCAAATTTACAAAGATGCAAATTGCAAAACAAAAAACACTTAAAGAAGTGCATGAAATTTAATGTTTTTCCAAACTGTTGTAATGTGGTTGTTAACCCATCTATTCATAGAAAGAGAGAAACCATGGGTTTAATGATTAAAGTTTATTGTAAAAGAATGTAAAAAGCAATTACATTTAAATGCTGTATGAAAGAGAAGAACATTAGACTTTTATTCAATATCGGATGATATTGTTTATAGATATAATGGTTTGCAAATGTTTTTACAGTGTAAATTTGATAATAAATTTACTTTTTAGTGAAGAAAAAAAATGTAATAATTTATAATGAAGTGCAAGATAATTTTTGTGAATTTATCAAATGTAAATTTGTCAATGGAATTTAAATCTTTATTGGAATGTGGTCCTAGATTTGTTGTTGGTGGTTAGAAAGATTCAAATATGTAGATTATTGCAGATATTGAGACAGTGTATGAGTTTTCAGAGAAAAAGGAAGATGTGATTAAGCAGATTGCTCTATTGTTAAAGGATCATTATTATTTTGCAGAGGGTAAGAATTAGTATAAAATGATTAATAAGTTCAGATTGCTGTTGCAAAAGAAAAATGTTATCTGTGTGAAGGAAGATAAAGATAATATATTTGTGTAAATGGATGGACATATATATAAAAGAAACATTTCTCAGCAAATTGTTAAGTTGAAGTTTGAAAAAGTGAAGAATTATAAGTTAAGTGTGTAAGGATAAATTCATTTGTAATGTTTTGCATCCATATGTTGGTAAAATATTTAGGAGAGATGAATATTTGATGATTTATCCATCAGCTATGATTATTCCACATTTATTTGCAAATGTTAAAGTTCATAAAAAGAATGCTCCATTAAGATTAATGATGGATTTTGAGGTTTTATTAAAAAGCATCGGAATTGTTTGAAAAATGGTTACAAGAGTTAGTAGATTTCAGCAAATATACAATTAAATCTACATTTGAATTTGTTCAGATATTGGTGTCTTCCAAGGTGGTTAGCAATTTTATATGGCCTCATTGGATGAATGTGACTTATATGGATCAGTGGACCATAATAAATCAATAAGTGTAATTAAAAAACTTTATTAGATTATAACGTAGACTTCTGTAAAACCAGATTTATTATGGAAGTGTTAGAATGGATTAATAGTGATATTACTGCCAGATATGGAAAAGATTATTATCAAATAAAAAATGGTTGGCCAATGGGGTTGGCAGTAAATGGTATTGTGTGTAGTTTGTACATTTCTGAAATGGAAAAATATATTGTTGAGCCATTTATAAGGAGTAATGATTTAATGTATAAAAGACATGTGGATGTTTTTATGTATGGATCAAAATATGTGATAGAGAATATGTTCAATAAATTAAATGAGAATTCTGCTTTGTCATGGACTATTGAGTTTGAATATGATGGTGTTTAAAGTATTTGGATGTAAATGTATATAAATGCTGTAATATGTTTGGGTATAAAATGCTTGTTAAACCATTAAAGGTAAGGGGATTTATACACCCATCATCAAACATTCCTTTGAAGTATAAAATGGCTGGATTCAAGGGTTTTTTGCATCACAATTTGTATTTTGTAAATTTGAGGCAGATAGAAAAAGGAATATTGAGACATGTTGATGACTTGATAGGTGTGGGATACAAAAAAACTATATATTACACAGGCAATTGAGGTTGTTTTATAATAATGTGAAGATTAAACATAAAGTGGATTTAAAAATAAAACAGTCAAAAGTGATTTTCTTTAGCTTATGTGTCATCTATAAGTATGAAATTAAAAAATATAATTGGTAAAGATTATAAAATAGAATTCTGATCACCTTTGTGTTTAAATAGACTAATAAATAATTCAAAGGATAGTGTGAAAAAAATGAATAGGTATCAAGTGGTTTATTCCATTGCCTGCAAAGAAGTTGGTTGTAATGCTATCTATTACGGTGAAATAAAACTAATGTATTAATGCGATTGCAACATCAGGTTTATCAGTATAAAAAATCTAAAAGTGATTCACAGGTTAATTATGTTTTTTTAAATCATGAAAATAGTTGTGGACATGAGTTTTATCCTTAAAATATCACTTCTGTGTGCAATGAATCAAATGATAAAAAGAGGAAGTTGAAAGAGGCTTGGTTTATTGCAAAATCTAAAAACATTATCAATCAGGATAACTCTAGTATTCCACTGAGTGTGCATTGGACTATTAACCATTTAGTTCCAATATGTCACCATGATTCTGGTACATGGTATTGAAAATGCTTAGCAAATAATTTTTTGTGATTGTTTTTTGAATTTTAGCTATTCTGTTTATCCCACTTTATACATGAAAATAACAACCAGATTATAAGCAGGTTGTGTACGTGTCTAATTATCATTCAAAAAAATTTACATCAGTATATCATTTTCTTTTGTAATATTTTTATTATTTTATCATCTAGATTTATTTATCAAACAAGCAATAGAGATTAATTAATTATATTCTATATTGCATACATAGTTTTCATATATGTTGCTGATAATTGAATAATTTGCATACTTTATTTATATTGTAATGTTTGAAATAAATTTTGTATCCAAAAAGATGATATATATATATACTTAACTTTTGCTAAATAAACAAAAAAAAATTTTTTCTTAAATAAATATTTAGTTTTTTGTTGTTTTTTTTTTAATATGGCTCATAGAAAATTTTGCATCTTCCTATGCAAAAATGATCAGAGGCACAGGGAAGTTTTCACACATATAGTTTTGGATTCAAATCTATTCAGAAAGATCCTTGGTGTTGGTTTTGAATCTAGATGTGTTTTATTTAACTAATGGTAGATAAACAGATAACTCAATTTTTAAGTACATTAGGTGAATATGTTGGAAAATATATGTAAAATTAGGTGGCTACTCACGAGTTTAGTGAACAAAATGAGAAAAGAGTTGAATCCAAAAGATTTATAATAAAACAGATTCATAAACATGTATTTTTTGTTTAGGGCTGAGTTTTGAAACAGAGCAAAAAATTAAAAAAACACAGAGTAAATATATGATTATTTCTAAACTAATTTTTTTTTATTTTTGCAAGTGTTCTTACATATTAATAACAAATTGAGAATAATAGAAATGTATATTGTAAAAATTCACTGCAAAATAAAAATCAAATAATCAGATGCTATACATAAAACTAATTGACACAACTTTTAAAACTCTGATAAGAAAAAATAATATCACAGCAGATATGGTCATAATTATATTTAACCAGTTTTGTCAGATGTTTCAGTTTTTATATCTCCATTATTTCAATATACATTGCCAAAGGCTAAAATATATAGTCTATTTAAGTGTACAGTAAAGTATGAATATGTAACTACACTTATAAATATAAGGAATTACTATAAATAAACATTCAAATGGCTATAACCCTTAGCACGTTTCACTATTAAAAGATGAAATTTTAATCTTTTCTTAGCTTACATGCTTATTATAAAAGATGAAATGAGGGGAAAAAAATGAAAATGAGAATGAAAAAATACAATGTAATTTTTTTTATTCAAACTCTCTCCAAGTGTTATTTAAATCAATAAAAAGGATTTTTCAAAATCTTAATTTAATAAATAATATTTAGCAAAAAAAAAAGACAAATCAAAAAGATAAAACTAAATCAGAATACTAAGACAGTAAAACAGAAATTACTAATAGGGTTTGTTGTTTAAAAAATTACAAACAATCTTCAATTACTAATATGCATTACTAAGCACTTGATTAAATTTAACATGTCTCAAAAAAATTTATATTCATTATCAAACATGATAAATTTAGTTATTATTATTTTAAAAAATAGGATTACATATATAGATTTAGCAGACTATATCTCTTATTCCATTAATATTTGCTCCATAAATAATAGTATAAGTAGTTTCCTACTTATATAAGCTTGATATATGTATATCATTACTTACATAATACCATATCCAATATAGTTAAATATGGAACAGATTTAAAAAGAAACTTTAAAATCTCACCATTATGGTGCATGTTTTAATTTTAACAGCAAACTAGTTTTACTTTTTTTTCTATCACTTAATAAGAAGAAGAGAGAGGAATATTCTTTCTGTCATCAGTCTGTAAAAAATTATCTTTTTTTAACCTATTGAACATAACTGAGTTGAGCTTAAAATATATGCTTAATTTTATTATATATGTAGCCTTCAGTTTGAGTAAACTTAGTAACAAAAATAAATATTTTTCTATAATATTATTATTTTAAATGATTTTAAAATTATTAAAAATAAAAGTTTAATTGTAAAAGTAATATATTGAAAAGTAAAAAAAAAACTGCATCTGAGCTTTTATTATCCCATTCAGCATCACACTCCACCTTTCTATTATCAATGGGACCTAGTGCATCTTTTGTAAAAATTATCTTTGAAAATTTTATTTTTACAATTAAGCCTTTTTTCTATATAATGTGTTAATAATCTTAACATTATTTCTTACACATGTAAGCTCTCAAGTAATAGGCATTTTAAAAGTTAATATTTGATGTTTTAAAAATAAGAAAATAAATACCTAAACATTCTTATCTATAACAATGCTAATCAGCATCATTGGATGTAATTTACCTATTCAAAAAGTAGAATGAAATATTAAATATTTCAATTTTATGTTATTAAAAAAAGATAAATTTAGGTATTATCAAAAAAATGTTTAAAGATAGTATATTATTTATCACAACAGCAAACTCTTCATCTAATAGTACCATTTAGTACATGCCATAATAATTAATGAATGCCAGAAGGTTTGTACATAAATCTCTATCTAGTGCTTACTCATTCAATATCCCCTGACTAGTTTTTAGCTTATCTGAAAACACTGCACCTAGATTTTAGGATCTAATGCAACCCTTTATTGTTATTTATAGTTATTATTATTTTTAAAGTATTTTTTTACTGTTTGACAAAGGTGATTTTATTTTACCCAGAAGAAATAGCTTCTGCTTGCTATAACAAACTTTTTCAGAGTTGTCTTTTAAAAAATAAATTGTTTTCAAAATTAATCTCGTATTAGTAATGTAATTTTAGTTTAAAATAAACATTTTACAAAAAGATTATATCATAACATTTAATTTGTAAACAAATTATTGAAAATTACAATTTTTCTTATAAAATCAAAATTAATCAATTATTTGCCCTTTTAAAACACTTGGTCAGTCAGAAATTCTCATTTCTATTGATTTCTAGATCATCTTTCTTATGGCATTATCATGCTAATAGACATTGTCAATCATGTAAAAGATCCATATAATTCTGATGTCTTAACATTTTTTTCAACTAATACATTAAGATTGTAGCTACAGAAAAAGAAAAGCTACACACCATGCTGGGTTCTAGATATACCTTAAAATAACATAGACAAGATATATTGATTTTGTAGTCCATCATAACATTCAAAACAGCAAATCTGCATGAAATTGTCACTGTTTTTACCCAATTATTATGATTGAAAAGACATTTTTTAATCTTACCATGAAAGTTTTTAGTTCTTTTAAAAATAATAATTTTAAAAGAAAATATAATTTACTTTTTTAATTTTTTTTATTATTTCCATATAAGTTCTAAGATAAATGACCCAGCCTGTTCTATTTTATTCATAATGACATTGGTTCAGGTTGGTGTCACTTTTTGATAGTTGCTTGTTCAATCTGGGATTGCACTATTTAACATTTTCATTAACTAATTCCTCCCACTCTTCAGAAAATCTAATGGCAGTTTCAGTTATATTTACAACATATTTTTACAATTGAATGTTTATTCTATATCATATTTTGATAATCTTTATATTATTTATTACAAGTATGAATTTATAAATAAAAACAATTCTAAAAGTTAATACATGAATTTTGCAAAATATAAAAATAAATTACTACAGGAAAATATGTGATGAGAGCAGTGAATGTTTTCATATTGGATGGTTGCCTTTGCCAATTTATAAAAAATATTAAAGAAATTATTTTTTATTTAAATTGCATTTTTAAAATCAAAACAACTTTTTTTAAACATGAGCAGTAAAATGCTATTTTGAGATTTAAAATTGCCCTTACAAAAAAACTGTTGGACTAACATTTAAGAAGGCAAATCAAACTCAATTTTATTTTATTATAGTTATAGTTTTATGTTACCTATTTTTTTTTAAATTAAACATTTTCAAATAAAATCTAACTGTAATCATGTACTTTTTTGGTTTAAAATAAATATTTTACAAACATATTACAGAAATAAGCAAAACTATGTAAATAAATTACTGAAAATTATAATTTTTTTCCAAAGTAACAAAACAAAAAATCTCTACCAATCATCAGGGTTGTTTTTTTATTTGTATTATGATAAACTAACCATTGGCATTTTCATCTTTTTTAATTTTTGAAACTTGTATGACATTTGTATGATATTGACATCTTCATACTTTTTTAAACTAATAATTTTAGTTCCAATTTTTAACATTAAATAAATGGTAATATACATTATAAATAAGCACAAAATAGTGAAGAAAGCAAGAAGTGCTAGTAACATGATCAGAATATCTCAAAATGCATTGGAGACACATTATTGATCAATAAACTGTTAATAGTCTATATTTAACAATAATGAATCTATTTTTTAGTTTTTATTCCTACATATTAGGTTTAATCAGGCACTATACTAAGCCCTAAATTCACCCATTCTTTACCCAATATACCGAGAATTTTTCATGTTATTTTTATCAAAATAAAAAAATATACATTCATTTAATTTGATGTCTTACTTTTTATTTTAAATATTTTTTTATTTATTTCAATAACATTTTTATTAATAAAATATATATTATTTTTATATTTGCTATTTTTTTAATTAAACAAACTTACATAATCGGAGAGACAAATTTAATACCAAATGGAGGATTCTGTATTTTATTTCTCAATATAATTTAAATAATTTTACAACTTTAAAATTATTTTCTTTTTTATTACTTTTAAAAAAATTTTAAATCATAATTATTATAGAAAATGTTTTTAATTTGTTAAAATTCCTATTCAAACTGAAGTGATATATATATATATATATATATATATATATATATATATATATATATATATATATATATATATATATATATATATATATATATATATATATTAATAGACTTAATTTAGGCCCTAATTTAGTTACATTTCACTTTTGTAAAATGATTAATAAAATTCTTGATATAAATAAAGTTATATTTCAAATTTAAAAAATAAACTAAAAATAAATAAATATATAATTTCATCTTGACAAGCAACCAAAAAAAATTCTATCATATTATGAAATGAGTTATTGAAAATAGAGCTGTTCTTAAATTCTAATTATATCTTCTGTCTAGATAAATAAAAACTAAAATATATATTATTTGTAAAAATAAACTATTACACAAAACAAAACCATATTAAATGAATAACTAATACAATGCACTATGAGTGCAGGGCAGAATTATTTAAATATAACAAATGCAGATAGTTCTACTCTGGTCCAGATCTAAAGTTGACCTAAAGAGGTTAAGTCTTTTTTTTATCTTATTAAATAATTTAACTTAATAGTACAAAAAAATGCTTTTCTTTAACTTTTTTTCTAAAGATGAAAATTAAATTGTTAATTACAGGGCATCTATTATTTTAATATTGTTAAAAATATTTCTAATAATTTTTTTCCAAAAATAATATAGGCAATATAAAAATCTCACAATATAATAAAATTTTATAAACATAATTACTCAATATTACAGTAATAAAAATATATAATTTAATTTAACTTAAACATACATTAGATTACAGAAAATATTATGGAATATACTGCTTATGCAAGCTGAGTTTAACTGCAATAATAAAATAAATATCATTAAAAGATTACTCGGAATGCCGACTTTCAAGGCAATCATAGTACAAATCTTAATCATAAATTTCAAATATTATGATATTACTAATATTGCTGCTATTTTTGTTAATAAAAAAATAATTAATTTACAAGTTAATAGTAGTTTAATAAATCTCTTTCCTTAAAATGTTACCCATCAAAATGGTGTGATTTTCATAACTTTCATAACATAATGAATATATATATATATATATATGTCCACAGATGGCGTTCTACCAAAAACACCGGTCAAGCGTATGTTTTGTTTACATAAACGTCAGAGTAGCATTCACTATCTCTAACTATAATTCCACTTTCAGATCATGATTTCAAGCTATTTGCTATCATCAGTGAAAGACAGGAATAAAGAAACTAGATCTAAATACAAACTCTGAGCGTTTATGAAACAATTTCTATTCAGCTTGCAAGCGTGAATTTTTTAGACACGTAATGTCTTCAAACTCAGCATAGCAAACCAGATAGCTATATGGGTCTGATCTCAGTTCAGCATCACCACATAGTAGAAGCCTCTGCAATCTATATCATTGCAAGAAAGACCTCAAAGGTACATTTATGATAAACAAAAATGCAAGTTAAAAAACTTGCTAACGCTTGTATTTATGTCCACAGATGGCGTTCTACCAAAAACACCGATCAAGCGTATGTTTTGTTTACATAAACATCAGAGTAGCATTCACTATCTCTAACTATAATTCCACTTTCAGATCATGATTTCAAGCTATTTGCTATCATCAGTGAAAGACAGGAATAAAGAAACTAGATCTAAATACAAACTCTGAGCGTTTATGAAACAATTTCTATTCAGCTTGCAAGCGTGAATTTTTTAGACACGTAATGTCTTCAAACTCAGCATAGCAAACCAGATAGCTATATGGGTCTGATCTCAGTTCAGCATCACCACATAGTAGAAGCCTCTGCAATCTATATCATTGCAAGAAAGACCTCAAAGGTACATTTATGATAAACAAAAATGCAAGTTAAAAAACTTGCTAATGCTTGTATTTATGTCCACAGATGGCGTTCTACCAAAAACACCGGTCAAGCGTATGTTTTGTTTACATAAACGTCAGAGTAGCATTCACTATCTCTAACTATAATTCCACTTTCAGATCATGATTTCAAGCTATTTGCTATCATCAGTGAAAGACAGGAATAAAGAAACTAGATCTAAATACAAACTCTGAGTGTTTATGAAACAATTTCTATTCAGCTTGCAAGCGTGAATTTTTTAGACACGTAATGTCTTCAAACTCAGCATAGCAAACCAGATAGCTATATGGGTCTGATCTCAGTTCAGCATCACCACATAGTAGAAGCCTCTGCAATCTATATCATTGCAAGAAAGACCTCAAAGGTACATTTATGATAAACAAAAATGCAAGTTAAAAAACTTGCTAACGCTTGTATTTATGTCCACAGATGGCGTTCTACCAAAAACACCGGTCAAGCATATGGTAGAACGCCATCTGTGGACATAAATACAAGCGTTAGCAAGTTTTTTAACTTGCATTTTTGTTTATCATATATATATATTGTAAAGGGTAGCTTACAATGCACACATTTCTAAAAAGATCAAGCATATTTATTGAACCCAATCCATTTGGAAATTATAGTAATAGTGGGAAGATTATTATTTGTTATTATTATTGCCTATATACATATAATATACAATAAATTATTATATTTATAAAATAAAATACGATCAATATTTTAGGAAGTACTATTGTATATATATAAAACTATTTGATTAAATAAACTGTAATGTATATTTTTTTTTTTAATTTAAAATTGAATATTAATTAATAGGTAAATAAATGTGGAATGACTTGAAGTTAATTAGGTGGGTACATATGTGTGAAAATAAAACTGATTTTATTATTTTGTTATTTTTTTTATTTATAATAAATCTAAATGTATTTAAACAATAGACAGTTAAAGATATGAGCGTTCCTGGAAATCTACGTGTGAAAATGTATAAAAACAAGACAGTTTACAAATCGTGCTTCTTATTGTTATAACAACTGTAACAAAAGACAGCAATTAAAACTAAAAATGGAGTTTTACTTTTTCTTTTAGTTAAATTATAAACATTTTAAAAGTTGAATACTGTAACTAAAAGTTTATCAAATTCAAAGGACAGAAAATGAAAAGAAGTAAGAGTAACTGATTAATTCTTAAATAATTAAATCATGTTTAAAAAGTTGTTGGAGTAAATTTGATTTTTTTTAAATCTTTTCAAAAACAATAATGAGAATTAAATTTGCTAAAAATTGGAGAAGAAAGAAAAATGAAATAATTTTCTTAATATATATATATATAAGCACTTCAATATTATTCAATAAAAATATATGATTATAAATAATTATTAAAATGTACTTTAATATGAAAATGGGCTAGAGCAAACATGCTATTGTGTGTCATGGCATTTTCCTGCCAGCTGCATTATATCTATATATATTTCTACTTTATTGTAAACTCACAAGAAGATGCCTTCAGTCCAAAGTAAACAAGGATTGGAATACATTATGATGAATCAAATGAGAATCAACCCTTTGAGACCGAAAACCGCTTGTTTACGCATTAAAAAAAGTTTACAATTTCGACCGCAATAGCGTGCAAACCGTATACGTCACAGTTACGCTTTTTTTTTCTTTCTCTCCGCCATTTTTCTATCTTTTTGTACGTCTAAAAATTTTTTCTGTGCGATGAAAATTAGATTTTTTATAGCAATTTTTGTAAAGTACATTATTAAAATTTTGTAATTTTTTTTATCTTTCTAGATTTTATCAACCGATAAAAAAAATATACGGAGAAAACAATTATTTTCGCCGCTAAACGTAATTACGTTTATAACGAACTTTTCTGTTGATGTGTTTGATTTTGAGGTTTCGTATTCCCCATTACCTGTAAGTATTCAACATTCATCATCATCATCTCCCACTAATATATAATAATTGCTTGTAATTCCTTTGGGTTATTTATTTTATTTTATTTACTGTTTTTATACATTTCATTGTAGATAAGTTTTTATTCATTTTATAGCATACTTTGCTATTATGGTTTGCTATATAATAATGCATAATTTAACTCACTCTTACCCTCATGATATTCCAATAATGTAGTAATTATTTTTTACATGCATAACTTAGAATTTACTACGTTTTTATTCATTTCATTGTAGATAACTTTTTATTCATTTTATAGCATACTTTGCAGATAACTTTTTATTCATTTGATAGCATACTTTGCTATTATGGTTTGCTATGTAATAATGCATAATTTAGCTCACTCTTACCCTCATGATATTCCAATAATGTAGTAATTATTTTTTACATGCATAACTTAGAATTTACTACATTTTTATTCGTTTCATTATAGATAACTTTTTATTTATTTGATAGCATACTTTGCTATTATGGTTTGCTATGTAATAATGCATAATTTAGCTCACTCTTACCCTCATGATATTCCAATAATGTAGTAATTATTTTTTACATGCATAACTTAGAATTTACTACATTTTTATTCGTTTCATTATAGATAACTTTTTATTTATTTGATAGCATACTTTGCTATTATGGTTTGCTATGTAATAATGCATAATTTAGCTCACTCTTACCCTCATGATATTCCAATAATGTAGTAATTATTTTTTACATGCATAACTTAGAATTTACTACATTTTTATTCGTTTCATTATAGATAACTTTTTATTTATTTGATAGCATACTTTGCTATTATGGTTTGCTATGTAATAATGCATAATTTAGCTCACTCTTACCCTCATGATATTCCAATAATGTAGTAATTATTTTTTACATGCATAACTTAGAATTTACTACATTTTTATTCGTTTCATTATAGATAACTTTTTATTTATTTGATAGCATACTTTGCTATTATGGTTTGCTATGTAATAATGCATAATTTAGCTCACTCTTACCCTCATGATATTCCAATAATGTAGTAATTATTTTTTACATGCATAACTTAGAATTTACTACGTTTTTATTCATTTCATTGTAGATAACTTTTTATTCATTTTATAGCATACTTTGCAGATAACTTTTTATTTATTTGATAGCATACTTTGCTATTATGGTTTGCTATGTAATAATGCATAATTTAGCTCACCCTTACCAGTTGCTCCACATCATCATCATCAGTTATTTTGAAATTGATTTTGCTCATGCATTTATATTTTCAACAATTTGCAAACTGTCTTCAAACTATCCACTCTGTTCTGTGAAACTAACAAGGTGAAAAAAATAAATACCTCACAATGCTGAATCAACAGTCATCATCATCTCCCACTCATATATAATAATTGCTTGTAATTCCTTTTGATTATTTATTTTATTTTATTTACTATGTTGTTATTCATTTTATTTTAGAAACAAATTTTTAAATTATTTATTTGCATATTTGGCAATTATGATCTGCCATGAAATAATGCATAATTTATCTCGCCCCACCCCTGATTTTTCAATAATATAGTCATTATTTTTTACCCCCATAACTTAGAATTTACTAAAGTTATTACTGTTATTTTTTTTTTTGATCCTCACTAAAACCTTGCATTTCTAATAGATATCCCGCATAGAGGGCCTAGAAAAACAACTGCTTGCAAAAATAGAACACATAGAGTGTCAAGCAGAAAAAAGAAATTGAAATGGTCACCTTTTGCCACATTACACCAACAATCTGTAACTCAGGTAGGTCATGTTATATATTATTTTTTTCTGCATTTTATGACGAATGTGATGAAGCTGTCTATGAAATTGTCATTTTAGGCTATATCTTTCAAAATTGAGAGTTTGTGAACCAATGTAAAAATAAAGATATATAAAATGTGAAAAATCTCCTTTCTTTAATTATTTTTTTGTGGTAATGACTATTTTATCAGCTTCATTACATTCTTTCATATTTGCACTTTCTAAAAATGTATATATATTTGTTATTTATTGTAATAAATTAGACATTTCATTTAAAATTGTATGTCCTGTAATTTTTTCTGTGAATTCAAAATGGCCGTTCAGGTCACAAGGGGTTAAACACAACTACAGGAGATACCATTGTACCTATCTATCCTTGCTAAGGAGAATGATTTACTAAGTGAAACTGCTTTGAAGAACAATTTGCCTAACTATCAACTACTACTACTACTACTTCTATTATGATAATTTTTATGAACTTTGTTCCAATTACAATTTTTAATCAAAGAATCAATATTGTAAATATTTATTATTTTATTTTTTATTCATACTATCTGTTGTATTTTCACACTCTGATGCTGAAGCCTCATTTTTCAGAATTAGCAAAAAAGAAAAGAGGGGATTATTCATTTTGATATTTTTTTTATATTTTTATTATAAATAAAATTTAGGTAATACCACCTGCTTCACATCAAGTCATCCACATAAATATTGAGGTAAGATTCTCTAAATTTATATATAGGTTAAATTACAACACATACAGAATACATATTATATGTTTTATTTTGTGATTAATCATGTAGTATATTTTCCAGTATGTTTGACTAATCAACTGGGATCTGTCTCTATTATATATATATATATATATATATATATATATATATATATATATATATATATATATATATATATATATATATATATATATATATATATATATAAATTGGGGAAACTTGTTAAATAGATTAACATTTGTAAATATATAATTTAGCTAGCCAGCATCTCAATTATATTAAATAACTAAAGTTGTTTTTTCTATATAATTATGATTTGCAGAGAATGAATGATATATATGGATTTTTACCATGGGGTATAAGGGTTGGATCTATAGGATAATTAATTAGTAAGATGGTAGAGGTTCACTTGTGACACATGTACATATTGAAGCAGTCGGATCTGAGTTCGATCCTAGCTTCATGTTATTTACCCTAATACTAACCTTAAATTTCCGATGCAATGGGGCTTTATACGTTCAATCCACGCTAATTTCCATAATAAATAATTTATTTCAAATGCGTATTAAAATTAATTAGTTTAGCTTAAAATTGATCAATTCTCTAAATAAATTCATGAGAAAATATTCATGAATTTATATATATTAAATTGCGTGGATTGTGCGTATATACTTGTAAATATTAAAAATATATAATTGTTCGAAAGTTTCATTGCGTCGGGAATACTTGTTTTTTTTTTAATTTTAAATAATTTGTTAAAGTGTTGTTGATTAAAAACTACATTCTTTCGATAAGCTCTCAAATTCTCAAAAACAACAGTAAAGTTTTATTAATTGGAAAAAGATAAGAATTCAATTTCTAATTAAAATCATTTCAGATTTTAAGAATTCATTTTCTAATTAGGAAAGGAATTCAAAAATTAGTTTGAAAGCCTTATCGAGGGAATGTATTTGAAAACAACTAATTGATAATAAAATGAGCGCTAGCCTTAAGGCATCTGGACAATATATATAGCCCTGAAAAGTCAGGAGAAAAAGGGCTAGCTTTGTTGTAGAGTAGTGCAGTGAACTCTGTGCGTATAAAAAATTAAATACATCATGATAGAGGGCTAGAACATCAGGAATCTGGCTACGGTTCCTAAAGTCCCGAGAAATCTTCACTGGAGCTGCTGAACCTTTTCCGGATCGATCATTCTGCTAAAATTATGGAGGCTACTAAAATGCTGTTCCAATAATCAATCAATGGTGCCTACGTTTTTAACAACCTGGAGGTGTAACTTAAGGACCAGCACGGAAGGGGTAATATATGTTTCTATAATGGACGTTAAACTTTCTGGCCAGTTCGAACTTTATTTTACACTCCTCCTTATTAAGAGCTCTTTTATTCTTTAATGTAAAATCTTTGTAACACCTTTTATTTATAAAATGCTACTGTAAATCTATAGCGTAATTCTTTAAATCTCTAGTCTTTAAACTTTTTCTTTTCTTACCTGGCGGTTCGTTTAATATATATATATTAGTGTGCTTTATTAATGTCGTATTTAAAAATTATATGCCAATAATCTTTCGACTCGATGAGCTCCTTGATTCCATTTGCCTCACGCAAATAATATAACATTAATTTCAAATAGTAATTCTCGCCCATTAGAGCTAAATTTATAAGTTCTATTAATCATCGAGTCAAAGGAAAATATTACATGTTTACTATTTTTACATTTAGCTAATAATAAATTATTAGCTCAATTTTTCACCTATGTCCCCAGCTCCTATCTAAGTTATAAGTATTTATATATATTCACATAATGTTAAATGATTTTCTTGTTCCACTAATATTTATTTATGCAAATATAATCTTAAATGTCTTTATTGCAAAAAGGGTCGATAAAGGGTTAAATGTATTTTAATTCCACTTTTGTTATTTTATATTAATATTCAGGAAGGGCACGATATTAGGGCATAATTAATATAGTTTATAAATGTTTTAAAATAGTTCGATAAAAGCTCGTTTGACTTTAGTTAATTGGTCAAGTCATCACGTAGAGCATTCTACATGGGTTTTATTTTTCAACGATGACTATCAAGTCATCATCATCAAACGTTGCTGACGTAGGGCCATCTTCCGCTCCGTTAGGCTGGTCGGTGATCATATTCTCTTATTTAAATTTCTCGAGGAAGAAAGTACTTCCTTTCCTATTCATTAGTCAAAGGGCGTAAGACTTGCCAAATGCAAGCCGCCATAGGACTTCGATCATCGACTAGCGATCATCTTTCAATTTTACTCTCTGCCTTGTAATTCGTCAGTACCATTGCATCTTTGTTCCGGTAAAACCCGCTCCGTGCTCGTAATTCGTGATGAAGTGATTTAAATTAAAGTCGAACCAATTCTCAAATATATTTAGTTTAAATCAGTTTTCAAATCAAGATTAAAGTTATGCCTTAAAATACGTTTTGCTCTTCATGAATAGATTTCCGAATGTGAAAATAAATCTCACATTCCACCGTAATAAAATTAGAACAATCATTTCCGTTCTTAATGAATACCTTTATCTGCCTTTATATTTCTCGTTGGGGGCATAGACATAGAATCCCATGTTGTGTAATACTTGTTGGCATATGATAAGGACCGCCACTCTTATTATATTTATAAATTATTTAAAGACTAGAGGTAACTAATGCAATCTATATTTTATTGAACAAAACAAATTATTATTATTATTAAATATTTCTAACATACTTGGTTTCTTAGTTCATCATTCTTTTTATAATTATTTAAATGTTCATACCCGCTATCTGTGTTGGCAACCCGAACATACATATGATTTGATTTAAAAAGTATTCAAAGTAATTAATTATTAGATATTCGTGTCAGTGCAAGGGTCTCTAGTCCTCACCAACCATTGAACTAGTTCTTGGCGCATAGCACTGTGCCATCGATTTCTGCTATCTGAGCTGTTGAGTTGGGTTTGAATTCAGTTTTGGTTAAGCTGAGTTTGAATCGGATTTGATGTGCGGTGGTGGTGGGTTTCGACCGGTACAGGGTTATGTTTTTGGCGCCCAACATGGGGCTCGACTTAATAAACCCCACACATGCCCTGGAGATTAGAATTGTGATTTTAGTTACTCAGTTAATTGAAATCCCAATAAAGTAAATGTTTCTGTAGAGTGATATTTTAAAAAAAAGTGGTATACATATACTGAAATGATTTAATAAATTAAAATATTATTTTCTAATTCTTTCTTATAAAAATGTTTTCAAGATCTTCTAAATGTTCGTTCAGTAAAAGATTCGTTAGTTAAAATAATTATTCATATGTATATATATTAATTATACGTGTACTATATCGGTATATATATTATGCGTTTATGTTTATATGCGTTCATGACAGTAAGAAAATTATCGTTAGCGAAGTAGCAAGAGCAGATCAAAGCATAGGGGTAAAATAAATGAAATATTCCACTAATCTGAGTTCGATCCTAGCTTCATGTTATTTACCCTAATACTAACCTTATATTTCCGATGCAATGGGGCTTTATACGTTCAATCTACGCTAATTTCCATAATAAATAATTTATTTCAAATGCGTATTAAAATTAATTAGTTTAGCTTAAAATTGATCAATTCTCTAAATAAATTCATGAGAAAATATTCATGAATTTATATATATTAAATTGCGTGGATTGTGCGTATATACTTGTAAATATTAAAAATATATAATTGTTCGAAAGTTTCATTGCGTCGGGAATACTTGTTTTTTTTTAATTTTAAATAATTTGTTAAAGTGTTGTTGATTAAAAACTACATTCTTTCGATAAGCTCTCAAATTCTCAAAAACAACAGTAAAGTTTTATTAATTGGAAAAAGATAAGAATTCAATTTCTAATTAAAATCATTTCAGATTTTAAGAATTCATTTTCTAATTAGGAAAGGAATTCAAAAATTAGTTTGAAAGCCTTATCGAGGGAATGTATTTGAAAACAACTAATTGATAATAAAATGAGCGCTAGCCTTAAGGCATCTGGACAATATATATAGCCCTGAAAAGTCAGGAGAAAAGGCTAGCTTTGTTGTAGAGTAGTGCAGTGAACTCTGTGCATATAAAAATTGTATTTCATCATGATAGAGGGCTAGAACATCAGGAATCTGGCTATGGTTCCTAAAGTCCTGAGAAATCTTCAATGGAGCTGCTGAACCTTTTTCCGGACCGATCATTCTGCTAAAATTATGAAAGCTACTAAAATACTGTTCCAGTAGTCAACCAATGATGCCTACGTTTTCAACAACTTGGAGGTGTAACTTAAGGACCAGCGGAAGGGGTAATATATTTCTATAATGAACGTTAAACTTTCTGGCCAGTTCGAACTTTATTTTACACTCCTCCTATTTAAGAGCTCTTTATTCTTTAATGTAAAAATCTTTATAAAATGCTACTATAAATTTATATTGTAATTCTTTCAATCTCTAGTCTTTAAACTTTTCTTTTCTTACCTGGCGGTTCATTTAATATATATATTTGTATGCTTTATTAATGTCGTTTATTTAAAATTATATGCCAATAATCTTTCAACTCGATGAGCTCCTTTGTTCCATTTGCCTCACGCAAATAAGATAATATAAATTTTAAATAGTTATTCTCGCCCATTAGAACTAAATTTATAAGTTCTATTAATCATCGAGTCGAAAGAAAATATTACATGTTTACTATTTTTATAATTGGCTAATAATAAATTATTAGCTCCGTTTTTCACCTATGTCCCCAGCTCCTAAGTTACAAGTGTTTATATACTCACAAAATGTTAAAATATTGATTTCTTGTTCCACTAATATATATATTTATTCGAATATAACCTTAAATGTTTTTATTGCAAAAAGGGTCGATAAAGGGTTAAATGTATTTTAATTCCACTTTTGTTATTTTATATTAATATTCAGGAAGGGCACGATATTAGGGCATAATTAATATAGTTTATAAATGTTTTAAAATAGTTCGATAAAAGCTCGTTTGACTTTAATTAATTGGTCAAGTCATCACGTAGAGCATTCTACATGGGTTTTATTTTCCAACGATGACTATCAAGTCATCATCATCAAATGTTGCTGACGTAGGGCCACCTTCCGCTCCGTTAGGCTGGTCGGTGATCATATTCTCTTATTTAAATTTCTCGAGGAAGAAAGTACTTCCTTTCCGATTCATTAGTCAAAGGGCGTAAGACTTGCCAAATGCAAGCCGCCATAGGACTTCGATCATCGACTAGCGATCATCTTTCAATTTTACTCTCTGCCTTGTAATTCGTCAGTACCATTGCATCTTTGTTCCGGTAAAACTTGCTCCGTGCTCATAATTCGTGATGAAGTGATTTAAATTAAAGTCGAACCAATTCTCAAATATATTTAGTTTAAATCAGTTTTCAAATCAAGATTAAAGTTATGCCTTAAAATACGTTTTGCTCTTCATGAATAGATTTCCGAATGTGAAAATAAATCTCACATTCCACCGTAATAAAATTAGAACAATCATTTCCGTTCTTAGTGAATACCTTTATCTGCCTTTATATTTCTCGTTGGGGGCATAGACATAGAATCCCATGTTGTGTAATTCTTGTTGGCATATGATAAGGACCGCCACTCTTATTATATTTATAAATTATTTTAAAGTCTAGAGGTAACTAATGCAATCTATATTTTATTGAACAAAACAAATTATTATTATTATTAAATATTTTCAAACATACTTGGTTTCTTAGTTCATCATTCCTTTTATAATTATTTAAATGTTCATACCCGCTATCTGTGTTGGCAACCCAAACATACATATGATTTGATTTAAAAAGTATTCAAAGTAATTAATTATTAGATATTCGTGTCAGTGCAAGGGTCTCTAATCCTCACCAATCGTGGAGCTAGTTCTTGGTGCATAGCACTGTGCCGTCGATTTCTGCTATCTGAGCTGTGGAGTTGGGTTTGAATTCAGTTTTGGTTAAGCTGAGTTTGAATCCGATTTGACTTGCGGTGGTGGTGGCTTTCGACCGGTACATGGTTATGTTTTTGGCGCCCAACATGGGGCTCGACTTAATAAACCCCACACATGCCCTGGAGATTAGAATTGTGATTTTAGTTACTCAGTTGATTGAAATCCCAATAAAGTAAATGTTTCTGTAGAGTGATATTTTTTTTAAAAAAAAAAGTGTTATATATATACTGAAATGATTTAATAGGTTAAAATATCATTTTCTAATTCTTTCTTATAAAAGTGTTTTCAAGATTGTTTTTTTAAATGTTCGTTCAGTAAAAGATTCGTTGGTTAAAATAATTATTCATATGTGTATATATTGGTTATATGTGTACGATATCAGTATATATATATTATACGTTTGTGTTATACGCGTTTGTGACAATAGGAAAAATATCGTTAGCAAAGTTGTAAGAGTCCATAGATCAAAGCATTGGGGTGGGAATGAATGAAATATTTTGTCGGTGTCAAGGTTAATTTTGTTCATCTCAGTTGTTATAATATAAAATATCTAATATGATATCATATAAAAGTCTTGGTTTCAAAGTATTGCTTGCTGGCATATATATTAAGTGTTCGCTCCGTATTTTTAGTGGTCTCAAAGTAGGCGAAGACCTTCAAACTGGGAATTATCTGTCAAGCGGTCCGATGCAGTGTGACATTATGCTTTAATGACAATAATTTCTAGAGTAACCTCAAAGCAGGTGAAGACCCTTTGTGTACACCAAGCAGCCAGATGCAGTTGGCAAAATGCTTAAATGGTTTGCACGCTTTCATGCTAGCAAGATTTAGAATAATATCACCAATAAAAGTTGCTTGTAATATTAATTTTGACATTTCTTTGTGTGTGAAAGCCTCATGCTTAGTAATATTTAAACTCCTATATTTAAACTCAGGTCAGGAACGCGTTATCTGTTATTCATTAATAAATATTCATCATCAATTCAATTGTTTTATCAAAAGTGAAGTCAATCATATGTGGTTTGGGGGTCAATGGGTTATATCACATGCCCTATTGATTTCATTTTGCTCACTGGCGCCCATATAAATAAATTTGTCAGCAAATTTGATTGTCAGCACAGTAGTGGGTCAATCGCCATAATAAAAAAAAAAAAAAAACCAAGTGTGTTCAATACAGAATGAGTTGTTGTATCTGCTAATACATAATATTGTATATCACTATATAGTTTTTTTTTTCAGACATGGGAGAACACAACAGCTGAACAAAGGGAAAGTGAATAATGTTTTTTTTTTATATTTTTGAATACATGTCTCACTCAAACAGTTAATATAAAGAGCTAACCAAGAAAACGTAGGTAAACTAAAAAAGGCAGATCACATAGATTGGGGAAATAATATGAAGCAGCTAGTGAAGATTAGGACAATGGACCTGTAGTCAGAGACCTCATTAAAATTTACTAAAGAGAAAAAAAATATTTTAAGCATACAGAGAGTACTCTAAGTGAATTCACGTTGGTCATTATATTGATTGTTTATTACATTATTTTCTTATTTTCAAAAATGGGAAAAGACACTTTACAAACGATCCTCAGAGAAATGAGAGAAGATCGAAAGGTACTGATGATGATGATGGAAAGGCTGGTAAGGATCGAGGAAGCACATGGCATCCAAGCCAACTCAAATCTAGAAAATGTAAAGCTTCAGCAAGAAATAAATCCCTCTGTAAACCCAAAAATAGAAAATGAAGATGATCAGGCCACACCAAAAGAAGTTGTGGACAGCAAGGAAAACAACAGTGGTGAGGACGAGTCCAGTTATGAAGCAGTGGAAGAAGTGGATATAGATACAGAAAAAGATGTTCAGACCACTAGTCCAATGAAACTAAAAGCGGAAATGGGACAGATGATGAGTCCTCAACTTAGTATGAAGAAGTTACAGATGCCAATGCCTGGATCCTTGATACAGATTCAAATTTTCAAAGATGACCCAGGAGAGAACCCCATCGCTCATCGAGATAATATTAAAGAATTGTTGTTTGTGCATTCGGTCGCAGAAAAGGCCATAGAATCAATGACAGCAATAGACTATGGGAACTTGACGACAACCAGGGAAGACCGGGACTATTACCATTACAATACCAGACAGTTAAAACAATATGTACCACCTGATCCAGGGAAACAGTAAGATAAACTGTAGAGACAGATATATATACAGAAGATCAACTGACATGACCATAGGAGAATGAGACTTGATAAACGGACCGATTTTTTTTAAACTTATTATAAGCAGAATATTCAAAAAAGTTGATCATAGTGAGACATGTATAATTTTTGTAGTTTGGGCAGGTTATATTATTTACACTCAGGCTGTTCTCCCAGAGTCTATACACTTATGCAACTGTATCCTGCATAAGTAAAGTCATTTTTTTTCATTGTTTTTTTTTGAAGTGAAAAGAAATGAAGCAGTCGGATCTGAGTTCGATCCTAGCTTCATGTTATTTACCCTAATACTAACCTTAAATTTCCGATGCAATGGGGCTTTATACGTTCAATCTACGCTAATTTCCATAATAAATAATTTATTTCAAATGCGTATTAAAATTAATTAGTTTAGCTTAAAATTGATCAATTCTCTAAATAAATTCATGAGAAAATATTCATGAATTTATATATATTAAATTGCGTGGATTGTGCGTATATACTTGTAAATATTAAAAATATATAATTGTTCGAAAGTTTCATTGCGTCGGGAATACTTGTTTTTTTTTAATTTTAAATAATTTGTTAAAGTGTTGTTGATTAAAAACTACATTCTTTCGATAAGCTCTCAAATTCTCAAAAACAACAGTAAAGTTTTATTAATTGGAAAAAGATAAGAATTCAATTTCTAATTAAAATCATTTCAGATTTTAAGAATTCATTTTCTAATTAGGAAAGGAATTCAAAAATTAGTTTGAAAGCCTTATCGAGGGAATGTATTTGAAAACAACTAATTGATAATAAAATGAGCGCTAGCCTTAAGGCATCTGGACAATATATATAGCCCTGAAAAGTCAGGAGAAAAGGCTAGCTTTGTTGTAGAGTAGTGCAGTGAACTCTGTGCATATTAATTTGTATTTCATCATGATAGAGGGATAGAACATCAGGAATCTGGCTACGGTTCCTAAAGTCCTGAGAAATCTTCAATGGAGCTGCTGAACCTTTTTCCGGACCGATCATTCTGCTAAAATTATGAAAGCTACTAAAATACTGTTCCAGTAGTCAACCAATAATGCCTACGTTTTCAACAACTTGGAGGTGTAACTTAAGGACCAGCGGAAGGGGTAATATATTTCTATAATGAACGTTAAACTTTCTGGCCAGTTCGAACTTTATTTTACACTCCTCCTATTTAAGAGCTCTTTATTATTTAATGTAAAAATCTTTATAAAATGCTACTATAAATTTATATTGTAATTCTTTCAATCTCTAGTCTTTAAACTTTTCTTTTCTTACCTGGCGGTTCATTTAATATATATATTTGTATGCTTTATTAATGTCGTTTATTTAAAATTATATGCCAATAATCTTTCAACTCGATGAGCTCCTTTGTTCCATTTGCCTCACGCAAATAAGATAATATAAATTTTAAATAGTTATTCTCGCCCATTAGAACTAAATTTATAAGTTCTATTAATCATCGAGTCGAAAGAAAATATTACATGTTTACTATTTTTATAATTGGCTAATAATAAATTATTAGCTCCGTTTTTCACCTATGTCCCCAGCTCCTAAGTTACAAGTGTTTATATACTCACAAAATGTTAAAATATTGATTTCTTGTTCCACTAATTTAGCGATTTTGGCATATTAAAGAAAATAGATTATATTTATACATTAAACAAAATACATAAAATCTTAATGGAATCACACACATTTATATACATAATTTAATTAAGCATGAAAGGTAAGTTAAAATACATGATATTAATAAAAGATTACTGAGAGTTTAAAAGAAAAATTAGCAGAAGCTTATAAAATAATATATAAATTAAGATATGATGGTTGAACTATAGATTACAAATGACAAAAGTATTGACTTGTGAAGGCAGTTCTATGTTAAAAGGTTACCTAAGAAAAAAACAGCATAGAGGCATCATTAGCAATCAGCAGTCAGAAGCAATCATGTTGTATGGACAGCTAGTTGGAACATGGCAGTGGCAGGCAGACAGTTCTTCGAGAGAAGAAGAAAAAGGTGCTAGATTCCACTACTCACACTTCATCGCACAGGACTTGCACCGGCTTCTTAAAGTTAGGGTCTTGAAACGCTGACGAAAATCTCAACTCACTGAAAGATAACTAAAACTGAAAGTCTGGAAAAAAATGTTCATACCCGCTATCTGTGTTGGCAACCCGAACATACATATGATTTGATTTAAAAAGTATTCAAAGTAATTAATTATTAGATATTCGTGTCAGTGCAAGGGTCTCTAGTCCTCACCAACCATTGAACTAGTTCTTGGCGCATAGCACTGTGCCGTCGATTTCTGCTATCTGAGCTGTTGAGTTGGGTTTGAATTCAGTTTTGGTTAAGCTGAGTTTGAATCGGATTTGATGTGCAGTGGTGGTGGGTTTCGACCGGTACATGGTTATGTTTTTGGCTGCCCAACCGTTGTGGCTCGACTTAATAAACCCCACACATGCCCTGGAGATTAGAATTGTGATTTTAGTTACTCAGTTAATTGAAATCCCAATAAAGTAAATGTTTCTGTAGAGTGATATTTTAAAAAAAAGTGTTATACATATACTGAAATGATTTAATAAATTAAAATATTATTTTCTAATTCTTTCTTATAAAAATGTTTTCAAGATCTTTTAAATGTTCGTTCAGTAAAAGATTCGTTAGTTAAAATAATTATTCATATGTATATATATTAATTATACGTGTACTATATCGGTATATATATTATGCGTTTATGTTTATACGCGTTCATGACAGTAAGAAAATTATCGTTAGCGAAGTAGCAAGAGCAGATCAAAGCATAGGGGTAAAATAAATGAAATATTTTGTCTGTGTCAAAATTAATTATGTTCATCTCAGCTGTTATAATATAAAATATCTAATATGATATCATATAAAAGTCTTAATTTCAAAGTATTGCTTGCTAGCATATATATTAAATGTTCGCTCCGTATTTTTAGTAGTCTCAAAGTAGGCGAAGACCTTCAAACTGGGAATTATCTGTCAAGCGGTCCGATGCAGTGTGACATTACGCTTTAATGACAATAATTTCTAGAGTAACCTCAAAGCAGGTGAAGACCCTTTGTGTACACCAAGCAGCCAGATGCAGTTGGAAAAATGCTTAAATGGTTTGCACGCTTTCATGCTAGCAAGATTTAGAATAATATCTCCAATAAAAGTTCTTGTAATATTAATTTTGACATTTTTTTTGGTGTTAAAGCCTCATGCTTAGTAAAAATGAAGTAGTGAACTCCTATATTTAAACTCAGGTCATGAACGCGTTAGCTGTTATTAAATAATATTACTCATCATCAATTCAATTGTTTTATTAAATGTTAAGTCTATCATATGTGGTTTGGGGGTCAATGGGTTATATCACATGCCCTATTGATCTCATTTTGCTCACTGGCGCCCATGTAAATAAATTTGTCAGCAAATTTGATTGTCAGCACAGTAGTGGGTCAATCGCCATAATAAAAAACCAAGTGTGTTCAATACAGAATGATTTGTTGTATCTGCTAATATATAATATTTGTTTATCACTGTATAGTTTTTTTTTCAGACATGGGAGAACACAACAGCTGAACAAAGGGAAAGTGAATAATGTTTTTTTTATATTTTTGAATACATGTCTCACTCAAACAGTTAAAATAAAGAGCTAACCAAGAAAATGTAGGTAAACTAAAAAAGGCAGATTACATAGATTGGGGAAATAATATGAAGCAGCTAGTGAAGATTAGGACAATGGACCTGTAGTCAGAGACCTAGTTAAAATTACTGAAGAAAAAAATATTTTTAAGCATACAGAGAGTACTATAAGTTGATCTGCAGTGTTCATTATATTGATTGTTTATTACATTATTTTCGTATTTTCAAAAATGGGAAAAGACACTTTACAAACGATCCTCAGAGAAATGAGAGAAGATCGAAAGGTACTGATGATGATGATGGAAAGGCTGGTAAGGATCGAGGAAGCATATGGCATCCAAGCCAACTCAAATCTAGAAAATGTAAAGCTTCAGCAAGAAATAAATCCCTCTGAAGACCCAAAAATAGAAAATGAAGATGATCAGGCCACACCAAAAGAAGTTGTGGACAGCAAGGAAAATGACAATGGTGAGGATGAGTCCAGATACGAAACAGTGGAAGAAGCGGATATAGATACAGGAAAAGAAAAAGATGTTCAGACCACTGGTCAAATGAAACTAAAAGTGGAAATGGGATGGATGATGAATCCTCAACTTAGCATGAGGACTTTACAGATGCCATTCCCTGGAGCCTCAATACAGACTCAAACTTTCAAAGAAGACCCAGGAGAGAACCCCATCGTTCATAGAGATAATGTTAAAGAATTGTTTTTTGTGCATTCAGTCGCAGAAAAGGCCATAGAACAAATGACAGCAATAGACTATGGGAACTTGACGACAACCAGGGAAGACCAGGACTATGACCATTACAATGCCAGACAGTTAAAACAATATGTACCACCTGATCCAGGGAAACAGTAAGATAAACTGTAGAGACAGATATATATACAGAAGACCAACTGACATGACCCTAGGAAAATGAAACTTAATAAACGGACCGATTTTTTTAAACTTATTATAAGCGGAATATTCAAAAAAATTGATCGTAGTGAGACAGGTATAATTTTTGTAGCTTGGGTAGGTTATATTATTCATGCTCATGCTGTTCTCCCAGAGTCTATACACTTATGCAACTGTATCCTGCATAAGTAAAGTCATTTTTTTTCATTGTTTTTTTTTTGAAGTGAAAAGAAATGAAGCAGTCGGATCTGAGTTCGATCCTAGCTTCATGTTATTTACCCTAATACTAACCTTAAATTTCCGATGCAATGGGGCTTTATACGTTCAATCCACGCTAATTTCCATAATAAATAATTTATTTCAAATGCGTATTAAAATTAATTAGTTTAGCTTAAAATTGATCAATTCTCTAAATAAATTCATGAGAAAATATTCATGAATTTATATATATTAAATTGCGTGGATTGTGCGTATATACTTGTAAATATTAAAAATATATAATTGTTCGAAAGTTTCATTGCGTCGGGAATACTTGTTTTTTTTTAATTTTAAATAATTTGTTAAAGTGTTGTTGATTAAAAACTACATTCTTTCGATAAGCTCTCAAATTCTCAAAAACAACAGTAAAGTTTTATTAATTGGAAAAAGATAAGAATTCAATTTCTAATTAAAATCATTTCAGATTTTAAGAATTCATTTTCTAATTAGGAAAGGAATTCAAAAATTAGTTTGAAAGCCTTATCGAGGGAATGTATTTGAAAACAACTAATTGATAATAAAATGAGCGCTAGCCTTAAGGCATCTGGACAATATATATAGCCCTGAAAAGTCAGGAGAAAAGGCTAGCTTTGTTGTAGAGTAGTGCAGTGAACTCTGTGCGTATAAAAAATTAAATACATCATGATAGAGGGCTAGAACATCAGGAATCTGGCTACGGTTCCTAAAGTCCCGAGAAATCTTCACTGGAGCTGTTGAACCTTTTCCGGATCGATCATTCTGCTAAAATTATGGAGGCTACTAAAATGCTGTTCCAATAATCAATCAATGGTGCCTACGTTTTTAACAACCTGGAGGTGTAACTTAAGGACCAGCACGGAAGGGGTAATATATGTTTCTATAATGGACGTTAAACTTTCTGGCCAGTTCGAACTTTATTTTACACTCCTCCTTATTAAGAGCTCTTTTATTCTTTAATGTAAAATCTTTGTAACACCTTTTATTTATAAAATGCTACTGTAAATCTATAGCGTAATTCTTTAAATCTCTAGTCTTTAAACTTTTTCTTTTCTTACCTGGCGGTTCGTTTAATATATATATTAGTGTGCTTTATTAATGTCGTATTTAAAAATTATATGCCAATAATCTTTCGACTCGATGAGCTCCTTGATTCCATTTGCCTCACGCAAATAATATAACATTAATTTCAAATAGTAATTCTCGCCCATTAGAGCTAAATTTATAAGGTCTATTAATCATCGAGTCAAAGGAAAATATTACATGTTTACTATTTTTACATTTAGCTAATAATTAATTATTAGCTCAATTTTTCACCTATGTCCCCAGCTCCTATCTAAGTTATAAGTATTTATATATATTCCCATAATGTTAAATGATTTTCTTGTTCCACTAATATTTATTTATGCAAATATAATCTTAAATGTCTTTATTGCAAAAAGGGTCGATAAAGGGTTAAATGTATTTTAATTCCACTTTTGTTATTTTATATTAATATTCAGGAAGGGCACGATATTAGGGCATAATTAATATAGTTTATAAATGTTTTAAAATAGTTCGATAAACGCTCGTTTGACTTTAGTTAATTGGTCAAGTCATCACGTAGAGCATTCTACATGGGTTTTATTTTTCAACGATGACTATCAAGTCATCATCATCAAACGTTGCTGACGCAGGGCAATCTTCCGCTCCGTTAGGCTGGTCTGTGATCATATTCTCTTATTTAAATTTCTCAAGGAAGAAAGTACTTCTTTTCCTATTCATTAGTCAAAGGGCGTAAGACTTGCCAAATGCAAGCCGCCATAGGACTTCGATCATCGACTAGCGATCATCTTTCAATTTTACTCTCTGCCTTGTAATTCGTCAGTACCATTGCATCTTTGTTCCGGTAAAACCCGCTCCGTGCTCGTAATTCGTGATGGAGTGATTTAAATTAAAGTCGAACCAATTCTCAAATATATTTAGTTTAAATCAGTTTTCAAATCAAGATTAAAGTTATGCCTTAAAATACGTTTTGCTCTTCATGAATAGATTCCCGAATGTGAAAATAAATCTCACATTCCACCGTAATAAAATTAGAACAATCATTTCCGTTCTTAATGAATACCTTTATCTGCCTTTATATTTCTCGTTGGGGGCGTAGACATAGAATCCCATGTTGTGTAATACTTGTTGGCATATGATAAGGACCGCCACTCTTATTATATTTATAAATTATTTAAAGACTAGAGGTAACTAATGCAATCTATATTTTATTGAACAAAACAAATTATTATTATTATTAAATATTTCTAACATACTTGGTTTCTTAGTTCATCATTCTTTTTATAATTATTTAAATGTTCATACCCGCTATCTGTGTTGGCAACCCGAACATACATATGATTTGATTTAAAAAGTATTCAAAGTAATTAATTATTAGATATTCGTGTCAGTGCAAGGGTCTCTAGTCCTCACCAACCATTGAACTAGTTCTTGGCGCATAGCACTGTGCCGTCGATTTCTGCTATCTGAGCTGTTGAGTTGGGTTTGAATTCAGTTTTGGTTAAGCTGAGTTTGAATCGGATTTGATGTGCGGTGGTGGTGGGTTTCGACCGGTACAATATGATGATTTTTTTTTTTATTTTATCATTACTATTGTTGTTATACTTGATATTTATTATTGTTAATAAATGTTTGAGAGTTTATATTATTCCAGTCTCTGGTTTATTGAGTTGTCCTGACATTCCACAGTTTAGAAATAATTACACATGCACACACATCTATTTTTTTATTATATAAAAGCTTGAAAATAAAACAAATATAATAAATGCTAGTTGTAACCTATATATAGGTGCAGGAGTTGCTGTGTATATTTGTTCATACCTGCTAATGGAGTTAAAAGCAATATTCTCTCTGGGCTTGAACTAACCTAAATTGCATTTAATATTATTAAATAGGGATAGAGTTAATCAATTAAAGAGTGTGCAGTCATTTTTTAAGCATTTCATCGGGTTCTCATTAGCACTCTATCAGATGACCCACAGTCTGAACATAGTTGGATGCAACTTTTTTCCCTTCTAAGCTTGGTAAGTCTCTGCAGATTGTTTCATTAGGGGTAATAAATTAGAGCATATTAACTTAGCCCCACACCATTTGCTACATCTGCATGGTAGTACAGTCTGCAAGTCAGTTGACCATCTATTACATCTGGTGTTTGCAATGTTTGGGGTTAGTGGTAATCATTCCGTCCATTATATCTGGCACCAACAGCATTTGGGGCTCGATAGATAGGTCTATCATCACATATAGACTTTGTTTAAGTTGATCATACATTGTGTTCGAACCAGCTGGTTGTTGATATATCTGATAGCTATATCCAAGTGCTAATTGTTCTGTCCATTATATCTGGCGACCAACGTGGATGCACGATGTGTAGTGGGACTACGTACCGCTAAGGATCGAATTAGCGACTAGCATGACTGGTATGATGGATATTAAAGGAGGGGTGTATGATGAGAATCATTCCGTCCGTTATAATATATATATATCTTTAAAAATGCTTACAATTAAGAGATTTTTAAATTTAATTATAATTTACTTATTTATTTTTTAAATTTCAAACTATCTTTCAATATAAAGATCAAGCCATTTAACAAAATTCCATAGTTACACTTCTTTCCTTGAAGATGTTTTATATGTAATATATTAAGAACAAACCTATTCATGGAATAAAGAAATCCGAATACATTACTAAGATAATTCATTAGTGAGATTCCCAAAGAATCATTAAAATAAAGCAAGCATTTTGTTATATTAATGTCCCTCTATTTTCATCTTTTATCTGACAAAATAATTTGGTACTATTATTAACAAACCTTTCTTGTGAATTGTCTTAGTAATGTATTTGAGCTTATTTATTTTGTGAATAGGTTTATATTCTATATTCATCATCATCATCAACCATTATCAATCCACTGTAGGATGAAGGTCTCTTCAAGTTCAATCCATCTTTTCCTATCTTTAGCTTCTCTTCTCCACATCACCCCTGCACATTTTTTTATTTCATCCATCCATCTCATATGTGGTCTCTTTCTGGGTCTTTTACAATCTTTTGGAATCCAGTTTAAAATTTAAATTGTCCATCTATTATCATCTCTTCTAGCAATAAGTCCAGCCCAACTCCACTTCAGTCTTAATTTTTTCAAGGAGATCAGTAACACCTGTTTGTTCTCTTACCCATACATTGTGTTTTCGATCTCTTCTTGTTACTCCCAATATGCATCTCTCCATACTTCTTTGAGTGGTTTGAAGTCTCTATATTGCTCTTCTATTAAGTGTCCAAGTCTCATATCCATAAGTAAGAACTGGTAAAACAGATTTATTAAAAACTTTTCTTTTCAAACACATAGGCATATTTCCTTTTAGTATCAAATTATTTCTACCAAAAGCACTCCAACCAAGTTTAATTCTATGATTAATTTTATGCATTATGTTTCCATCTGTATTAATAATCTGACCAAGGTATTTGTAACTGTTAACTTCTTCTAATTCATCATAATCAATCTTTATTTTCATATTTTGAGAAAATCTATTAAACATTACTTTAGTCTTTTTAGTATTTATCTTTAGTCCTACTTTCCTACTTTCATCTTACATATTTAATAACCCATAAAATCATTTATATTACTCATTAAAATCATTAGAATATTGAAAAGAATACAAATATGGATTGATAATAATTTTAGTTAAACAAATTAACAACAAATAACATATTTACTTTTTATAGATAAATTTGTTTTTTTAAAGCTATAATGCAGAATTTTTTATGCATTTTGGTATTGAAAATTATACTATATTCCATTATTTCCTTTGTAGTGAAATAGTTATCTTGATGATTAAAAATATAAATATTATGAAAATTGAACTTAAAAAGATGCATATATTTCCATAAATAGTTTTATGAAAATATATATTGAGAAAATATGTCACATTGACCACGTTGTTTTCATTACATTTTCTAATTCTTCACTGTGACAAGCAAAAATATATATATTTAAAGCAAATAAATTATATTAACCCATTTTAATTTTAACTTAAGCGAATGATATAAATGATTAACTTATAAATAACTTCACAAACTTCTTTTCAAAAACATTATTTCCATATATTAACTATATGAACATATATATATAATCTCATATTATACATATCCAACATTTCAAAACTGGTCCCCCCATTACAGTCATTTTCAAGGACCTATAACAAAAAATACATATCTCTACTGAAACGAGCACAGACGTCGTTACATTGTTTTTTATTATTAAACATAAAGTTAAAATAAAAAGTTCGCATTTAAAAACAACTTTTTTTTTTTGTTAGACATAAAAATTGAAAATCTTAAACTCGCATATATATATAAAATCGTGCAGATGAAAAATTATTAAAATAAAACTTTATTAAAAAAAAAAGTATTTTAAAACTAAGTCTTAAAAAGATTTAGAGATAAAAATATATCTTTAATTTTGGAAAACACATTAAGTAATCAGAAAATGGAAATGATTATTTTAATTAGTAATCTAGCCTTGGGCATTTATATGTATAAACAGCGGTCAAATAGGAGAGAAAAACAATGGAATTGGACCTCAGCGAAAGGACCATCACATCGATGACGTAATGTCAATTCAATCCACAAAATTAATATAAAAGGACAAGTTTGAAAATTATTGATGGATTATTATTGAGAGATGTGACAGATATGTGTTAGTGTGGAGGTGAAGGAGAAGGGATTGAAAAGATGCACTCTTCAATTCCTTCAGTTCTGCTGAGAAAGAAGGAGAAATGAACTATCATTTTCTACATTGAGGACCAGTTAAAGCAAAAACCTCCGGATGGATAAATAAATCGGCCAACAGAATACCAATCTTAGGACGGCATGGGAATTCACGTTCATAGCAAGCAACGGATAAAATTGAATGTTTTAAAAAATCATAAGAACTTTATATTCATTTGAACAATAAGAACTCTAAATTTTAAAACTTTTTGATAAATACTGCAATAGAATCCTATCTGACCAAACTAAAATATTTATTAATGAGTTATAATTTTATTTGATGTGTTTCTTTTGTAAAATCATTTCCATTTATTTATTTATTTTTTGTTTTTTAAGTTTTATCATGATTTTTGTTTTTCGTTAAATTAATTATATAAATGTTAAACTTAAGTCGGGCGTGAATGGCTGTATAGATTTGTAAAGTTATATTAGGGGAGGGTAATCTTAGGTTATTTGTGTCGTAGTTGAATTGGGTCAATGGATGGGATATATTGGTGTGATTAGTAGATGTAATATCAGATTCACTACGGGCAGAATCATTTCATACGCCACACTCACCCGTTTGCCTATGGAAGGAATTATAAGACGGAGAACGCAGTTCCTTTCTATGGAGTTTTTTTTTATTGCTCTTTTTGTCAGATAGATGTCATATTCCTATTTGATGAGAGGCAATTTCTTCTCTTAACTTTTTGGTGCTGCCGTATTTCATATTACATTGAATGCATCGATATATCAGATAAATGGATGCCAGTTTTGGCTGTGAACCTTTAGCCTAAGGTTAAATAGGGATAGAATGTTTTATTTTCAAATGCAAATCTATGTAGTCTATTCATACTCGACACTAAATAAAAATGCATTAAATTTAAGTTGTTTATAGATGCTTGCATGGATTGGTTATTGGTTAAGTATGTTTTGGGTTTTCATATTTGATCAAAATATATAGACATTCGATAAATAATGATACCTTATGGTGAGTATCTAAAATGTATTTATTCGGATGTCTTTTAAGTTATTGGTGACAATGCAAGTATCTTATGGTGAATACTATTGGGTTACTTATAAATTTCCCTCTGCAATTGTCAGTATCAATGATTTTATATTTTGATCGTTTATGTTTATTTTGAAATGTTTTTAACGGTTGTAATCTATGTAACCGATCTACACTTGACATTATTAAAACAAATTTTTATAATTCCATCTGTGCGAACTTAATTAAAATGTAAACCTACAATATAATAGAAATTAAAATGTAAATTAAAATCTAAAGTAAAGTTAAAAATAATGTTAAATGTTAAAATGTAAACTGATACTAAAACAATTTCCAATCTTATATATATGTGCATAAATAAATGTTTGTATGCTAATTACTGGCAATGGCTTATTTTATTCTTTTTTTAAATACTCTTAGATTATATTATTTATTCTCTTCTATTCCACTGAGCTAGTGACATGGGCTAACGACCGGAACCAAAATATTTAAAAAAAAATTTTTTTTTTTACTTACGTATCTACCTACTTTATAAATTTTTCTAGGTTCAAATGCCTAGATGGCGCCCTATAGTGCAGATACCTTTAGTCTACATTCTCCGGATCATTACACTACATAATATGCTAAATACAAATATCTTTCATATATTAAACATTAACACATCAAATTCACCATAATAAAACAGTTGAATCATTGGAAATGTATAATATGTGATTTTATATATATATATGTTCATATAGTTAATATATAGAAATAAAGTTTTTGAAAAGAAGTTAGAAGAAGTTTGTGAAGTTATTTATAATGTTGGAGAACATATATATTTTAAAGAAAAAAAAATGATTGTTTAATTCATTATTGTAATATATATATTGATGATTAACTTACAGCTTTTAATGAAAAATAATTGATTTAATTTTTGAAGACAATATATTTTAAAAAGTAATATTTTTTTTCTTCTAATTGATCTAGCTCAAGATTATATAGAAACAGTTTTAAAAAGAGTTATATTATCATCATTTCTTAATTTTTAATTATATTTTATCAGAAATATTTATAAAACTACTATTAGACATTAATAATAAAAACAATAATATAAGTATATGTTTGTGTATTTTTATGAATATATATATATATGTATGGGTTTTTTATATAATTTGTATATTTATGTATATATATTTTATAATTCTGAAGAAGATTGCAGGGGCAATCGAAACTGTTGATGTTGATGGGTGTTATGTAAGCATTATACAAAAAATTTTTTTTTTACAAAAAACGGATTAATTAAATAATAAAAACAATATGTAAGTAATATTACTAACTGATTATAATAATTAATGAAGTCGTAACACTACGCTTTAAATACAAGTATATTTTATATATCTGGAGTATATATATATAATATAGGGGATTTGTATTGGTTATATGAGATAGAGTAGATGGCTGAAGGGAGCTTAAAAGTATATGTATAAATATCCTACATATAGCACTTCATGTTATATAACATATATTTAGTAAAATATAATCTAAAAACAAATTTAAAAAGTTTGTATTATATATGTTAAATATATCATTGGATTTTTGTTGTAAAGATAAATTTTGAAAATGTTAACTGAATGAGGAAATAAAAACTTTCTCAGAAAATATGTGAACTTAAATTATTGACCACATAAATCCAGTTATGTCTATTTATATCAAGCCATTTGAATTAAAACAATTTAAAAATAAATACATAAATCATATAACAATAATAAAACAAAAAAGTTGGAGAGATGTAAAAGCTAGATAAGGCAAATTTCCAAAAAGATGTTGTAAATAAGCTGAGAAATAAGATAACTGAGTGGGTAGAATAAATCAAGAAATGTACAAAATAAATTATTTTAGATGAAAATATAGACTACTAATAATAAAATATCATTTGTGGAACTTATAACACTTGTATATTAAATCATGACAAAATAAAATAAATAAACAGTGACTAATGATGAAAATATTTAGAAGAGTATTATGACCTGGGCCAATGGAAGATGTTAGTTAAATAGAAATGCAAATTAATGATCATTTTCATTTTTTATGATATCTTTATTTATTTATTTTGAAATGTGATATGATTCAAGCACTAATTAGACAATTTTTTCTAGCAAAAATCCCATACCAATCTAGCTTGTAATATAATATTAATAGAGAAATAGTATATAACTGCTTAGATAGAAGACAAAATAAGAAAAAAAAATTGATATGCATATTAAATAATGTCTTTCTTTTTGCTGAAGTTAGTTTTTAAACGCATATTTTGTAATAAAAAATAGTTTTCAACTAAAAATATTTTATGTTGAATATAACCAAAATATAAAAAGTATGCTGAATAAATCATATTTAAAATAGTAAATCTGAAATAAGTATTTAGTGAAATAAATCCTTGTTATTAAATTATAAACAAGTTAATGCATGTTATTTATTAAATAATATACCTTATTTTTTTAAAATAGTATTACTGTATATCCTCTTTAATTAAAAAGCCAAAATAAGATTATACAAAAATGGCATCTATCTTAAATTATAACTAATAGAAAGAAATTGAGCAATGTTTAGTTCTGAAACAATTTACCATTCAGTTAAGGATTTGGTTTTGAATCTTTCCAATTTAAAACAAAAACCTTGACATTAGAAGATGAATACTTGTTGACAAAGACAATGCTAATAGTCATATTTGTGCTCCTGAGATCTAAAAATATTAATAGTTCGCTTAGAAAGATGATATTTATAATATATAAACAAAATACTTTTGAATTTTTAGAAAATGTATTTTCGTTGATAAACATTTCCACTATTATAATATATTGATTTTTTATTAGAGAATTTAAAAATAACTTTCGCTAAACTATTTTATCAAATAATTTAATGAAATAAAAGTAAAAATAAAAGATTAAAATAAAATTCAATTGAAAACTAGTTTAACAATTTCTATTTTGGATATATTTTAAAGTACAAATGTGCATGAGTGTACAAATACTTATGGATATGTGTAAGTTAAACCTAACAAAAAAACAATATATTTTAGGCACTGGAGCATTAGTGATAAAATAGTAATCCCACAATTACCTTGAAAGTATTTGGGCATTGTTTACTTTTGTTTTAACACGTCTTTTAGATATCTTGAATTTAGTCATAAACTTTATGAATAAACTTTTTTTATTGTAACATTTACAGATATTAACATGTAATCATTCCATTACTCATCTTATAAAAATTTATTTGATTATCAAGCTCTGTGAAAAAATACTTTAAATTTTTGCTAACTATAGGTAAATAAGGCACCTCAGTGTGTTGTCTTTAGAAATATTCAAAACATATTTGAATATATAAAAAGTTCACTAAAGTTGCCAAAGACAAATCTAACCCAATTTGTACCTTAGATCTTTGTTTCCAAGGAATTTAAAAAAATAAATTCACTTCATAACTACTTAACACCTAGAATCGCTGCAGCTTTATATATTTATTTATAAACGAATCAGATTTATACTAATCATTAAATTTAAATCATATAATTTCTGATCATATTTATTCAAGATCAGAGAGTGAAAAAACATTTGTCATTGAATGTTTTGTAAAGAAATCACAAATTAGTTAATATAGGGATCATTACTTCTATCTTCAGAATAAATTTTAAATATTATTATCATTAATAATCTTAATTTTTTAAAGAACAATATTGTTGAGACTAATGGAATATCAAAAAAAAGTGAATTAAGAATAGAATGGAAAATAATAACAGGCTAACATTGATAAGAATCAGTTTTTCTTTACAATTCAAAATCTTTTTTAAAATTAAAAAATAAACATTCATTATATTTATGTAAACAAACTATTTTACAGCAGACTATTTTTTTTATCTAAAATTGGTCCTAAAGTCTAAAAAGTATGAAATATTTAGCATCAATTACTCAAATATTTATTTTAACTACTATTTTGGCTTTTTTCTTATTATTTAGATAAATATTTTTTGACATATTTCAAAAGTAGACTGTTAACATTTTTAAAATGTGGTGTAAGTAAATATCTTATAAGTAGATAATTGAAAAACCAATTTTATTTATAGATAAAAATTATATAGAAAAAAATTAAATGTTCTTAATTAATCAAAATATTTATCTTGACTACTAGTTTGGATTTTTACTTTTATCATTCAGATAAATATTTTTTTACATATTCAAGCTTTATAAAAAAATTTAAAAACGTGATGTAATTAAACATTTTACAAATAAATAATTGAAAAGGTCTATTTATTTATTGAAAAAAATTAAAATGAGAAAAATTAAATATCCTAGAGACAATTAACATTCTCAAATTTATGAATAAGTTAAATCAAACTCTTTTCAAACAATTTTTTTTTACTGTCTTTTTTCTTACCCTTTCTCTCTTATTATATATATATATCATCATCATTATCAACCATTATCAATACAGTGCAGGATGAAGGTCTCTCCAAGTTTAATCCATCTTCTCCGATCTTTAGCTTCTCTTCTCCACATCACCCCTACACATTTTCTTATTTCATCCATCCATCTTACATGTGGTCTCCTTCTGGGTCTTTTACAATCTCTTGGAATCCAGTTTAAAATTTCAATTGTCCATCTATTATCATCTCTTCTAGCAATATGTCCAGCCCAACTCCACTTCAATCTTTTAATTTTTTCAATGAGGTCAGTAACACCTGTTTGTTCTCTTACCCATACATTGCGTTTTCGATCTCTTCTTGTTACTCCCAACATACATCTCTCCATACTTCTTTGAGTGGTCTGAAGTCTCTGTATTGATCTTCTATTAAGTGTCCAAGTCTCAGATCCATAAGTAAGAACTGGTAAAACACATTTGTTAAAAACCTTTCTTTTCAAACACATAGGCATATTTCCTTTTAATATCAAGTTATTTCTACCAAAAGCACTCCAACCAAGTTTAATTCTATGATTAATTTCCTCTATTATGTTTCCATCTGTATTAATAATCTGACCAAGGTATTTGTAACTCTTAACTTTTTCTAATTCATCATAATCAATCTTTATTTTCATATTTTGAGCAAATCGATTAAACGTTACTTTAGTCTTTTTAACATTTATCTTTAGTCCTACTTTCCTACTTTCATCTGATAACTCCTGCAACATTTCCTGCAGCTCGGAAGCATTATTTGCAAAAACAACTACATCATCTGCGAAATCTAAATGACTTAAATAATCTCCATTTACTTTCACTCCTTTAGTTTCCCATTTTAATCCACAAAATACTTCTTGCAGCACTGCTGTAAAAAGTTTTGGAGATATGGAGTCACCTTGTCTTACACCTTTCTCAATGTTGACTTTCCCAGTATCATTATGTAATCTAATTGTTGCTGTTGCATTTTTATAAATATTCTTTAAAATATGACAATATCCTGGATCTATACCTTGATGATCCAATGCTTTAATCACTGAAGAAATGTTTATAGAATCAAATGCCTTTTCATAATCTACAAATCCAAAACATAATGACAACTCATATTCATTTGTCCTTTCTATAACTTCTCTCAATACTTGAATATGATCTACTGTACTAAAACCACTTTTAAATCCAGCTTGTTCTCTTGGTTGGTGAAAATCCAAGGTTCTTTGTAGACGAGTTGTAATTATCTTGGTAAAAATTTTATATAAAACTGATAAAAGGCTGATAGGTCTGTAATTTCTAATATCTTCTTTATCACCTTTTTTAAATATTAATATTATTACTGCATTCTTCCAATCATCCGGTACATCTTTATCATTTAGACATTTGGTATATAACTTTGCTAATATTTTTTCTGTTTCTTCACCTGCTTCTTTTAATATATCAATTATAATTCCATCATTACCTGGAGCCTTTCCTTTTTTCATACATTTAATTGCATTTCTCACTTCTTCATTTAAAATTCTGGGCAATTTTGAAGATGTAATAGATATAGGAGGTACTTGTTCTTTATTACTATATAATTCTTGATAAAAATCTTCTACCAATTTCATAATGTCATCCCTCTTTTTAGTAATAATTCCATCTTTTTTCCTTATTGCAGATATAAATTTCCTACCAATACCAAAATGTTGTTTTACATTCTTAAGACTTTAATTTTCTTCTACAGCTTTTTTGCTAGTTCACAGTTATACTTTCTTATATCATTTTCAACTCTTTTCCGCACCATTTTACAAAATTCGAGATATTCAATTCTTTTTAATGCATCATTCTTGCATATCTTCATATTCCTTCTTTTCTTCATAAGTTCTCTAGTCCCAGTAGAAATTTTATTAGTCAATTGCTGGTTTTTTCTACCAGCTATCTTTCTTGCAGTTTTTAAAAGTGTATCAGTTATTTTCATATTAATTTCATTCAAATCTGAATCATGTTCAAAATCTACTAATACTTGAAACCGATTTGTAAGTTCTAATTTAAATTCATTAGAATGTTTCTGAAGATTAGGAATATCAACTGTAAATATAGTTTTTCTTAATAATTTTTGTCTCTCTAGTTTTACATTAACATGTATCTTACCCCTTACTAATCGATGATCACTTCCTGTGTTAAATTTATTAAGAACATTACAATCTTGAAATATGTATTTCCTGTTAGTCAAAATCTCATCCAATTCTGCTGTACCTTCCGTTTGGATGCTTCCATGTCCATTTCCTTCTAACATTTTTCTCAAAAAAAGAATTCATAATATAAAGTTTTTCCTTTTCTGCAAACTCCACAAGTCTATGTCCTCTCTCATTTCTATTACCATAACCAAAATTACCTACAACACTTTCATCTTTCATTTGTTTACCAATTCTAGCATTAAAATCTCCCATAACAATTTTAAAATGTTGTTTACTCTGATCAAAAGCCTTTTGTACATCCATATAAAAATCTTCTACTACTTCATCACTGTGAGAACTTGTTGGGGCATAAACCTGAATTATCTGCATTTGATATCTGCTATTAAGTTGTATAACTAATCTTGCCACTCTGTCTGATGCACCATCAATCTCCACAATATTGTTCTTCCACTTTTTATTTATAATGAATCCTACTCCACTTGTATTTCCAATATTTGTGCCTTTATAATAGAGCATATGTCCACTTTTTAAATCAATTGTCTCTTCACCTTTTCTTCTAACTTCACAAAGTCCAATAATATCCCATTTAATATAAGAGAGTTCTTCTTCTAATTCTTGCAATCTTCCTTCACTTGAAAGTGATCTGCAGTTGTAAGTACCTAAATAAAAAGTCGTCATCAAATGGCAGCCTGGGTCTGCCTCCAGGATATTCTTAGCACCCTCCGCCTTCGGCCACCAACCGCTGCCTTGGTTGGTGACTTTACAGCCTCCTGGGATTAAGGGCCATGCTTTATTTTTGTCTGTCATAATTATATAATTGGAAAAAATCTTTATCATTTACACAAACATTCATTCTGCCTTATCAGGCACTGAGAAGAAAGACCATGGTGTTTCTTGATCTTAAACTCAGAGGTAAAAAGCCAATAAACTCACCACGCTGGCTAATGCGTGTTGGTAAGCAGCCCATCCATGTTCATATACTATATGAATAAACATATAGTAATAACAGCTGCAACGACAAGAACATATGGAGTGGACATTAGGAATTTGCCCTGCTCGGTTCCTTTAAGGCCTCCAAGAGGAATCAAAGGGTCTCCTTTCAGTTAATAGCAAACTCCTTTCTGCAGCCATTATATATATATATATATATATATGTTTGTGTGTGTGAGAGAGAAAGAGAGTGTGTTCATGTTATTATCTAAATATATCTTAGCACTCTCTGGCAGTCATGACTTAAACTGATAAATGCTATTCAATATACACCTGTGTCTCATTTTATGCGGTAGATAGGTTCCTCAGAAAATGCGCACAAAAGAAATCGCACAAAAATAGACTTAACTTACCTTGAAAAATGGGGATAGGGATTGTAATTTTCAGAAATCGCATAAAAGCAAAGCAAGAAGGAAAAATTTCTTTAAAATTCACATTTAAAAAAAAGGAAATAAAGTATGACTAATAAAAAATTTCAAATATTTGAAAAAAAATAATACAAGACAAACTTTTTTTTATTAACTACAGTATTTAATTTTACATTTTTTCATACATATTTTAATCATTAGTGGTTATTTGGCTATTTGACAATATGTGTTCGTTTGTGAAATGTTAAGAAATCAGATTCGTCATGTGACATACAACTAGTGCCACTTTCAGTCTTGAGCTGTGTTAATTGTTTTTTGTTTCTATATTAAAAAAAGTGATCGTAATAAAAACAAAAAGATTATAGATTATCATTAGAAAGATTATTTTCAGTTTATAAAATCAATAAAATCTTCATTATTATTTATTTTTAAAATCTAAAAAATTATTTATTTTTGTTATAATTAACAAAATACGTTTTAAAAGTTTAAAATTTTTGAATATTTATTGTGATATTTTTATATGTAAATATAAACCTATTATTATTATTTACTCATTAATATAAGTAGTTTATTTACATAGAAGCTAATATTCTAGTTACAGCTTCAGGCCATATTCACATTAGCTGCTAATATGTTATATTTTTGAAAGAAAAAAAAGTATTTCAAGTCAAAATAAGTTAATAATTTTAATTTCTTTATATCTAATAAATATAGTGAAATATGAAAGATATTAAGAAGAAACATGAATCGCATAACTTCAGAATCACATTAAAATAATCCGCATAAAACGAGACTCAGGTGTATATAAATCTCTTACACACACATATACATATGGGTGTTTCAAATAATACATATCCTCACTAAGTGTATTGGAGATTTTTAACACATGCAATAATTCTAGAATACCAATATAGCTTCTTATATTAATAGAAATTTTGTTCTTTTTTTTAATTTTAATGTGTCATCACATGATTACAATTGAATACCATATCCAAATCAGATTCACATTTAAACATGCACAAATATCATCAAAAATGAAAACATGTACTACCTAAAAACAAATAACATTGTATAAAAAAAGGTTGGTCTGTTTTTTACATTGAGCAGTATTAGTCAATTTAAATCATACCTAAAAGAAAATACTGATATTTTCTTAGATAATATATATATATCTGAGAAAAT